>CM040912.1:32444392-32776892 GCA_023029165.1 Gobiocypris rarus | reverse complement strand
CCTCCAAATGTTGTTTTAAAATGTTTACAAGTTGTGGAGAAATTCCAGTGGGGAAATGACAGCCATGTCTATTCTCAAACATAATACAAAAACAACAGAACTATAAAAAGGCTATTGACATGAGCATGTTTAAACTAAAGGATTCATACTTTCGTTAATGTGATACGCTAATCCACATAGGAAGAACAGCCAGATGCTGACTAATATACACATTGCTGAAGCAAAATGATATCATCTTGGTTTAAGGAAGGTAAACAAGTGAGGCAGCCTGAAATATGCCCCAATGGCAATTAGATTGAGCTGCAGTTCCATTTTTACCACTGATTTAAAGTTTGGCCAAAAGCCATGTATTAAATGTAAAATAAAAAATCAGAAAATCAGAAAAAATATATATATATTTGCTGTATACTGAACTCATAATTTACAATTTATTATTGATTCAATTAATATAGAGGTCTAAATTTTGGATGAATATTTTGCAACTTTCCAAAATCAAACTTTTTGGAAAAACACCAGAGGTAAGTTTTGGCATAGACAGAAAGATACATAGCAATCTGATTCGAGTGTTTCTAAACAAGCCTATTGGCATTGGCATGCGGTCCATGCTCCGCCCGCAACGCGGGTATAAATACGGAAGTGAAACACCGCATACTTGTTTTCTGCTGAGGAGCCAAACTAGTGGCGGGTCCTTCAGAGGAAGCACAGCACCTGGCGACGGGACGTACGTCTCCGTTCCCTCCTTCAGGGAACGAGGGTTACATACGTAACCGAGACGCTCCCTTTCAGTCGGTCACGTGCGACGTACGTCGGAACTGACCGACGAATTGGGATCCCTACCAACTCGCCAGGGATGCTGGCCCTTCCAGTGCCCTGCCTGAGCTCGCTGGACCACTCCTATGTCGGAGTGGGAGTCAGGGCTCCCAGCAGGGAAGGACAGTCTCTGCTGTTCCTGCAAGACCCACTCAGCGGACTATTGGATAACGCTGGGAAAGCAAGCCCGTCTCGAGGAGATGGTACACTGCGGAGCATTATTCTTCAATGGAAGAAGAGGTGGTGAAATACACATAAGGACTAACCTAGCCGGGTAGTGCAACATATGGCTGTCCCTGGGGTGGTTCCCACCTGGTTACACACAGAGGCTATAGAATCTAGCAAACGTGTTAGGTGTCGCCCAGCCCGCAGCTCTACATATATCTGTCAGCGAGGCGCCTTGAGCCAGCGCCCAGGAGGACTTGTGGAGTGTGCTCGCAACCCGAACGGGCAAGGCACGTCTTGGGACTGGTAAGCCAAGACGATAGCATCCACTATCCAGTGGGCTAACCTCTGCTTGGAGACAGCCTTTCCCTTCTGCTGGCCTCCGTAACAGACGAAGAGCTGTTCTGAGGTCCTGAAGCTTTGAGTCTGGTCGATGTAGGCCCGAAGGGCGCAGACGGGACATAACAAAGCCAGGGCTGGGTCTGCCTCCTCCAAAGGCAGCGCTTGCAGGTAGTGGGAAGTAGTGGAGTAGTGGAAACCTTGGGCACATATCCGGGCCTGGGTCCAGGATGACTTGAGAATTACCCGGTCCAAACTCTAGGCAAACATCTAGACCTTCGTGAAGACGCGGGGCGACAGGGACAGCCCGAAGGGCAGGACTTTGTACTGATATGCCCTCCCCTCAAACGCAAAACGTAGGAACGATCTGTGTCTCGGGAGAATGGAAACATGAAAGTTCGCGTCCTTCAGGGCGATTGCTGCAGATCGATTGGTCTTAACCCACCGCCTTTCTTGGGCACAATGAAGTAAGGGCTGTAAAACCCTGACTTCATATCGGCTGGAGGAACTGCTCGACTCGTCCTTCGCCAGTAGGACTTCGATCTCTGACCGCAAGACATGGGCATCGCGTTCGCATGGAGGTGAAGCGGGACCGCATGCGCACAGACGCACCCGGGTGGGGCAGCAAGGCTGAGAGTGCTCTGGCCCGACTCGGGAGGCCCGAGGGCGGCCCGGAGTGTTGCCTGAGCACTCCTGGTTTGGACAGAGGGTGGGTGGGAAGGCCTGGTGGCGTCCCCAGTGCCCACTCTGCTGCCCACTGCCCGGAGGCAGAGAGATGGAACATTCAGCCGCGACTCGGGAGGCCCGGGGGTGGCCCAAAGTGTTGACCGAATATTCCAGGGTGGGGCAGACCATGGGTGAGAAGGCCTGTTGGCGTCCTCGGTGCCCACGGTGCTGCCCCCTGGCAAAAAGAGCGAGGAAAGCAGTGGCAAGGCCCGGGGGCGTGATGTAAGATAACAACATGGGATAAGGTTAGGTTTAGGGATAGGTTCAGGATTAGCACCTGCAAAAAGTATAGTTAGTGTCATTGCCACAGTTAGTATGTACATGTGAAACAACACTGTAAAAGAAAGCGCTACCAGAATAACCATTAGAATCATTAAAGCAATGTGAACATTTATGATCAACTTTTCACTTGTGGATGAGTAAGACATAACAATTACTTAATTTTTTTAGCTACAAAAAAGAAAATGATTTATATTGTTTATTATTTCCTATTACATTTGACCTACCCATTGCACAGGATAGAAATCTGGTAATGCAGTTCAAAATCACTTGCTCGAGCTTCAGGCCAATCTTCCATTAAATCTTCTCATAATGACAGGATGTTATATTATTTGTGAAGAATTTCCCTGTGTGGGTGTATATAATGTGAAAGTCTTAAAAAAGCATTGTAAAATCATCACTGGATTTGTTTTTCTTGATATTATCAAGCAAGACATCTGCTCTGGGGTTTTTACATTAGTTTTGATTTAATGTTATTGTGATTGTTTAGAGTACAAATAGAGTTAAGCATTAAACCAATGCAAATAGCATTATTATTATTGTTGTTGTTATTACTCTACATAGCTATACAATACATACTTATCTAGTGTGAAGAGAAACTATACGTCAGACAGAGTTGGCTCATGACCAAAGGGATAGTTCACCCAAAAATGAAAATTCTGTTGTCATTTACTCTCCCTTATGTTCTCATCTAAACTGTTGGTAACCATTTTTTTAAATTGACTATTCAAAAATTAATGAATTATCTTTTATGTTCCACAAAATAAGTTATATGGGTTTGGATCAACATGAGGGTGAGTAAATGATGACAGAAATTTCATTTTTTTGGTGAACTTTACCTTTAAAAATGTAACTGTAAAAGTTAAAGGATAAGTACACTTTTTATTATTATTATTTTATGATTTACCCTCAAGCCATCCCAGATGTATATGAATTTCTTCTTTCTGATGAATACAATCTGTCACGAATACAGCTCCTCCGTTGCATCCTCCTGGCCACCGGAGGGAGCCCTCATCGGAATACTGAGTCGCACTCATCTGGACTCCATTTCCCATAGGCCCGCATTCCTGGGACTGATCACCTCACACCTGCAGCATGTCACACCACACTATTTAAGACGCACACACACACACACTAGTTCACAAAGTCTTAATTTGCTTTTAGTGGTCATTTCCGAGGGTTATTTCTGTGGACTGATTTCTTGCTACAACCTGGACTGTTTATCTCTGTTGAACCTTTTGCCGCCTACCCCGAACCAGATATCCAGTTAACTGCTCAGGCCAACCAGCTTGCCATGCACCACCATCAGCTCTCCCGCATTACTTCGCTCACCGAGGAGCTGGTGAAGTCACTTCAGGGCCTACATCTCAATCCATCGGAGTCTCCTAGAACGCCGGCTGCTGCACCCACCGCACCGCTCCATTCCACGCCTACCATCTCGAACCCCTGACTGGCTCTACCCGAAAAATTTGACGGATCACCAACCAAATGTAAGGGATTCCTTCTACAATGCTCTTTGTATGTGAATCAGCAGTCATCCATGTACCCCACAGATATGAGCCGCATTTCACTGGTTTGTTCCCTACTGACTGGTAAAGCTCTGGATTGGGCCACCACTGTTTGGCGTGATGATGGTTCGGAATTCCCCATGTTTACAAACTTCCTACAACGCTTCAGAGAAGTGTTTGAACATAGCGAGGGCGGTCAGAGTCCAGGCGATCAATTACTTTCACTGTCTCAAGGCAAAGCCATGGCAGCTAAGTACGCCCTGCAATTCCGCACGCTAGCTGCACAGACCAACTGGGTCGAAGGTACCTTGAAACTGTTATTTCGCCGGGGTTTAACAGTGGAACTACAAGCAGAGTTGGCATGCAGAGACGAGGGCAGCACTTTGAACTCTTTCATCGACCTAGCAATACAATGTTCGAATTCCCGCGGCCACCAACGCAAACCCCGCACCCATCGGCTATACTCCTATTCAACCCGAGGAGAGAGAGAGAAGACGCCAACTGCATTTATGCTTCTATTGTGGTCAAACTGGTCATATCAAGAATAACTGTCCGATCCGTCCGCCACTTACTAGTCCCAAAGTGGTGAGTTCTCTTCCATTTCATAATTATTCATCTAACTGCCTAAAGATCCCTGCTCAACTTCTGGTTAAAGATCAATGTATCACCACACATGCTCTTCTGGACTCTGGGGCAGCGGGAAATTTCATGTCAGACACTTTTGCTAAAGAACACAACATTCCATTAACCAACTGCCACTCATCATTAACAGTGGAGGCGTTAGATGGGAAACCCATCAGAGAGGGGAGAATCACACACATCACCCCGGATTCAACCTACAAATTGGTGTCCTTCATCAAGAATCCATCTGTTTCTATGTAATCCATGCACCACAAAACTCCATTCTCGGTCTGCCCTGGCTCCGTTCACACAACCCTCATGTATCATGGAAGAAGGGAGAGATACTTCATTGGGACAAACGTTGCCACAAACACTGCCTCCAATCAGTCCATCCGGTACCCCTGTGCTCTGTGGAAATTCTCAATGAGGAACCTGAGAAACGGGACTATTCCTGCTGAATACCATGACCTCGCAGTGGCTTTTAGCAAAGAAACATCCACCGAACTTCCTCCTCACAGGGCTGGCGACTATGCCATCGAACTGCTACCGAATACAACACCTCCCAAGGGTCGAATTTTCACCCTCTCTCAACCAGAAACCACAGCTATGAAAACCTACATTGAGAAAGAACTAGCTAAGGGATTCATTCAACCGTCAACATCACCAGCTTCCGCTGGGTTCTTCTTTGTTAAGAAAAAGGACGGGGGTCTCGGGCCTTGCATTGACTACCGTGGACTGTATGACGTCATGGTAAAATTTCGCTATCCACTTCCTCTGGTCCCGGCAGCGCTCGAACAGCTAAGGCAGGCTAAGTACTTCACCAAGTTGGACCTCCGGTGTGCCTATAATCTCATTTGTATCCGTGAGGGGGATGAATGGAAAACGGCCTTTTCAACAACCACTGGCCACTACGAGACCCTTCTGATGCCGTTCGGCCTGTCCAACAGTTCAGCTGTGTTCCAGTCGTACATCAACAACGTGTTCAGAGACATGTTAAACTGGTGGGTTATTGTGTATATTGATGATATTCTAATATACTCCAATTCCTTTGAAGAACACATCCAACACGTGAGAGCTGTGCTCCAGAGACTGATCCAACACGGACTGTACGCCAAAGCTGAAAAGTGCGAGTTCCACGAGACTTCCACTGCATTCCTGGGGTACATCATCAGCAGGGATGGAGTAGCTATGGACGATGGTAAAGTAAGGGCGGTTCTGGATTGGCCGAAACCTCGCACACACAAGGAACTACAGCGATTCCTGGGCTTTGCAAATTTCTACGGGCGGTTTATCAGAAACTTCAGCTGTGTAGCTGCACCATTAACGTCCATGACAAAACGCTCACTCTCTCATCTGCACTGGTCCCCCAAAGCAAACCGAGCTTTTCAAGAGCTTAAGGATTGATTCACTTCTGCACCCATCCTCCGTCACCCTGACCCAGAACGGCCATTCATTGTGGAAGTGGACGCCTCTAACACAGGTATTGGCACTATCTTATCCCAGCGCAAGGGCGAACCCGAAAAGATGTTTCCATGCGCTTTCTACTCTCGTAAACTATCAGCCACTGAACGGAATTATGATGTAGGGGATCGGGAACTGTTGGCAATAAAGACCGCCCTCGAAGAGTGGCAACACTGGTTGGAGGGAGCGCAACATCCATTCACTGTGTTTACCGATCACAAAAATCTGGAATATTTACGTTCAGCTAAACGACTAAACCCACGTCAAGCTTGATGGGGTTTGTTCTTCACACGATTTGATTTCAAAGTCATATACAGACCCGGGTCCAAAAACACCAAGGCGGATGCCCTGTCTCGTCAGTCTGAGCTTACCGAACAGAATAGGAACGAAGAACATATCATCCCTGAATCTCTCCTTCTCGCCCCAGTCCGGTGGGACATCATGACGGAATTGAATCTAGCCAATGAACAGACAGCTCCACCACAGACCTGCCCACTCAACCGTACTTACGTTCCAGTGCAGCTCTGAGACAAGGTTCTACATCTGGTACATGATTCACCCAGCTCCGGTCACCCCGGCATCACAGCCACACTCAACGTACTGCAAAATCGCTTCTGGTGGGAAACCATTCATCCATCACTGCACTGCCTGTCAAACCTCCAAACCCAACCACCAATCACATGCTGGATTACTACAACCACTACCCATCCCTCAACGGCCCTGGTCACACATTGCCATAGATTTCATCACAGATCTGCCCTCCTCACAAGGTAACACCACCATTCTGACAGTAATTGACCGGTTCTGCAAGGCATGTCGACTGATACCACTTTCTAAATTGCCCACCGCCTTCGAAACTGTTGAGATACTATGTAATTATGTATTTCGATTTTACGGCCTACCCGAAGACATTGTGTCAGACCGAGGGCCTCAATTCACAAATGGATCCGCAATCTCCGGACTCTTCATTATACAATCAGAGTTATATTATTAAATATCCTGACATTTCCAAGCTGTATAATGGCAGTGAAGAGGGGTCACGAGTTTGAAGCTCAAAAAGTACATCCATCCATTATAAACGTATTCCTCACGGCTACAATGGGTTAATAAAGGCCATCTGAAGCAAATTGATTTTTTTTTTTTGTAAGGAAAAATATCCACATTTAAAACTTTATAAAGTAAGATATCTATAGCTTCCACCAGACCGCCTTCCGTAATCAACTTATGACGAAAGTGTAACGCCTCTCAGTTCAAAACGCTTACGCTACGTCCAACGTCATACGTTGTGCCAGTTACGCTTTATTCCTAAGTTGAAAATGGAAGGAAGTCTGGAGGAAGCTAGATATTTTACTTCATCAGAAAGAAGAAATTCATATACACATAGGTCCTCATTTATGAACTAAGATCATTTCTGAAATGTCTGTACGTGTGATTCTGGGAAAACGAATCAACGATTCCACCACTCTTTCGCATGTGAAATCTATAAATCGCAAAAGATCTTGAAATTGTGCGCAGCTAAGGGGTGTCAGATCTCCGCCTTGTAAACGCTCCTTAATTATCATTAGCATAAAAGAGAACCATTTAACGTCCAAATGTTTTATTTGAGAATGGCAAGTGGCAAGAAAAAATAGGTCCTGCAAAATCATTTAACTTCAGTGCCTTGTAATTATGCTGACAGAGTTGTGAAAAATTATGCAGGCTATGTTTTATTTTGAAGTAGCCTAGGGTATTCTTTTAATTGATTCATTTGTACACTTGTTGCACAGTTGCAGAGTTAATTATTTAAGTGAAACATTTTTTTATTAAAAAATATTGTATTCCTTATAATAATAATAATAATAATAATAATTATTATTATTATTATTATTATTATTATTATTATACACTCACACACTACCAGTCCAATTTTGAGAATGGTGAGATTTTTTTAAAGGTTTTTAGAGATGTCTCTTCTGCTCATTAAGGCTGTATTTATTTGATCCAAAATACAGCAAAAAACTGTATTTTTGTGAAATATTTTTACACTTTATAATAACTGTTTTCCATTTGAATAGGCTATATTTTAAAGTGTAATTTATTCCTGTGATCAAAACTGAATTTATCATCATTATTCCAGTCTTTAGAGTCACATGATCCTTCAGAAATCATTCTAATATGCTTATTTTCTGCTTAAGAAATACATTTATGATTATTATCAATGATGAAAATGTTGTGTACAATTTTTTGTAGTGCAGAAGTGCTGCAGGTGCGTAATGTGATGATATGTGAAAACTCATGTTCTGTTGTTCTATAATTATTAAATATCGTACTGACATTTGCATATGTAAAAATAATAATAATAGATTACAGAAATGTATCTATTCTAATTTAATTAGAGTAGATTTATCTGCCAGGATAAAAACTAAAAAAAACTTTTATTAGGGACAATAACTATTATTGGGATAATAATAATTTGATTATTATTTCCAAATACCTGCAGTACTCCAACTCTGCACAAGGAAAAGTGTGTATGTCTGCTCAGACCCTGACGTGGCAATAAGCACTTTTCCACGTCAAAGACCAGTTTTATAAATATGAACTTTGCCGTGGATTTTAGCGTACGCACATTCTAAGTTTAAATCTGTGCTTACGCACATTTTGTTAATGAGGCCCCTAATGTGGCTTGAGGGTGAGTAAATCATGGGATAATTTTCATTTTACAGTAAACTAATCCTTTGAGGTCTAACATCAGCTTTCTTTAAGTGCTCATTATACAACACATTTTCAAGAAGGATCTCTGTTGAAAATGAAAACAGCTCAATAATTCTAAAAGTAAAGTAGCCTAATTCTAAAAGCCAGTTGTCAAAGTCTATAAAGTGCCCTTTCACATGTGATGAATGTTATATGGTTGGACTCCATTCAAGAGAATTGCTGACCACACAATTTGTTTAAAAATGGCAGTTTGGACCAATAGATCTACAGAGTCTTTGTTATGGGCTTCATTGTGCAATGCTGACCTGTAGGTTGCATGAAGAAAGCCATCCCACATCCTGGTTAAAGCCTCATTAGAGTTAAGACCAGCTGGGTAAGCGGGTGGGACACTGTTCTTAAATCCTTTTACCCACAACTCCTACACAAGCCTCTAACCACTGAGAAATTGTGTGGTCACTTAAAATGGTGGCCTTTTGTACACAATTTTCTCACACCCAGTTCATTATTTAAGAGGTCAAACTAAGTCATCAGCTCACTGGTTTACTGGGAAATGATTACCATCTCAAATTATTAGTTGTTAAATGACATTTAAATGTTATGTGTTAAATGAGAGATGGAAATAAGTTTGCCGTTGACCTCTTTACATTTAGACATTATTATTAGCTTCATATGCAGTGCTGTTGGATTTGGTTAACAACATATATTTATATACAAGGTTCAGGCATATCATTATGACCACTGACTGGTGAAGTGAATAACACTGATTATCTCTTCATCACTGCACCTGTTAGTGGGTGGGATATATTAGGCAGCAAGTGAACATTTTGACCTCAAAGTTGATCTGTTAGAAGCAGGAAAAATTGTGCAATTGTAAGGATTTGAGCAAGATTGACCAGGGCCAAATTGTGATGCCTAGAAGAAGGCATCTCCAAAACTGCAAAACTCCAAAGGTCTTGTGGGGTTCCCGGTCTGCAGTGGTCAGTATCTATCAAAAGTGGTCCAACTTAAGGAAATAACAGTAGTGAAACGACAACTTGTTGATGCACGTGGGGAGCGAAGGCTGGCACATCTGGTCTGATCAAACTGACAAGCTACTGTAGCTCAAATTTCTCAAGAAGTTAGTGCTGGTTCTGATAGAAAGGTGTCAGAATACACAGTGCATCTCAGTTTGTTGCGTATGGGGCTGCATAGCAGCAGACAAGTCAGGGTGCCCATGCTGACCCCTGTCCACCACTGAAAGCACCAACAGTGCTTTAGTAAGCATCAGAACTGGACTACGGAGCAATGGAAGAAAGTAGGCTGGTCTGATGAATCACGTTTTCTTTTACATCACGTGGATGGCCGGGTGCGTGTGCATCGCTTACCTGGGGAACACATGGCACCAGGATGTGCTGGGAAGAAGGCAAGCTGGTGGAGGCAACCTTGGGTCCTGCCATCCATGTGCATGTTACTTTGACACGTACCACCTACCTAAGCATTGTTGCAGACCATGTACACCCTTTTATTGAAACGGTAGATTCATATATATATATATATATATATATATATATATATATGTATATGTATATGTATATGTATATGTTTCCATTTGTAACTTTTCAAACAGAATGGCTAATTGTTTAATTTTAGGTCTAATTATCAAAATGTAAAAAAAATGTTTATATTATGTAAACATGTAGTAACCCCAGCCTTTTGTTGCTTTCAGTGTAGACAGCTTTGTTGATTATAATTATAGCAATCTAAATTTGTCGCATTGCTCATTTGCAGTTTAGACACTGTGAAATTCACGACACAAAGTACATCATATCTGCAACAGCAGCCATGACATTTTTAGACATTCATGAATAGAGGCAAGACTGTATAATGATGCTCATTTTCCAGCACTACTGCAGAGCAAGACATCATTTCCAATGCATCTTTGAACAACAAACGCATGCTGGGAATCCGTTGCTGCAAGCTGTATAACATATGTTGCATATAAAAGTACATTTCTGATTGGATTACATTCCCTTACTGTTTTCAGTATAGTTTTATAGAAACCACTGGCAATGCAGCAGCCCATCAGTTACAGTAAGTTTCTTTGGATACACAGCAGTGCCAAGTGCCCCAACTGTATTGCTTGGTTTCATGTTTAATATGCTGAAATAAACTTCAGATATTCTCTCCTCAGCAGACATTCTGCTGAGTTTATCATCAGTAAAGACACATCATGCAACTGTAGCAGCTGCGGTGGTTAGAAGAAATGTTTTTTTCTGTCTTTCTCTTTCTCTCTATATCACTACCCTTGTGGAATGAATTCAGTAGAGGTCGCAGCTCAAAGTTGCAATAAGCAAAAATAATCAGACATTCCCTGGAACTCTAATATATTATTATACAACTTTTTGATATTAATATAAAATAAAACTAAAAATAGTTTTTGGCCGTTTGGAACAGACACAACATACATTTTCACATCTGAACCAAATGGTTAGTCCTTCGTTTTCATTAGTTAATATAAACTAACCATAATTTTCCAGCATTTATTAATCTAGGTTAATGTTAATTTCTACTTAAAGTTCTATTAATTAAAATTGAGTAATAGCATATTGGTAACACTTTACAATAAGGTTCTGTTAGTTAGCATTAGTTAATGCAATAACTATCATAAACTAACAATTAACAAACTATTTTACAGCATTTATTAACCATTAATGTTAGATAAAAGAGCTGCACAATTAATCATTAAAAGATGGTGATCTTGATTCAAACACCCACCAAATCCTAATCCCGATTCGGCTATTAAACCTTTGACAAGTTTGATCACACCAATTCAGATCTGTGTTTACGCTGCCGCGGAGCCAGAAAGAGCAGTTGTCATGTAGGTATGAAACAACTTCACAGTCATAAGACAGTTATTTCTGTCTTATATCATTCAAATTATCACAGAAGTGATAAAAGGTTATAGTTTGTATATAAACACTGATGTCTTTGTTTGCATAACTATATTTCGTGCCTGATTAAGTTGTTCAAATAGACTCACTGTGCTAGAAGTTTGTGCACACAACATTGCATTGCAATTTGTCAGAATGAGTAACTGTGCATTTTTATAGGTCATAAGAACAAGTATAGGTATATTAGGCTGATGTCACTTTAAGATGATGCACAGATCCATTATAATGTTACACACTCTGTCTCAACATGATTGTGCTTACGTGAATACTCACCAAGCCCGGCATTTTGACATTATTTTGTGTCTACAGTATTTGACAGGTTAAGTGCAATGAGTAGCAAAAAAGAACATTTAGTACTGAGAGGCGGCTTTATGTGCACACACTTTGGTTGTGAGCACAAAATCTGTCACTTTTTTTTTGTTTTTATAAATACAGCCTTGGTATAGACAGGAGACTTTTAAAAAAACAACCCCAAACGTAAGGGCATCAGTGTGATATGGTTAACACAAAGTACATCTAAAGTATATGCAATATTCAATACTTTTGGAATTTAATATCAATGTCTGTTAAAATATAAATAATAAGCATGAGATACTTACATTGAGCAAAGGTGCTAGTTTCACATCTATCGATAGGGATCAAGGTTGGGCAACATTCGCAACAGAGGATGTTTATAAGTTACAAATGTATACATTTTGTAGCAAAATATAATTACATCATACATTTTGACTTAATAATTCTGCATAATTATTCCCAACTACACACAGATTGGATTTCTCAACTTTGGTTATCAAAATAGAGTAATTCACCTTTTGAAAGTGACTTGATGCTTCAAATAAAGATTGTATCAATTACATTGTTACACCAGTAGGTGGAGACAAGTAACTGTTAAAAATGTATTTGTCGTTGAATCATTCATTCAAGATTTGTTCAAAAACGCTGATCCATCACGTAATGAGACTTTAGTTAAGTTAAGTCTTTATGAGTCATTGAATCATTCTGTCAAAATGATTTTTTTTTTTTTATTCAAATCAATTAAAATTGTTTAAATAGACTGCAACAATTAACATTTTGTCAGAACCTCTAGTAAATTTCAAGTTATTTTGTTAAGTTTAAGTGTATTCCTCTTGTCTTTACCGCGATTGGGTGTGGTCTGATGACATCACCGTTTCACATAATATACGGATTGGCTGTACACACGAAAACACAAGGGTGTCAGTTTCAGATTTATCCACTCTGGGACCCAGTTAAAAAAAATATCGGTTTCAGGCTCCTAAAATGCCAGATTTGTGTAAATCCAATTGGGGTTCAGAGTATCTGTTTTTTTTTTCACATTAATTTCACACGTCAAGTAAAATGTGGTTTTGTTTCATTAATACAGTGTATACTTTTTTCTTGATTTACCCAGAAAGAATGAAAGTGAAATGTGACAACATGCCCCATACATTGTATGTGAGGGGAACATTGTAACATCACCAAATGTCAGCTTAAATCTGATCTAATCAAAAAAATATCCAAGACAAACTAAATATTTAGTCAATAAAATAATTATTAACTTTTTCAAATAAAATAATGGCATTTTTTAATAGTCAAAATAGTTAAGAACATAATAATAATGAATAATTTCTGAACATTGACGTCATTATTCACCTTTTTCTCATGGTTTCTCATTAGAATTCATAAAAGTATAGAATATAATAGCGTAGTTCTAATAGGGGAACACAGTGTGACAACATGCCCTGCCTGCACAACTGGGATTTAAACATGGCTTGTGTCTTCTGCTGGTTAGATTAACATTAAATAACTATATCAACTGTTAAATAACAGAAATAAGATTACAATTATATCAGATTTGTCTTATTTTAAATGAACACAAAAAACAGAGAACTTCAGTAAGAAATTGTCACATGCCTGTCCTGTCTTGTGTGCACATGTGGGTTTTGTTAGTGTGGCCATGTGCCTCTGTCATTGTTAGATCCCACCCCCTTGTTATCTCGTTATTGGTTTAATTTGCCCCACCTGTGTTCCTTCATTCCCAGCTTAATTTCTCCCCTTTATATACTCCTTGTGTTTGTCAGTCCTTGTCGGATCGTTGTTATGTCTACGTCTCCCGTTTCCCCGTGGCCCGTTTGGTATGTGTTGTATTCTGATTGTGTTTTTCCCCCTCCTGGGTTTTTGTTTTGAGTTTATGTTTTATTTTGTAAATAAATCCCCCTTATTACTGCACTTGAGTCCTCGCACCCTTTTTTCTTTTGTGTGAACGTGACAGAAATGTACTTTTGCTATGGTTAAATAAATCTTCAGTGATATTTTCCAAAGATTTTTTAATTTTCACAAAAAAGAGAATTCTCTAATGTTGATATGGCATTTAGTAAATACACTAAGTTTTGTCATCCTGGCATGTGTGGAAAGTGTTAAACCATGTGTGTTACAACTAACCTGTGTTAGGTTGTGCCCCGCTCTCCCCTATACGGCTAAACATGTCTCCGTGTGGACGTGGCCTTAGTGTAATGGTCAGTTTTCTAGTTTGTTAATTAGTTCTGTCATCCTCGTTCCCTGCCTGTTTGTCACCATAGTTAATGATTGATTTGAGTATTCTGTTCAGTTGTGTCTCATTAATTAACTAGTTAGTCTCTCCCTTTGTTTGATGTGTTTTTAAGCCCTCTGGTTCAGTGTCTTCCTTTTCCTGTATTGTTAATGTCTTGTATATGTGTAACATGGTTGCGACTCCAAGTTATTCTCCTGTTTATTCTGTTTATTATTAGATTAAACATCAGTATTGAGTATCTCCTTCATTGTGCGCTTCATTACAGCCACCAACTGAGACATAACCTTAATAAAAACCTTCATATTCATGTTAGTTCACAGTGCATTAACTAAAGTTGTATGCTAACAAATACAATTTTTGACCTTAAAAATGTAGAAGTAAATGGTGAAATTAACTAAGATTAACTAGGATTAGTAAATCCTGTTTTGTTCATTGTCAGTTGATATTGTAAAGTGTTACCAGTATATTTATAACATTAAATACATTATAAATAAAGCACAAAAAATAGTCTTTTAGTTCATGAAACATAATGCATTGAATAATGTAAATAATTTTAACCTTATTGTAAAGTGTTACCATAAAATGTTGACAGTGCTTTGAAAGGTTTAATTTGACTGTTATCAACTATAATCAGCACCAAAGCAAATGAAGTATTAAATTGTATAGGTCCTGACTGTTCTTCTCAGTATTGATTAGCTCTACATGCTTAGATTATGCATTTGTCCATTCAATTAGGCAGCTGTGGAGGCTAAATCAAAAGGAAATAGTGTGAATTGACAACAGTCTGGATTTATACAAGCCACAGAATTATATATTCCAGCTGATGTGTATTGATTGAACTCCAGGCAGGCTCAGGAAGACTGCAGTCTGTATGTATCAGAGGGAATACATGCATTGAGGAATTGGTGTGTGTGTGTTTAGAATGAGGTGTGTGTATTTGCACACGGTCTTGCCTCTCTTGATTGCAATCCATAGCTGATCCATAGCTGTTCTGATTAGGAATATGGCATAGGTTACTGCTTGTACATTTGTAGGATACTAATGATAAGCCAGAGATGAAAATAGGCTGACAGGTGAAGATGACCTGGCAATAATTTGTACATGGGATGCTCAATAAATTGGTACTTTATTGGACATCACCCAAGAATTTTTGTTTTAATGTTATCCATATTATCTATATTGGCCATATGGCTAGTACTGGATATGTAATTACTCATGCTCATTTCCTCTATTTGTAAATGTAGATTACCTTTGCCATCATCTAACACTTAAAGGTGCACTGTGTAAATTTTAGCGTTATTTAGTGGTGAGGTTTGCGGATTGCAGCCGCTTACCCCTCCCTTTTTAAAGCACATAGAGAAGCTATGGTGGCCGACACAGGACAAAGATGCTTTCGTCTCAGACAGAAGAGAGTATATAGCATTCTGTAGAGCAGTTTGTCCATTTAGGGCTACTGTAGAGACATTGCGGCACAAAATGGTGATTTCACTGTGAGAGTACTCACGGTGTATGTATATAGAAATGGCTCTTTCTAAGAAAAAAACATAACAGTTCATTGTGTAAGTAAGGTATTTATACACCACTGAAAACATAGTTATGTGTCAATTCGTTCCGGATTCCAGGATTCCTCTGGTTCCGTGTGCCCGTTGCTTCCCAGCGCTGCTTTGCCTGCCACCATTCCTCTGGACTTCTCTGGCGGCCGGTTGGACTGGACCTGTTTCCCTACGATGCCGTGACTTTTTGTGCTCTATGCATCTGTGTTATTGAGAGTAATAAACCTGTGTTCAACTCGCTATTGGATCCTCTGTTTTCTGTCCGTGAACATAACAGAACTGACCCTTTCATATGGATCCAGCGAGAATGGCAGAGATTCAGGGTTTTCTCACCACAAGTCAACAATGGATGGATCGTCAAGAGGGACAGGTGTCCGCGACGGCCCAGGCGGTGCAGGCAATAGTAGCGCAGGTGTCCGAGCTCTCGACCCAGATAGAACAGCTGAGATCGCCCACTGCGCCAACCCTGCCGTCCGTTCCCCCCAACCCTGCTGACGTCATCACCCAGCACGGGCCCCGGATGCCAACGCCAGAGCGATACACGGTTGAGCCCGATCTATGCAGATCATTCTTGACTAGATGTTCTCTGTTTTTCTCTCTACAACCAGTCACGTTTTCTATGGAGAGATCCAGAGTGGCACTGGTACTGCCTCTGTACCAGTGCCACTCTGTGTTATGCCTCTTGTCTTGTGTCTGCTCGTCCGTCTGTGTCTAGTTCTGTGTTACAGGAGGAGACGGTGAATTTGTCTAACGTGCCAGGAGAGTACCTCGACCTGAAGGAAGTGTTCAGTAAGTCCCGGGCTGCTTCTCTTCCTCCGCATCGTCCCTATGACTGTGCTATAGATCTTATGACAGGTACGTCTCCGCCTGAGGGAGAGTTATACTCACTTTCTAACCCAGAAAGGGAGGCCATGGAGAAATATATTTCTGATTCTCTAGCTTCCAAATTCATCTGCTCTTCCTCTTCTCCAGCGGGGGCGGGGTTCTTCTTTATGGGTAAGAATGACAGTTCACTGTGACCTTGCATTGATTACCGAGGACTGAATAACATCACGGTAAAGAAAACTTATACTTTGCGGTTGATGTCTTCAGCCTTCGAGAGGTTGCAGGGAGCGTCCATATTCACAAAGCTGGACTTATGTAATGCTTATCATTTGGTGCGCATCAGGGAGGGGGATGAATGGAAGACTGCGTTTAATACCCCCAGGGGCCTTTTTGAATATTTGGTCATGCCCTTCCAAGCACTAGTTAATGGCGTGCTGAGAGATATGGTAGATCAGTTAATTTATGTCTACCTGGATGACATAATGATTTTTTCTTCTTCTCTCCAGGAGCATGTTCAGCACATCAGACTAGTGCTCCAGAGGTTGCTAACGAATGGGCTTTTTGTCAAGGCGGAGAAATACGTTTTTCATGCACAGTCTGTCCCATTCTTAGGTTATATCCTCTCGTCCGAGGGAATGCGCATTGATCCCGATAAGGTTAAGGCTGTGGTAGATTGGCCAAGTCCATATTCCCATAAGGCCCTACAGAGGTTTCTGGGGTTTGCCCATTTTTACCAACGTTTTATTCGTAACTTCAGCCAACTAGCCGCACATCTGACAGCATTGACCTCTCACAAGATGACGTTCAGGAGGTCCGGTGTAGCCGAGGCTACATTTTCTAAACTGAAGAGCCGCTTCGTTTCGGCTCCCATTCTTGTCGCCCCCTGACCCATCACGTCAGTTTGTGGTGGAGGTGGACGCTTCAGAGGTGGGGGTAGGCACGGTTCTTTCCCAGCGCTCTTCCTCGGACGACAAGATGCATCCTTGTGCGTTTTTTTCCCATCGATTGTTGCTAGCCGAATGCAATTACGACATTGGTAACAGAGAGTTGTTGGCAGTCAAACTTGCATTGGAAGAATGGCGTCGTTGGTTAGAGGGGTCGGGGGTTCCCTTTATCGTTTGGACCGACCATAAGAATCTGGAGTTCATCAGATCGGCTAAAAGACTCAACTCTAGGCAGGCTCGGTGGGCCCTTTTTTTCGGACGTTTTGATTTTTCGCTTTCGTATTGTCAGGGTTCAAAGAACATCAAACCCGATGCTTTGTCTCACTTTTTTGACTGCTCCGAACGCCCTTCTACTCCCAAGTGCATTTTTCCTGAGAGAATCATCATCTCTACACTCACATGGGAGGTCGAATCGAGGGTCAGAACGGCCTTAGAAGGGGTAACGCCTCTGCCCGGTGGACCACCGAGCCGATTATTTGTGCCTGAGGGGATAAGTTCCGACGTGATACGATGGGGTCATGTTCCAATGTAGCTTGTCACCCGGGAGTCAATAGAACCACATTTTTGGTCAAGCAACGATTCTGGTGGCCTGGTATGGCTCGTGGCAGTCGGGAATTTGTTTTGGCGTGTTCGGTTTGTGTCATGGGTAAGACATCTAATCGCTCCCCTGATGGGTTACTCCAACCGCTGTCTGTTCCTTCGAGACCCTGGTCCCACATAGCGCTAGATTTTATCACCGCCCTCCCAGGGCAAGACGGTTGTTTTGACCGTCGTGGACCGGTTCACGAAAATGGTTAATTTTGTCCCCTTGCCCAAATTACCCTCAGCCAAGGAGACAGCGGTGGCTGTCGTTGATCACGTCTTTCGTTTACATGGCCTTCCAATGGACGTGGTTTCCAACAGGGGGCCCCAATTTGTATCCAAATTTTGGCGTGAATTCTGTAAATCATTAGGGGCAATGGTTAGTCTGTCTTCAGGCTTTCATCCCCAGAGCAATGGTCAAACCGAACGAGCCAACCAATATCTTGAGAGGGTGTTGCGATGTTTGGTCTCTAAGAATCCTTCCTCTTAGAGTCAGCAACTGTCTTGGGTTGAGTACGCACATAACTCGTTACCAGTGTCGGCTACGGGCTTATCTCCGTTTAAGTGTAGCTTAGATTACCAGCCACCTATTTTTCCCAGTATGTTAACCGAAGTCGCGGTTCCCTCCGCTCATGCCTTCGTCCAGAGGTGTTGTCACACATGGAGCAGAGCCCGCGAGACTCTGCTTCAGGTGGGTAGAAGCACCAAGGCCCAAGCCGATCGCCAGCGGTCTAAGCCTCCCGTTTACGTCGTGGGTCAAAAAGTGTGGCTTTCATCCAAGAACATTCCTCTCCGTTCCGTAAGTAATAAACTAGCTCCTAAATTCATTGGCCCGTTCACCGTCACCAAGATCCTTAGCCCAGTGGCAGTCCTCCTCAAACTACCTCCCGCGTACGGGAAAATTCACCCTGTGTTCCATGTTTCCAAAATAAAACCTGTTTTTCATTCCCATATTAATCCGCCGGCCCTGGTTCCCCCCCGCCGCGTCTCGTATATGGGGAGCCAACCTATTCGGTCAATCGTATTCTGGACGCTAGACTGAGGGGACGCGGATTCCAATACTTGGTGGACTGGGAAGGTTACGGTCCAGAGGAGAGAAGTTGGGTTCCTGCTAGGGACATACTGGATCACTCCCTCATTGATGATTACAATCGACAGGTCGGTTCTCCTGGGAGCTCCAAGAGGCGCTGATTCAACAAGGTGCTGAAAGCATACCTAAGCATTCCCAAATGTTGGCCCATATTGATAGGATAGCATCTTGCAGTTGATGGGAGATTTGTGGGATGCACATCCAGGGCACCAAGCTCCGGTTCCACCACATCCCAAAAATGCTCAATTGGGTTGAGATCTGGTGACTGTGGGGGCCATTTTAGTACAGTGAACTCATTGTCATGTTCAAGAAACCAATTTGAAATTATTTGAGCTTTGTGACATGGTGCATTATCGTGCTGGAAGTAGCCATCAGAGGATGAGTACATGGTTGTCATAAAGGGATGGACATGGTCAGAAACAATGCTCAGGTACACTGTAAAAAAAATGTGTTCTCTCAACTTACATTTTCTAGTTATCTTTTTGCTTTGACTCAGTTAAGTTCTAATTACTTAACCTACTAAGTATTTTCAACTTAAAATGTTTAGTTGGTATAGTTAAATAGTTGACTCAACAACTTATTTCAAGTAACCTGGACTTGCAAAGTTTATTTGAAATATGATAACTTATTTTTTCAAGTTATCTGTACTTAGCAAAGTTTAGTTGAAATACGATAACTTACATTTTCATGTTATCTGTCCTAAAATTTTTGTTCATTGAACTTATTTTGGCATATTTTCTTAACTTGCATTAGCACATTTAACCAAATAAATAAACACATTTTTCCATATAAACAATTTTATTGTCAATAAATCAATATATGTTAAGGACAACATTAACACATTCCAAAAAAAAAAAAAAAAACTTTTAACTGTACAATACAGCTAACACTTCTCTTTGTAGAAATGCAATTCACAATTCTGAATATTTGTAAATACAAACTAAAAACTAAATCATATAGAATATAGATAATTAAAATAAAAATAATTTCTCAAATAAAACTGCAATAAACCTCTCAAATAAAATCCTATTGTAATTGCATAATGTTTAAAGGTGAACATTTATTTGAATGCATGGAAAATGTATTCATGTGAGAAAAAACTTAAAGTGTCAGTTCCAATAAAGATGAAAATACCATTATTAATTAGTCACCCTCATGCCATCCAATAATGGTTAAGGGATTAGTTCACTTTAAAATGAAAATTTCATCCGAGATTCTCCATCTTCAGTGGAAACCAATGGTTGAAGGTCCAAATCAATGCAGTTACAAAGGAAGGGCTTCAGAGGCTCTGCACGATCCCAGACGAGGAATAAGGTCTGATCTAGACAAACCATCGGTTATTAAAAAACAACAACAACACTGATATACTTTTTAACCTAAAATGCTTATCTTGCGCTGCTCCGCAATGGCCCAGGGATTACGTAATCATGTCGGAAAGGTCACAGTTGAGGGAGGCAGAAGTACCCCCCCCCCCTCCTAGTCTAATACAATACATATTAAATACAAACTTCCTTTAGCAAAAAAGGTTAAACAACGATGTCGGACGATTTTGAAGTTGGAGATGGAGTTTTTTGTGTAAAGAGACGTTTGTCTTTGCACGTTCGCTTGGAGTGGTACTTTTCTCCTACGCCTATAGCGTGACCTTTCCGACATGATTGCGCAATCCGTGGTCGTTGCAGAGCAGCACAAGTTGAGGAATTTAGGTTAAAATGTATATAAATGTTATTTTGTTTCTTAAAAATGGCTAAGGTTTGTAGATAAGACCCTGCATTGATTTGGACTTTCAACCATTGGTTACTATTGAGGTCCATTGTGTGCAGAAAAATCCTGGAATGCTTTCCTCAAAAAATTATTTTCGACTGGAGAAAGAAAGACATGAACATCGTGGATGAGATGGGGGTGAGTAAAATATCAGGAAATTGTCATTTTAAAGTGAACTAATCCTTTAAGACTTTACTTAGTTGGAAGACAGATTAAGATCTTTTTACTGTCCCTCCTTTGACAGCCTACGCAACTAGCACATTCAAGGTCCAGAAAAGACATCCTTAAAGGGATTGATCACCCAAAAATGAAAATTCTGTCATCATTTACTCACCCTCAAGTTGTTCCAACCCTGTATGAGTTTCTTTGTTCTGCTGAACACAAAAGATGATATTTTGTGTTCAGCAGAAGATGATATTTTGAAGAATGTTTGTAACCAAGCAGATCCAAGCAAACATTGACTACCACTTTTCCCTACTATGGTAGTCAATGGTTGATTGGATCACATTTACATTTAGTCTTACAAATGAGAGCAATAGAAGAAACTAGAACAGTCAAGGGCAACAATATGCAAGTGCTTTAACACGCCTCAGCAGAACAAATATACTCATACAGGTTTGGAACATCTTGAGGGTGAGTAAATGATGACAGAATTTTAATTTTTGGGTGATCTATCCCTTTAAGGATGTCTTTTCTGGACCTTGAATGTGTAGTTGCGCTGTCAAAGAAGGGACAGAAAGCTTACAGATTTAATTACAAAATATCTTAATTTGTGTTTCAAAGATAAACAAAGCTTTTAGGTTTGGAGCAACATGAGGTTGAGTATCTAACAAAATAATTTTTATTTTGGGTAAACTAACACTTTCGGATTAATAATACCCCTTTAAAAGATTAGTTCACTTCAAAATGAAAATTTCCTGATATTTTACTCACCCCCATCTCATCCAAGATGTTCAAGTCTTTTTTCTTCAGTGGAAAAGAAATTAAGTTTTTTGAGGAAAACATTCCAGGATTTTTCTCCACACCTTTGACTTCCATGACAACCAAAATTTTAAAGGTTCAAATCAATGCAGTTTCAAAGGAAGGGCTTCAGACGAGGAACAGGGTCTTATCTAGACAAACCATCTGTCATTATTTATTTTTTTTAATTAATAATGAATATACTTTTTAACCTTAATTGCTCATCTTGCGCTGCTCTGCAATTGACAAAGTGACGAAAACGTCACACTAGACGTAGGCGGAAGTACCTCCCCAATACGTGCAAGGACTTCCGACTACGTCTAGTGTGATTTTTTTCGACGTGATTACACAATCACTAGCGAGCCGCAGAGCAGCGCAAGATGAGCAATTTAGGTTAAAAAGTATATACATTTTGAATATTTTCTTTAAATAGCCAATGGTTTGTCTAGATCAGACCTTATTCCTTGTCTGGGATCGTGCTGAGCCTCTGAAGCCCTTCCTCTGAAACTGCATTGATTTGGACCTTCAACTGTTGGTTCCCATTGAGGTCCATTATGTGGAGAAAAATCCTGGAATGTTTTCCTCAAAAACTTAATTTCTTTTTGACTGAAGAAAAACGACATGAACATCTTGGATGAGATGGGGGTGAGTATAATAACAAGAAATTTGCATTTTTAAGTGGACTAATCCTTTAACTGTGAAATAACTTTTAAAAAACATGGAAACTTAATATATATGTTTTTGCCAAATCTTTTTTTTAACAAAATTAAACAATGAAAGTCCCAAGTCACCAAGTCTCTGCAGAACAACTGCTTCCTCGATTACAAGGGCCACATCACTAGAATTGTATGGAATGGGGTCGGTCACATCTTGCACCACTGTGATGATTCCAAGAGTCATGCCCCTGATCACATCTTCTTCGAAATCTGTGTGCTGTATTAAAAAGTGACATACTTAAAAATGTGCTTTCACACATACAACACTGAAGCTCAAAGACTTAAACTTAATATGAGTACACCATGTCTTATAACCAATTTGTACTTAGTAGAAATCCTAACTAACATAAACAGGTTTAGCCTACACAAGTGGAAGCAGTAAAGTATTCACTACATTCAAACATTTTAATCTGAAGTCATATTATGGCTATAACAAATAAATAAAAGCCTACATAGATACACTTGCTATATTTATTTTCATGGGCTTAATATTATATTAAACATTGAATACGTTTAACGTACCACAGTTGATTGGTTGTCATGAAATAGGAGGTCAAGGGCAAATGCCTCACACTGCTTGCAGCACTGCCTGAAGTAATTCTATGAAGAAAAGAAAAGTTAAGTCAACCAACATTAAATGAACATACTTGTACATAATCAAGATCAGGAATAGAGTAATAGTTTTTGTCATGCATTTGTCAAATCAAAATTGTAAGGTAACTGCTGTTTTATTTCCTAAACAATCATACCAAGTGTGATATGAGTGTGCAGAATGTTAGGTTTTTAACATTACTCACTGTGTTAGCTTGGTGGCTGTCTGAGACACTTGCAGTAAGCTAGAACAACATTAGAAAGTATTAATAAAAGCTGGATAACTGGTGTTGCTGAAAAGCATGCAATCAACTTTCAAATATATTGCATAGCCGAGAAATAGCATTACTGTTAGTTCAAACAAAGCTTTACTAAACTTTACTATCTTTGCTATACTGCTATAATCCTAAATATAGGGTGAATATGACCAAAACCTTAATTTTGCTATCATAATTATGTCACGGTAAGAGAAATGTTAATAAACACATATCAAGAGATTTGTTGAGACAGTACAGTTTGTATAATGTTAACTGTAATAAGATGATTGACAGGCCAGTTTAAACGTGACACGATGGAAGCAACATTCCAAAGCTTGGATAATTTTCTGCTACACACTCAGATGCATTCATAAGAGAGTACATGATTTTAAGTGTTGAAAGTATAATTTGGCGAATTGTATGGACAGCTTGTATCTTAAGCATTTCACTATAGTTTTTGGAAAAATGCGGTGATGTTGAAGCGATTGCTATAGGTACATAATCTCTCACAATAAACTGAACATAACTGACCACCGTATTTAAACTATTTGGTCATTTAATAGTAAAACTAGACAGATGTACAACAACTTTTCAGTTAAGGAACATCCAGATTGAACACGGGAGGATTCTGATAATCCTGCCGCACCACTCACACAGTTTTACATTAAATGGCAGGCAATATTCTGCTCGTTGTTACTGTACTCACGCGTCGACGCTGCTTTGCCTGTGTGGTGATTAGATTCACTGTTTTTGGCGCAAAGAACTTGAATACGAGGTTGAACATGAACGTGCGTTCTGGCATTCATCCATATCGCAGTCTCTCTCACGTTAAAAAAAAACAACAACACTGAATTCGGTGCAGATATTTCCACATCACTTTGAATATTGTGATAAAGTAGCCTATGTTTTAAATATGGGAGGATCGAAATATCCTCTCCGTATGAAATTTGTTTAGACACCCCGCCTTTTGGCAACTTAATGAAATAGCCTATACGTTTAATAAATAAAAGTAAAATAAGTAATAGTTGGGTAGTTTTATTGATTTTTTTCCTTTAGTTTGCTGACTATCAAATAACTTATTGGCCAAGCTGGATTAGCAACGGTCATATGTTATATAGAATCGTTGTAACTGTAAACAATACATGGATTACTTCATATGTGTCATTTTACAAGTTATTACACATATATGAACAAATATTTACTTACCAGATTTGATGATGATGGAAAGATTAAATCATCTGCCGGTAAACTCTCCTGCATGGCCCATGAACGAGACCTCCATTGCGCTTCACGTGATCTCGTGATAAATAATGAGAATTTATATGCTAACCTTACTTAGCATACAACTACGAAGTTGAGTCGACACCCTAGTTAAGTCAACTCGCAGACTAGTTGAGACAGTGAAAACTTAACATGTTAAGTTGAATTAACAAATTCAGAAACTGCAAGTTGTATCAATTTACAAAATTACGTTGATAGAACTAAAATGCGGAATCATTTTTTACAGCCGTGGCATTTGAACGATGCCCAATTGGCACTAAGGGGCCTAACATTTGCCAAGAAAACATCCACTACACCATTACACCACCACCACCAGCCTGCACAGTGGTAACAAGCATGATGGATCCATGTTCTCATTCTGTTTACGTCAAATTCTGACTACCATCTGAATGTCTCAAGAGAAATCGAGACTCATCAGACCAGGCAACATTTTTCCAGTCTTCAACTGTCCAATTTTGATGAGCTCGTGCAAATTGTAGCCTCTTTTTCCTTTTTGTAGTGGAGATGAGTGATACCCGGTGGTGTCTTCTGCTGTTGTAGCCCATCCGGTTCAAGGTTGTGTGTGTTGTGGCTTCACAAATGCTTTGCTGCATACCTCAGTTGTGACGAGTGTTTATTTCAGTCATAGTTGCTCTTCTATCAGCTTGAATCAGTCGGCCCATTCTCCTCTGACCTCTAGCGTCAACAAGGCATTTTCGCCCACAGGACTGCCGCATACTGGATGTTTTTCCCTTTTTACACCATTCTTTGTAAACCCTTAAAAATTGTTTTCCGTGAAAATCCCAGTAACTGAGCAGATTGTGAAATACTCAGACTGGCCCGTCTGGCACCAACAACCATGCCATGCTCAAAATTGCTTAAATCCCCTTTCTTTCCCATTCTGACATTCAGTTTAGAGTTCAGGAGATTGTCTTGACCAGGAACACACCCCTAAATGCATTGAAGCAACTGCCATGTGATTGGTTGATTAGATAATTGCATTAATGAGAAATTGAATAGGTGTTCCTAATAATCCTTTAGGTGAGTGTGTGTATATATAAAGGATTAGGAACACCTCTTCAATTAATGTGTATATATATATATATATATATATATATATATATATATATATATATATATATATATATATATACAGTGTATATATATATATATATATATATATATATATATATATATATATATATATATATATATATATATATATATACTGAATAATAATGTTATAATGTCTAAATTAACTCATAGCTTAAAATGTTGATTTTAGTTTGACTGTAAGTTTTATTAACTTAGAAAAAATAGTGTAGAACTTAATATTGGCCATTCATCAGTTATCAGCCATGACATTATTATGTTTGCCAGAATATTACTATATGTGCATTTCTAATGTGTACACAAATGTGTCTTTGTGGTTGTTTTTACTTTCTTGGCCCTATAAAGCCCAGGGTTGACAGCACATCAAATACAAGCACAAATAACATAAGAAAGACTATTCATATCCTCACCAAAGAAATCATTTTATGGTATTTGCTATAACAGCATGAAGGACTTTGTGATCCGTTTTGATGGCAGGATCATGATAAATTATGTGTCTCTTTGCTTCTGCTGCAATCCCTGAGACGTCTGATGGAAAGTCTGTTTTTCATTTTGCAATTCTTTCAGCCTCACAGTGTAGTCTCAAACTGTCTAGAGGAGGTGTATGAGAGAGAGGACGAGTCTTTAGGGAACACTGAGTAAGATGAATGAGGTCCGTTTGAAAGTCAAAGATGACCACCCTCCCATCGCACCCCACCAGTCACATCACTATTACCATACCTGGCAATGTCTGCACCAGACTTTAGCACTAATTACAGCCCTAGTAATGGGAAATATCAGCAATAGAGATCGGTTGTTGTCTTCATGAGCTATACTAATAAAACAAGTTCATTCAATTATATATATATATATATATATATATATATATATATATATATATATATATATATATATATATATATATATATATATATATATATATAAAATTGAATGAACTTGTTCATGCAAGTTCATGCATATATATATATATATATATATATATATATATATATATATATATATATATATATATATATATATATATATATATATATATGAATTTGTGAAAAATATACAGCTCAATACTGTGACCATCTGTGAGAATGTCAAAAATATGTTTGAATATCTGAATTGCCATTCTGAAATGCCATTTTTTAGCTTCTCTTGTCAGGTTTTTTATTTTATTTTTTTACTATGGCTGCTATTTGTTATGTAGTTCTCTCCATTAACCCCACATAAAAGAGTGTGTGTATGTGTGAACATGAAGGAAGGAAAAAAGAGAGAAAGAATGCCCCTAATCTCCTCTGATTCACTTTGACATGTGAATGACATGGTGAATGGTTACCATGGAAATAAATGTGTAAAATTTATGCATGCACCTTTTTTTCAGTCTCAGCCAAAAAGAGGGAGATTTTGCTAATGGGGTGTAAGTGCTACTGGTCTCTCTATCTCTCTCTCTATCTGTCTGTTTCTTTGTGTGTGTATGTAAATGTGTGTGTGAGTATGTACAAATGTGGGTGTGTGTGTCTTTCCCTGGGCTTAGTGGGCATTATATTGTGTGTTGTTCTTAGGCATCAAAGCATGTTAGCATGATTAGCAGTGATGCCACGGTATGAAAGCACAACAATGTAAAGGCTGGCTTCTAAATCTAGACTCATTCAGCATAAACCTCCAATTATCATATAACATTTAATGTTTTGCCACATTTGTATTGACATACACTGGTTTTAAAGGAAGGTATACACAAGAAACAAACTAGCTGAATAATAAGCACACACACACACACACACACACTCCTGCACAGAGGCAGTGGACAAACCCCAGGGTGCAATTTTACTATTTTGGTTTCCTGCATGAATTCCAGGAATTGTGTAAGTATGTGTGTGTGCTAGTGAAACAATGAGCATTACATCCATCATTACATTTTCTAAGGGCATTATTTCAACTTCTCTTAGCCATGTTTTACGACCTTATTTTTACTGCCACATTCTTTGATTTCAAAGTCATAGCTCATGTCCAGAAATGCTTCTCTAAAGTTCTGCACCTCATAAAAGAAATAGTTTAATCATTTGTGCAGGACAAGAAGAATTTCTGTTTATGAAATCGGCAAATGCGGTCAGAAATGAGATGTTTTACTTGTTGTTCAGACCTGTCATTACAGCCTTCATAATGCTGAATCGTGTACTAATGATTCAGTAGGGTGCAAATGCAATAATATCGCCTTCATTTGCAATACTCAAACGTGTTCTGCTTCTCTCTCTGAATTTATCAGCTTGTTAACCTTTGGATCAGCAGTCTGTGGGAGAAGAAATCTGATCGAGCAGTTCTGTACACAGGGTAATGGCTCTTTCTTTTCATCCCCAGGCAAGTTAGTCTCTTCATATATAATGGACACAGCAGCACCGTAATAGAACTCTTAGATATTTATTTTATGATATAATCTGCTGTGTGAATAGTGCTGATCTGGATTAAGAGTAGGCCTATTTTAAGGGTGTTTAGCTATTTCAATAGCATGTGTAGTATGAAATGCACAAGGTTTCGAATTAATTAAGAGTACAATTCATCTTATATCAGAAATTATTGTTGGAAAAAATAACATGAGAGACATAGAATGGCAGAGAGAGAGAGAAAAAATGGAGATATGGACAGAGAGAGTAAACCAATGACTGTCCCAAGCCATTAGAATGAGGGATATTTCAGCTTGACTGAGCAATTCATTCTCAGCATGTCACATTGAATTTTCTCAATTCTAAAAGCCCCCGCACTTCTCACTTTTTCCTTTCCTTTCAGATGCTGAAATATTGCTTCCAAACAGTCATTCGATCTAAATATGTTTAAAAAAAAATTCAGCTTGCTTGCATGCATTGTTAATCACAGTGAGCATGAAAACTACATTTGCATTAAATAGTGTATTAATTTATAAATATAACCTCTCCAAAATATGTAAAACATGTCTTTAAGACGTTACGTAGAATACATGGACAACTGAATGAAAGATCAAGAGGAGCATGTTCATCTAATCCTGCCAGTCAGTCAAACCTAAAATCTAAATGTTTGCTTACATCGCTCCAAGTGACCCACCAAGGTTAGGATGTATAGTTTTTTATTTATTTTTATTTACACTATATGACTGTTAGAGTTAATGTGTAAACAGATAATTCTGCATTAAATTACTCATATAATGCATTTTTAATGCATTTTTAATGGTAATACAATTAAACATCTTTACAATATATTATGTACATAAAAAAATAATTGTTGTGGCCCTTTTCTTTTTCTTTTCTTTCATGATTTTTTTTTATTTTGGGTAACAATTTAGTTCAGAGTCCAATTCTCGATTATAAGCATGCTAGTAAGGATATTGGCTGTTTATTAGTACTTATAAAGCACATATTAATGTTTTATTCTGCTAGCTTAGAAATCTAGCAGCAGCAAATGTAATGTGCCGCGAGGGTATTCTAGCAACTCTTGGTAGACCTGCACGCTGAAAAAAACTAACTCTGGTCAGGCCAATCACATCATGTATAGAGTTGGTGGGCAGGCTTAACATAATGATGGCAGAGTTTTGGAGGTTCCGTATGCTACTTGTAAACAAAGAAGCTGGCGAACGGCGGTCTTTCGAATCGGCTTTGACCGCGACTCTGGAAGACTTAGAGTTAAGCTTTTCTTTGAGACAGTCATTCTTAAGGGAAGTTTTGCCGACCTGATACGGTGAAAGTTTAGTATCGACTTGCTCCGCTTCACGTTGCTCTGGTTGGTTGTAGCGCTATCCTATTGCGTGCAGAGGGAATATGAAAGACAACCATTTATCCCACCCCTCAGATTGAGCCCTGTCAATGGTGAGTTCCCAGACCTAACATCTTGATTCTGCATGACAATATTCTACATCCCTTAATCCTGCCCATTACCTAAACTGAACAAATACCTTATACTAACTTGAGGCAAAAGTATAGTTGATAGTTAGTTAATAGAGAGAATTGGAACCTACATTAAATTGTGACCTTTATTGTATTTTAATTTTTTTGTTAACGACTATAGAGATAGAGTCAAGTTATGTTTCTTTATTCAAATATTTGTACCTTTATCATACTAAATTTAAAATAACTTATGAAACCTGCAGACATACAGGTCTTTTTATCAATTGTATTAAATGTTTAATTTTGTCCTGGATCTCTCTTTTGTTGATTTTGGGTGAGTGCCTTGCACTCCACAATGTATTGTCTCTCTCTTTCTCTTCCTTATCTGACTTCCCTCTCTCTCCCGCTCTCTTTCTCCTCCCTGCAGTCAGACAGTTGTGACAGGCCTGCTTCTGCCTGACTGATGTTACTGAGATGCCAAATGGGAGAGAGAATGGCAATTATGTCAAACTGCGCAGAAACATGTGTCTGTGTGCACCAGCGCCGACCCACCTCGCTGCACCTGATCACTCTAAATAACTCTGAACACAGGTATTCTGTGCCAGTGGCAGTGAAAGAGACAGAGCCCTATCCTGCGGATTTGTTTTCCTACCTCTCCCTTCTTTTTCTTTCCCTCTGTATTATGTTTTGTTTTTTCTTTCCCCCTACAGCTCTTCAGTCCGCAGCCTTGAACTATCAGAATAAATAACACACAATGTTTCTATTTGTGAGAAGCTTTTAAAGTGTGGTAAGAGACAGGACTGCATTGATACACCATAATATGTGTGATTATATGTGTGTGTGTACACACAAACGTTACTTGCAGTCTCTCGGTACGAGACAACAGTGCTGTAAATTTAAAAATAGCAACCTGCAAATACATAGTTATGCTCCAACCACAAAGTGGAACAGTGGACTAAATGAGATCTAGAGCAGATTGTAGGAACATTTCACAAGAGAGACACACCAAGTGGAGCACAGGACAGAGAATTTATATTCCCATAAGTGCTAGAAAGAAAGAAAGAAAGAAAGAAAGAAAGAAAGAAAGAAAGAAAGAAAGAAAGAAAGAAAGAAAGAAAGAAAGAAAGAAAGAAAGAAAGAAAGAAAGAGAAAGAAAGAAAGAATTGTATAGAATGTAGTCTGGCAGTGGTATGCCAGTATGGCACCATATGTGGAGGTCTGTTTTCAGAGAAAATAATCTCAGTGCTGGTTTTACTGCAGATCCACAGCCTGACAGTGCTTCCTGGCACTCGGCCAGTAACATACAAGCTTTAGGATTTGTTCATTTCTGCTACTTATTATTTGGTAGGGTGTGACAGAATTGTTACAGAGGTTTTGAGCACCAGAACCACTTTTAGGGCTGAATAATTGCTACCATGAAACAACACAAAAAAAGTAAAGTTTGGAAAGTTTGGTTTTAAGAACTGAGTGAATGAAGGAAAATGTTTTAAAAAGAAAGAGTGTGTGTTTGAGAGAGAGAGAGAGAGAGAGAGAGAGAGTAGAGAAAAGAGAGAGGGAGGTTCTCTTTCTGAATCTTGGCTAACATCCAGCTGAAGGTAATCACTGTTTCTACCCGCTCTCTCTTCAAGACATATAAAGACTCAAGGAAATGAAATGTTTGAGGTTGTCCTCTAGAAGTAAATCACATAGTATGAATTATTTGCAAACTGTGTTGATAACACTTTAGAATACTCTTTCGTCATTAATGAATAACTACACAGGAACAAACGAGTAACACAATATTAACACACTAGTAACCACTATTAACTAACAAGAAACTCTGATTAACAAATTAGTAAGTAACAGTGCTATTGTGGTAGTTCATTATTAGCTAATCAATAACTACTATTTTTACATACCTCCAAGAGGTCTATTAAGAAATACTACAGTACATATAGGTTTTTAACAACATGTCCTCCAACCAATACGCCTATATAGGTCGTTTGTCACTTCCTTGAAATACAACCCATAAAGTCACTAAAGTCTCGTCCCCTATCAATGATATTTTAATTCTTGAAATACGACCCATAGGAGCGTTCACTAAAGTCGCGCCCCAATCAACGATATTTTAATTCTTGAAATACGAGCGTTCACTAAAGTCGCGCCGCAATCGACAATATTTTAATTCTTGAAATACGACCGATAGGAGCGTTCACTAAAGATGCGCCTATCGGCGATATATTTTAATTCTTGAAATACGACCGATAGGAGCGTTCACTAAAGATGCGCCCCAATCGACGATATTTTAATTCTTGAAATACGACCGATAGGAGCGTTCACTAAAGATGCGCCTATCGATTTATATTTTAATTCTTGAAATACGACCCATAGGAGCGTTCACTAAAGTCGCGCCGCAATCGACAATATTTTAATTCTTGAAATACGACCGATAGGAGCGTTCACTAAAGATGCGCCTCATCGATTTATATTTTAATTCTTGAAATACGACCGATAGGAGCGTTCACTAAAGCCGCGGCCCCAATCGACGATATTTTAATTCTTGAAATACGACCGATAGGAGCGTTCACTAAAGCCGCGCCCCAATCGACGATATTTTAATTCTTGAAATACGACCGCTAGGAGCGTTCACTAAAGTCGCGGCCCCAATCGACGATATTTTAATTCTTGAAATACGACCCATAGGAGCGTTCACTAAAGTCGCGCCCCAATCGACGATATTTTAATTCTTGAAATACGACCGATAGGAGCATTCACTAAAGTCGCGGCCCCAATTGACGATATTTAAATTCTTGAAATACGACCGATAGGAGCGTTCACTAAAGTCGCGGCCCCAATTGACGATATTTTAATTCTTGAAATACGACCGATAGGAGCTTTCACTAAAGTCGCGCCCCTATCGACGATATTTTAATTCTTGAAATACGATACATAGGAGTGTTTTCTAAAGTTGTTCTCCAATTGACTACAGGACTTTGGATGGATTCCGAATGGATTTGGTAAAACTTGAGTCATTACTAGTGGGTTAGCATGATCTTCACTTTAGAAAACTGAACCGAATACTTACTAACTCCATTAGAAGGATGTAGTAACACTTGAGTCATTACTATCCAAAACCTTACAAAAACCTCTAAAGTTTAACTTCAATCAATATTAAGGAGTTATCATGCTTTTCACTTTAGAATACTGATCGAAATAATGATTATTGGTAATACTTGAGTCATTACTAGTTGGTTACCATAATCTTCACTTTAGAATTAATCATACATTATGCATTATTCACATTAATTATGAACTTGTATATACAGTAGTTCTAGAGTAGTCCTCTGGGAGGTATGAAAAAATAGTAGCAATTGATTAGCTAATAATGAACTTCCACGTTCAACTGAGCGCTATACTGACTAACTCGTTAATCAGAGTTTCTTGTTGGTTAATAGTAATTACTAGAATATTAATAGTGCATTACTCATTTGTTCCTGTGTAGTTATTCATTAATGACGGAACAGTATTCTAAAGTGTCACCCCTGTTTTTTGTATTTAGATCAGATCATCCCAGTGGTCTGTTACCTTTTTGTACCAAATTTGTTTTTAAAACTCATGGTCAAATAGTGTAATAAAAATGATTTCCAGAGGCACCAGTTACCATATGTTATTTTTGGTCCTACCCTGGGACATGGTTTATTTTAGTCTCATTTCTTATTTTACACATGGGTGGACATGCTGCATCGTGTGTTCCTGTCTTCAGATTTATACATTTACAATAAGAAGAATTGCATACATCATTTCAACATTATGACATCATGTCACATTAAGCTGTGGAATGTGCAAATTGCTGAAAGTGGTGCAATTCAATGGCACTTAAAATATGAGTTTAAAGATTATTATTTTAAATTAGTGTGTGTGTGTGTGTGTGTGTGTGTGTGTGTGTGTGTGTGTGTGTGTGTGTGTGTGTGTGTGTGTGTGTGTGTGTGTGTGTGTGTGTGTGTGTGTGTGTGTGTGTGTGTGTGTGTGTGTGTGTGTGTGTGTGTGTATGTGTGTGTGTGTGGGGACAAACTGTCCCCACAAAGATGGCCAAAATCCTTGTCCTTGTGGGGACATTTTTTGGTCCCCATGAGGAACACATCTTATAAATCACACTAAGAGATGTTTTTGAAAATGTAAAAATGCAGCATTTCTCCTGTGATGGGTAGGTTTAGGGGCAGGGGCAGTGTAGGGGGATAGAAAATACGGTTTGTACAGTATAAAATGCATTACGCCTATGGTATGTCCCCATAAAACATGGAATGTGTGTGTGTGTGTGTGTGTGTGTGTGTGTGTGTGTGTGTGTGTGTGTGTGTGTGTGTGTGTGTGTGTGTGTGTGTGTGTGTGTGTGTGTGTGTGTGTGTGTGTGTGTGTGTGTGTGTGTGTGTGTCAGATTTATGCAGGACACATTTTCAGATTTTACATTTTACTGCCCATCTGACATTCAGGTCAGAGACAGCTGTAGGAAGGAATTTTTCCCAGATTAATTTATATTAATGCATCTCACATTCATAAGGCCAATATTTCATTGCTGATAATGTGTGCTAAAATAGTGCTAAAATGTAATAAATTAAACACTTGTGGTTGAACTATGGAAGCCAGGGTCTGTAATTTCAGAGGAAGACTAATGAGAGATCACTTTTGCCTTTTGATTGATAGTAAATGTGATCTGTAAGAGCCAAATATTCCTCTTGAGTACACTGTAAAAAAAAATCGTAAAAAAATGGTAAATTACTGGCAGCTACGGCTGCCAAACAAAAACCCTAAAATTAAAGTAAAATATCTTAATTCAAATAAAGTGCAAAAACAATAATTTTACAGAAATTTACATTAAAGGTTTTACTGAAAAATACTGCTATTTTACAGATTTTTTCCTGGTTTAAATTAAGATATTTTACTTTAATTTTACGGTTTTTTGTTTGGCAGCCATAGCTGCCAGTCATTTACCATTTTTATACAGTGTTAAACTGTTATTTTACAGATTTTCCTTGTTTAAAAATAAGATATTTTACTTTAATTTTCGGTTTTTGTTTGGCAGCCATAGCTGCCAGTCATTTACCATTTTTATACAGTGTTAAACTGTTATTTTACAGATTTTTCCTGGTTTAAATTAAGATATTTTACTTTAATTTTACGGTTTTTGTTTGGCAGCCATAGCTGCCAGTCATTTATCGTTTTTATACAGTGTTAAACTGTTATTTTACAGATTTTCCTTGTTTAAAAATAAGATATTTTATTTTAATTTTACAGTTTTTGTTTGGCAGCCATAGCTGACAGTCACATTGTTTTTTAAAAGTGTAAAATTGTTATTTTACAGATTTTTCCTAGATTATTATGATCAAACACCTTCAATAACACTGTTATTTTACAGATTATTACAATAAAAATCCAATAAAGTGTTAAAGCATGCTCAAGATTGTAAATTTACATTTTATTTTGGAAGACAAAATACAGTCTGTACAATAATACAACTCATTATACATTTAACATTTAAAACACAGATAACAGTGAAATAGTTTCATCAAATTTTTAAAGTTGAATAAAAATATTCTTAATTTTAAACTGAAAAAAAAAATTAAAAATACAAAACTGATACATCTACAATGTTTCACTATTGATTCTAAAACTTGTATTATTCAGATATAAATGTATGTAAACAAATTCTTCTCAAACAGTTCTTCAGAGCCCCAGGAGGAATTAAAAACTAAAAATTGCATTTATTTCAAGTTAGGGTTACTAAAATCATAATGAGGTCATGATTTCACCTTAAAACAAAACAACAAATTGTGCCGTTTACTGTTAGCTTTGTATTTACCAAATCAGTTTTAAATTGTTTTCGTTAATATTCAACTGACCCCGTGGCTCCATAGCTGATAATATATGTGGACAAACATTTACCTTTTAATTCAGAATCCAAGCTATATAGTGTAATAAGAAATATAAACAAAACATACAACAGAATGTCCATGATTCTGCATCAGAAGGGACAGATAAAGAGCAATCCTCTTCCAAATCTCCAATAATCAGCTGATCCTTAAAAGAAAGAAAAAGACATTGATTAATTGATAAGTCCTTAACAATTGAGGATTTAGTTTTTGTACCTTTCCTTTAAACAACATTTGATATTGAGATATGTTGGCTATATGAACACAGAGTCCTCTCAGCTTTGAGATGGGAGTTATAAGGAATATGAGGATTCACAACAACTGACACCTTCTCCAGATGTATCATAGCAAGGTAACACAGTTGCACCAATTTTTGTACACAGAATGCCAACTATAGTACAAAATATTCTGTAGAATAACACTGTTATTAAAATAAAACCAACCAACTAATATTTTTATTAATTGCAGCAGTTTACACTGTTTTTTTATTACAAATGGTACTTGTTGAGATCATTAGATTAATCAAGACTTCAGATTTAATCAGTCATCATTAACTCACCATTAAGTTTTCTTAACCAACTTTTCTACAGACTTTCTTCTGTAGAAAACACAAAATAAAAATAAGGAAGAAAATATATTTTGAGAGGTGTCTTGGTCATTATTGACCAAAACATTTGGTCAAATGTAGTTTGGTTATACCAACATTATTCAAAATGTTTCACAGAAGAAAGTCAAACAAGTTTGATAAGACATGAGGGTGAGAAAACGATGAGGGAGTTTTAATTTTGAGTGAGCTATGCTTTTAAACTCAAGAGGGTACGTTTGAACCAGAGTTGTGCCTGTGTTCACATTTCCTCACACATAAGGGTACAGTAACAGTAGTAATGTTGGATACGACATGAATACTCACTTCCTCTGAAGATCATGTGGCAGAAGATTTTCATTCCCAAAACTTCTGGATCATGAGGAAAATACACACACACACACACACAAATTAATATTAATTTGTTTAATAAAACATTCATATTAATTATCAACTTACTGACAGAGACATGGACTTGAGAATTGTACTCACCAGGTCCATGCAAAACAGAAGATCGAAAATCCTGGTTTGCCTATAATTCTTCCAAGAATGGAGTCCAAGAATGGTGGTTTCATGTCCTTTCTGTTGAATGAGTGTACATGACAGTGTTCTCAGATTACTCGTGCAAAGATCCTTTACTTTTTATGACAAGCTTGATCTAGCTGACAGTAAGGATGGGCATTATGACCATATTATTCTACATACATGAGAAATGTTATTTCAATAACGATATCACAATATAGTTATTTAATTTTTTATGGATATTTCATCAAAAAATATTACAGAATAATACTGTTTAGTCTTCAATGTAGCATATTCTATTAATTAAATTCAATTGATTATAAAAGAGCCGAAGGTCTTCTCTAGACTTTTGTTGTTTGATTAAAAATATGAAACCGCAGTTTATTAAGCTGCTGTCCCTTTAAGAACAAATGCACAGAATGACACTCATCCGGGTTTCCCACTTTAACTGTTTAACTTTACATCAGACATAACTGACTGTTTAAATCAAGTGAATACCTCACATGATTTTAAGATAATTCTGTGCATTTTACCAAAGGATAATTGATTGCGTCTTATTTGAAAACAAGCATGTCCCTCTCTTTATTCTTCATACATGCATGTTTCTTTGTCAAAATGTCAATAACTTTTAGTACAGTGATACATGGATATATTTACATTCCGTGATATAAAAAGGTAACGTTACGTTAAAGTTAACTGCAAAGTCTCTAACAATAGTCACTATCATCATCATAGCGTTCAGCCCTATCTTAACAGTATTACAACATAAAACACAGAAACAAAATATGTAAATTAATCGGGATTAGTATATCACTAAGTAACAGTTAACTTACTTGATGTGACAGTGAAAAAAATATAAAGGTATTTACCTGCTGCCGCTTGCCGTCTGTTGTCCGCCATTGGTAACTTCTGTTCATATTCCTGTTTTTTCGTTCTCAGTCGACATCCCACGATCGAAATTTGTCCAAAATAAGATTTTAATGGATGTAAAATGATCCATGTAAGTTAATGCTATTACTAGTGGACCGACTAAAGCAAAAGCAGCCGCGAGCACTCCAACGGCAACGGGGTGTATATTCAAACATGACCAGTAGAAGGCGCGCACAGCTGTCATTGGCCAGATTTCTAGATGACGTTCAGATTGACCAATCACGCTCAAATGAACACGGAAAGACAGCAGATTGACTTGCAACTGTTATATAGAAAAACTGGTTAAAACTAGTTAGCAAATGTGTATTTTATTTGCTGTTATATTTCATTAGTTGGTCAAATGGAGTGGGCAGAGCAGAGGCCTGAAAGTTTCAACCTGGAGAGCAGTGCAGATTTGATATTTAGTTTAGTTTGTTATATTTGTATCTAGAATTACAGTTTAAATGTAAAAATACACCTAAACTGTAAAAATAAACAAATAAAAATAAATGGTCAAATTGTAGTGATTGCCAAACAAAAACAAAATTAAAGTATAAAATGTCATTTTAAATAAGAACAAAACTGTAAAATAACACAGTTTTCTCTTAAACTTTTAATGTAAATTTCTGTAAAGTTTTTGCACTTTATTTTAATTAAAATTTCAAGATACAAGTACAAGATATTTTAATTTGACAGTTTTTACTTTTACTTTAAAATAAAAAAAAAAAAAGAATAATGTTAAATTGTTAGTATGGACATAAACCTTTAATGTAATTAGCTAAATATTTTATTATAGATTATTTCTGTAATTTTACATACATTTGTATGTCATTTAAGAAAACAGAAAATACTGTATAAATACTGCAGTGATTTTCTGCATATAAAAAGGGAATTACTGTAATTTGTCATTAATGATATAATTCTTAAAATAATGGTCAAGTTATTAATTTACAGATATTGTTTGTATTTTTATATGAATTTGTATGTTATTTATGAAAACAGAAAAATACTGTATAAATAATACAGCGATTTTCCTGTATAAAATAATGATAATTACTGTAATTTGTCATTAATGATATAATTCTTAAAATAATGGTCAAGTTATTAATTTACAGATATTGTTTGTAATTTTACATGAATTTGTATGTTATTTATGAAAACAGAAAAATACTGTAAAATAATACAGTGATTTTCCTGTATAAAATAATGAGAATTACTGTAATTTGTCATTAATGATATAATTCTTAAAATAATGGTCAAGTTATTAATTTACAGATATTGTTTGTAATTTTACATGAATTTGTATGTTATTTATGAAAACAGAAAAATACTGTAAAATAATACAGTGATTTTCTCATACAAAAATAAGAATGACTGTATTTTGTCATTAATGATATAATCCTTAAAATAACATTAAATTTGTTTATTTACAGATATTCTTTGTAATTTTACATAGTTTTAAACATAATTTAAAATTAAAAGAAAATACTGTAAAAAATTAGCGTTATTTTCCGTAAAATTAGGATTTTTTTACAGTGTAGATCATGAGCATCACTGACTGCAATGCTTTCTGAGCACTGGCCCAGTTCTCACAGCCCTGCACAGTGAGCCTGCAGTGTAAAATAAACACAAGGTCATTTGAAAGGATTTATGACATGTTTATGGGGCAACAGAATTCACATTCCTACTTCCTCTTCTTCTACTGTTTATTCACTGTGCTAACCTAAATGCTGCCACATCTCACATTCCAATTTCCTGTCTTATCTGATGGGATTTCCAAAAACACTTAAAGCCAAGACTACACACACACAGTCACACACACACATTTTTGAAAGCAAAAAAACAAAACCAATCTTGAAATAAGGGTTCAGAAGTGAGCGAGAGAAAGAGCAGTATTTTAAGTATAGTTCTAAAATTAATTGTAGGTTATCTATCTAGCTATCTATCGTCTGTTTGTCTGTCTGTGTCTGTCTATCTATCTATCTATCTATCTATCTATCTATCTATCTATCTATCTATCTATCTATCTATCTATCTATCTATCTATCTATCTATCTATCTATCTATCGTCTGTCTGTCTGTCTGTCTGTCTGTCTATCGTCGTCTATCTATCTATCGTCTGTCTGTCTGTCTATCTATCTATCGTCTGTCTATCTATCTATCTATCTATCTATGTATATCTATATATATATCTATCTATCTATGTATATCTATATATCTATCGTCGTCTGTCTGTCTATCTATCTATCTATCTATCTATCTATCTATCTATCTATCTATCTATCTATCTATCTATCTATCTATCTATCTATCTATCTATCTATCTATCTATCTATCTATCTATCTGTCTGTCTGTCTGTCTGTCTGTCTGTCTGTCTGTCTGTCTGTCTGTCTGTCTGTCTGTCTGTCTGTCTGTCTGTCTGTCTGTCTGTCTGTCTGTCTGTCTGTCTGTCTGTCTGTCTGTCTGTCTAAATTCTTCTAAATAACTTCTTATGACAATATCACATACATAAGAAGAAGAAATGAAATCTAAGTTAAATGCAACAGAGAGAAATAAAGTCATGGCAGAATGAAACATGTCATTATATGCTGATAGAAAGGCACACTGAGGCATATAATGTAATTACTTCCCAACTTTCACAGTGTGTCAATCACGTCACTATCTGCTTATGCTTTAATGGGATATTTAAATGTCCTCTCAGCTGAGAGGCAATGAAGGCTCCTGCTAATTAGTATGAACGAGGAGCGTTAAAATGAGTAATGCTGTGGAGGACAGGTTTTAATTGAGAATAATATAACGCTCTATCCCTCAAATTCATCAAAGCCACACACTAATTGCTCATCAGACTAATGTTGCCACAGACCATGTTTTACTTCCTGTACATTTTTGGACCAAGAAAGTTTCTTTGCTCTAATTGATGTTAGATAATTACAGTGACATTTTAGAGTAGGGTGACATACACATTTTATAAGACAGTGTTTAACTGAAATTAGGAGATAAGTAGATTACTAATTAAGTAATTACTAGTGGTGTGGTAATGACTCCTTGTGTGTCAGGAGGTGTGCTGAAGTCTCAGGGTGTTTATCTAAGGGTACGTTTACACGACTACAATGTTCTAAAAATGGAAACGTTTTTCTTTGCACCGATGACAACGTTATCAAAATGATCCGGGGAAAAGACAAAAAACAATGTATTATGCATGCCAAGCCAGCTGTTAGCAATATCACGTAATATTGATATACACCTTTAATTCTGAAGAATGAATTGCGCTTTTCTATATGTCAGTTAAAAGTGACCACGTCTGTCATGATGCCAGATACATTTTTGAAATCAACCTTGTTGCTTATTTAAAGATGTTTCAAACAGGTCCGATGCGTTTTGTGGTCTGCACCGACTTGCACACATGACCTGCTCTGTGCTATCGTGTCTCTGGACCGGAGCAGACACATTCACATTCACATTCTTTTACAGAACAGACTCGCACCAAATGCAAATTAGATTTTTTGTTGTTTACACAGAGACGATAACGGTCTCTTTTCAAAAACTTGCACTTTGAAACCCGTTTTCAAAGGTTGCGTTTTCAGGCCTGTTGTCGTGAAGCGCTGTTGTCGTGAAAATGTACTGCAAAAACGCATAAAAAGTTTTCAGTTGATAACAGTGTTGTGTAAACAGCCCCTTAGAAATTGGCAATGATTTACTGTTTATGATGGTCAACAAAATATCACATCTCTTTCCAAAAACTAGAACTATAATTTAATATTTTAATGAATATTACAATGAACAGCCTGCAATATAGTAATTTACTCAGAGCTGTATTTTGCTGTAAACTTAATGGTTTTTATGGACCAAATTGTCTCAATTTGTATGAAAATATCTATCTTAAGCAAGTAACACCCACATCTGTTCATTTACATGAATTGCCCAAACGAACCAATTCACTTGAATCAGACTTTCAAATTTTAAATGTGAGAGTCCATTTAGAATAAATTGATTTACTAGTATGACTTGGACTTTATAACGATTTGGCTCAGATAAACAAATTCACTATATGATTCAGACTTCTGGCACTAGCACCACATATGAGAAGGTGAGTGTGTTTGATTATTTCCAGCAGAAATGTAGAAATTAGGTGTGAAAGAAGTAACAGTTACAATACTTTTAAAAAGAGTTGAACTATGTTCATGCTCCTATCAGTGTCGCTACTCTTTGTTAATCCAACAGATTGTGACAACATACATTTGTTTACTCTTAACTCAAACTACTGGACCAGTTTTATTTGCTGGGTCTAGTGGTAAGCAATTTACTTAAGTCTTTTTAAAATGTGTACTTTCAATGTAACTGACATGTGCTGGTTGCAGAAAAAAAAAAAAAGGAAGGGGGGCCAGGGACAGAAAACCGTCTTAAATAGATTAAACATAACCCTGAGAGAAACAGTGTTTAATAATTTTTTTTACACCTTGTGCGTTAAGTAATGGCATTAACATTTTTAATGAGTGTTACCTTATGCTGTAGAGCTGTATTTGAGTCAGAAAACACAATTCTTCAATCCAATTGAGATCGTTTTATTTATGACCATATCCCAGCACAGATAACAACATTGCAGCAAATTATTACCTATTCAACAGTGCAAAATACAACTATGCAACTGCAATGGCAGAGAAAGAGATTGAGAGAGAAAGATAGATTGGGATAGGTAGTGAGAAAAAGAAAGCACTTTTATCTTTTATCTCTCTCATCATTACTGAATGCTGTAATAGAGGCGATGGCCCCTGAGGGCTCTATGTAAAATGCAAAGACAGCATATCCACACTGCATACTGCAGTATCAGCCATGATGTAGAAGGGAGGGGGTGAGGGTGGTAGAGAATCAAATCTCTTGAAAACAACATTTGTAAAGGGCAGAGTAACTTTATCCTTCTCTGATCCAATGTATCCTTGTTATTCTTTTAAGATTCAAATGCATCAGTTTAGACACACTCAAAAATCAGATACATCATTTAATATTCAATTCTGCAGTGCACCCTTTTAAAATAAACATGGTAAATATTTAAGACCCTGCCTTTGGTTATATGACTGCATTGATGATCAAAAATGTATCAGACTCCTCTTCTGAAGGGCTTATAGACATATGACACCAGCCAAACACTTTATTCAATGGCAATTCGACTTTATTGCATTACAAAGGGGGAGAGATCAAAGACCTCAGTGGCTAATAATGAAGACTGAAGGCCAAGCCAATCGCACAGACCCAACAGCCTGAGAATATTACTGCTGTATATGAATCCATGTATAATTGGAAAAAAAAGCTTGATCTCCAAGAAAGCTGTGGTTGAATCTTGAGTATCTGTTTTATACACGGTGGAGCAAAGCTGATTTGTCAGTTTGCCAAGGTCACAACAGAAGATGCTCTTCTTTAGATTCATAGCAGAGAATAATTTGGAGCTCTGGGTGGAAAAGTAATGCTGTGGGTCACAGGTCCGAGGCCCAGAAGACAAGAGTCATTTTTAACAAATGCAAAACCATGTGTAGGCTGCAATAAGATAAATCACAAGGCATTATACAGTACATGATTGAATTTGTATCTATTGTGAAAGGGCACATATAAGGTGTCATTATCACGTCATACATTAGGTTGGCCTATATAGAAATGCAGCTGAAAGATTTGCATTATGTGAAGTCTTTGGCCTTGTTTTATAATAAGCACAGGAGAATTGATGTGTATGAATATTATTGATGCCACTGATGCCTCTTCTTCTACATCCACAGCTGTTCAGTCTAATTTAGAGCACATCGCCACAATGGAGAGATCACAGGCTTAATATGAGGGGAGCATAAATAAAGATTATTAGGTTAATTAATTATTTTGCATTTATTATTCTTTTATACCTCCACATAATTACTGTGGGCTGCTATAATTGAATTTGAACTTGTGCCAGAGTGGGATAATTTGTTTTCAGGTTACCAAATGGTGACAATGTTGCAGGAAATGACATGAAGTGTGAGTGCGGCATAATTCATCTGTGCTCAGACGCTGACACCAAACCCACAGAGAGGAAATTAATTCAGTTTCCCTCCTGCCACATGGGCAAACAACATTACACACACAAATAAATAATAACAGAGAATCAAAGATGATTCTGCACACATCAGATTGGGTGCATTCATCACCACACGTATCAAACGTAATAACAACAACATGGAATGTGGAACACCCTCCTTATCTGATCATCAGTGTGTGTGTGTGTGTGTGTGTGTGTAGATAACATGCACGCCTGTGTGTTTGTCTGTCTGTTCATGCATGTGCATGTTTATTGTATGAGTGTCTGCCTGAGAGGGAGAAAGAAGAAAGAATGATATGCATATAATGTGCATATACTGCATGCATTTCTTTTCCTTTTTTAAAATACTTGGGCCTTGTAGATAATTTGAAATGTAAAAACTCATCTTAATTAAATTTGTGGTTGTTGTTGCATAATATAGGATTGTGCATTGCAGGAGAGTGAACATTTTCAAAGGGAACACTGAATGCAAATGCAATCATGATTGCCACTTACCTTCCAGCTGAGCCTCTGTTTTGCTGGTGGAGTTACTTTCATCTATAGCTCTGATTCAAACCCATGGGATTACAGAACTCATCCCAGCCCATAATTCACTATGCATGGCATTTTCAAGAAAAAAAGAGCAAGTAACCTTTCAGATTGTTTGAATTGTATAAAACATTTTTAAAGGTTTTGGTTTTATTTTTGACACTGGATATGACAGCATTCCTCTTATAATTTGGCCTACTGCACAAAACTTGTTTCCCAATCATCAAACTGTGTTTATGTTTGGCATTGCATTGTATCAGTTTATGAATGCTGTAAATCCATATTGAAAGTCTAATGGCAGCTTCAATATGAGAAATGAGAGCGAGTGAGAGAGAGAGAGACTTATAAAACATTCAGATTATTGTTCTAATTCTCTCCAGTGTGCAGTCTGTAGCCCCTGGTGGTCATAATTGGGAATGCTAGCCAGCTGCTTCAACAAAACATGTTGGATTTGGCTACAGGAACATATGACAGGTATTTCACTTCCTCTGTTTCCAATTGCCCCAGTCACCTTGCATTTGGTAAGAAGAACTACAGTACATTACTAATGTACACTACTTTTTTGTCACAAAGCATTGCTTATACCGATCAAAAGATCACGAGAAGAACTGAGCAGAAAGCTGCTTATTCACATGCAAATAATGTACCTGTAATAATATTCTGTTCAAACACCTGCTCCTTTTGAATAATGCTGAATTGCACTGAAATAAAGTGCATATGGGTTGTATTTACTTAAATGTTTAAACTTAATATGACCCAATACAATTGTTTTATGTCATTACTGTAATTCATAATCAGTTTTGGTTTAATTAATTTACTTGCTTCAGATCAAAGTGTAGTTTTGTGTTCCCGTTCGAGCCTAGAACTGGGCAGAGGATTTTGAGTTCTCAGCATGCATATTTAATGAGTTTTTACGCAAGATGAGACAAGGAGGAGACTTGTTAGTGTTTAATGTCCTGTTATGTTGGGATTTACAAGAGATTCTGTGATGTTGACTTTTGGAGTCGGTGCTTATAAAGATGAGCAAATGGAAACGAAGATCATCATGAACGCTGCTTTAAACAAAGAGACTAAAATTTTACAGAACTGCACAGTCATGACGTCAATTTGTAGGCCAACTCAGAAGGCTAATTCACCATGAGTTCCCTCGGGAATCTCCTATGGGTTTTTAGAATAGTCTTTGTTTGTGTTGTTTTTTGTTTTTTTAAATGACTATAATGTCTGCGGTAAATCAGACAAACACAATCTATTTTACTACACAATCACAATTCCATGGCTATATATATATATATATATATATATATATATATATATATATATATATATATATATATATATATATATATATATATATATATATATAGCTTATAAAAAAATGTATATGTAGCTACAATGACTGCATGATATATAAAAAAATAGTTTTACTTCTTCTTATTGATTATGAGTTTGTATTATTGATTCCTTTGATTATAGTGGCTAGTGGCTATATGTTGTCCTTCCATGTAATGAACATACATGTAATGTAGCCTACGCCGGGGTTTTCTTTCTGGGCTGCTAGGGGAGTGGCGATGGGTGTTCGGGGAGTGGTCGCAATGAGCCCCACTCTCTCCCATACTCCTCCATCACAGCTTGATGTTGGCTGAAGTAAACAGAAGACCATTGGCTGTTCAGAGTCCCTCAAGCGCTGTAATGAATATGTAAACACCGCTTCCCAAGTTTCTTGGACTAACTGTGCCATCGGACAGTATTATCAATGTGTCTGGAGGGCGTAATTTCATTTAATTAGCCAAGCTTTGAGAGGTTAAAGTGTGTTCAGATCTCCCAACTGACCGGCAGCGCTTAATTTGAAACGCAAAGTGTGGATTGATGGAGGCATCTTTGAAACACTGAGAGCGGGAACAACATTGTGTTTAAATCCAGCAACTGAGTGTATCTGTGAATGTTTATCCGAGCGAGAACATTGTCGCGGAGTTGCTGTTTGCCGGCTTTCTTTGTGTTGCTCTTCTCCAAGCATGCTTGAACCTCGCAGCGCAGGAGCTGTTTGAACATCGCCAAACCTTCCTCAACATCCCAAAACTATGGCCAGCGATCACTGCTTGTAGAAGAGGATTACTAAAACTCCTTAAAACACCTCTTTTACCCTTTCTCTGTCCCCCCTGAGCTGCATTAAACCCGCGTTATTCACCGCGTTCCTCTCATTCATCGCGCTTGGATTGTTGAAGGACAAGTAAAAAAAAAATTGCGCCCTTTTCATAGAGCAGCGCTTCGCCGAGAGGAAACATGGATGTATTTTATCCGTCTGCCGGAGGGAATTCTATTCCTGGAGATCCACAGAACCTGGATTTTTCCCACTGCCTGGGATACTACAACTACAACAAGGTGAGAGACACTGTTTAAACCCCTGAGCTGGTGTTTCCAAACTAGGAGCGCAAAGTTGATTCTCTGTTTGGTTCAGTAGATTTTAAATGGCGAGCGGTATAGTCTTTTTCGCGATTACACACTTGTTTTCAACCAATTTAAGTTAGATATGGTAACTTTGGAGAGGTTTTATGAGAGGGTCGTGATGTTTTCAGTGATTTTACTTTGTAAAGAACCATCATTCAGAGCAGGTGGAAGAGCTACAGCTAGACTCACTCAATCGTGGCAAGCCAATTCAACATGTATTCCTTAAGATTAAACATGATCTGTTTTTGTATAACTAGTACTTATTATTTTTTTTAATTAATCCAATAGTGATTTATGACTAATAGTATATCAGTTTAACTAGTAACTTTTCTGTTTGCTAGGAACTGATACTTACTTTGCTACTCTAATGAAAAGGAAGTATTCATTTGCTTCTAGTAACAAATTGTAAATATATGTTCTTATTGTTGCTGGTACCTATACCACTAATTATGTATTGGATACTAGTACGTATTTACAAATCACTTGTAAAATATATTATCTTACAAGTTACAGCTTTTATGTTGTGTAAATATTAAGGACTCATGAAGGTCTACTTTATAGTTAAAATGAAATCTTTGTAACAACTGAAATGCATTTTATTGTCTATTCAGTTTATTAACTGGTGTTTAATAGCAAAGGGAGTATAGTGATGTACCCTATTGAATAGCTCTAGTGAAACTGACAGAGCTAATAATCATTATTAGATTACTTGCTAGTAATTTTAAAAAAGCAACACAAAAATAGTTTCAAGGAATAAATGTTACAATGGCTTGCCACATTCCTCACTCTTTCTGTTCTCTGTTTTTGAGTCCTCTGTTATTTTCCTTAAACAGTGTTGAGTCAGCCAATTTAAAACATTTTAGAGAGATTTGGCACGAGACAAACCCGTTCTTCCTCGTGTCATGTCCTTTTTGACTGTAAGTTTGTTCCAGAGACTCATAGGTCTAGGTTTTGTAATGACTCTAATAAAGTAGAGGGATACATGTCTTCAGCAGTTAAAGAAGACTTTCAGACAAAAGGCTGTCAGTGTTACAGGACAATGCATGAATTGTGCTGCCTTACAGACTCTGCATAATATGACAGGAATGTTTTTATTTGCTCCTGGGGGAATAGTTCTGTGATTCCAGGATTTTAGCCCTCCCAACAAATGTTGTTGTTTGGTAATTCACAGAACTATAAAATCACATTTCACAGTTTTACACTGGCATGTGTTCTCTGTGTTAGAGGAGCTTGACTTTGTTTACACAGACCATTGACCATATACTGATAAGTAGTGTCAGAATTGTTAGTAAGGTCAAAGTGATACCGTATTATATAAAACAGCTCATATTGAATTATTTGTTGTTATCATATACCATAGAAAACAAGGTTTTGTTTTAAGTTGTGATAGTTGGTCTTTTAAGGTTTGAGTCTTAGAAGCTGAGTTGCCTACTCTAAGTTGTTTATCACCTGCCAACACAATTATATGATGATTAATAAATCTAAAGCATAAGTGAAGTTTTGACTGTTCTTCCTGTTCTTACTTGTATTCCTTTTGCAAACTTCCTGGTAGGTTCAGTCTTATTTTAATTAAGTCCAACGCTCACTAACATTGCTTTCAGGCATCACATCTTTCTTTATATCTACAGAGGTACTCAAATAAAGACAGAAACTATGTAAGGATGAGATGGAAAAAAGTGGCAGATGGGAGAAAGTAAGGGGGCAGGACACTATAATCATCTCCTCTCTGAATGATCATAATGCATGTTCAGGTATATATAAAAAAATAAAAAACAGTTTGAAACGTTGAAACTAAAACCACAGACTTTGGAAAGGTCAACGATCACAACTGATTTGCAAACAGTCAAAAAGTAGGAGGTGTGTCCCATCAACAGTTCTAATAAATGAAACATTTTAGTGCAGCAACACAGATACGAGTCTGTGGATGTTGTAAAACGGAACTTTAGGGTAACCAGTTAAAGGCCTGTATCCTTGAGGCAGCTGTAAGGGGTCTTGATTTGTGTCTGCAGTCACACTGTATGCAGTGGATTCTGGGTAATGAATGTGGTTTTTGCAGGAGCATTGGGTTTATGAAGCGAACACATGTGGTAGCAGTCAGTGAAATTTACTAGAAAAGTGTTCCTGATGGCTTAAATAAACCAGTGCTTACATTTGCTGAATGTAATGTGATTTTATTTTTGGCTTTTTTTTTTTTTTAGTTTAGAGATTTGTGGAATTCTGAATGACACTTAAATGTTGTTTCTGTTTTGTGTTTGGCCTAGTTTTGGTTTGTATCGATCTAAAGTACTTAAATATAAAAAGCCAGATCTGTCACACCAAACTCAACCCTGCGCTTGCTTTATAATTTAGTGAGTTTGTGGTAGTATTTACATAATGCCAGGTAAGAGTGATTTGCATCCGAGGTCAGTAGTAGTTGTATTTACTCTGATCATTTACAGATGTCCAATAGTGTAATAGAAGAGCCTTTTAATTATGCAAAGGCATTCAATTTGACCGATCATTTTGACTGAAAACATTCAAGGTTGTTGTTAAGGAGATAATTTAATGATTACATGGATAATGAGACTTCACATTTTGGCAGGGAATGTCTATCTCTCATTTGTTGGTTGTCAGCATTCCTAACCCTATTCACTCTCTCTCTTTCTTTCTATAACACCCCCTCCTCCCATGAAAGACATCATTCAGTTATACAAGAGATGGATGATTTTCTTTGTCCTGGAAATGTTTGTGTGTGTGCATTCTGAACTTGACATAAACAGATCACTTTAGAACTGCTGCAAGGTTTTGCACACTAATTCACTCATTGTTTAAATGTTAAAGACTTAATGTATGTTGTGCAAATTATACAACAAAACAAAACAAAACCATAAAAGGTTCATATAGTCAACACTGAGGTTTTTTATTATACAAACTCCCTGCAGGGAATGACACGTTGTGTGGGTTTAGCCAGACTGTTTATAGAACAAATCAGAGATTGTTTTGACATATTCAGTTATTGCCATTTCAAATGACATTTACTTTCCTTACTTTCCTTTGATAGCCAACTATCAGTGTTTACTCGTAATTGCCTGTGATAACAGTGCCAGTATATCCTTTCTTTCACAGACATTGCTCAGAGTCAGAAATGCACACATTTCTTTATAAAAATCAGTAAAGATATAATCATTGTAAGCGAGAATCTGGTTAAAGACAGTACAGGAAGGAAGTCTAGTTAAATGCATATTTGCAGGGGCTGAAGCTGTTATGTTAAGGAAATACTGATGGTGGGTGACTTGGAAAAATGTTATATTCAGTGAAATATTGCTTTAATTTGCTTTTATTAAGCTATTTGTCGTATATGTTACATTTTGAGTAATACTCTTAATAAAGACAGAATCGTTTCCCATACGAGTAAAGGAAATAACTTTTACATAAACTTGAATCGAGTAGATACAACCCAAACTGCACAGACATTAACGGATGTAGGTGCCGTTTCATAATCCTGTGCTAAAGACAAAGGCTAGAGGAAATGAAGTGACAGCAATTTAAAATAGCAAATGACAGTGTTCTCTACATTCAAATGCAGGAACTCACTTGTTTACACCCACACATTGACTCTTGTCCCTCAGGTATATAGTTTTTCAATTCAGGGCTAGTGTTGATCCATACAGCAAGGGTTAAATTACTCCCTAAACACGTTCTTACATTCATATCTTTGTACAGTGATACAATGAGTGTACACGGTAGGTGTCATTACACACATGGACAGGAAGCAGCATAGATCTGATTCATGAGTTTTAATCGATGTAACATAATCACTCTTTGTTGAGGTAGAGGATACGTGTGTTTGTAGAGATTCTTGGGCAGGTTTTTTTTTTAATGCTTTCGAGAATTTTTTTTTTGTCAATGTTGCTTAGGGTGAGTAATAAGAGGGGCTGGGGTATCTAATCAGTCTAATTATTGTTGAAAGATCACACGTGAAGATGTTTCATCTTTTTGTCAATGGGATCCAAAAATAAAAATAAAACGCAGTGTTTTTTGACACATGTCTTTGTGTCAAAGATGTTTCATCTTTTTGTCAATGGGATCCAAAAATAAAAATAAAACGCAGTGTTTTTTGACACGTCTTTTGTGTTCTGCAGAAGAAAGGAGGTCATACAGGTTTGGAATGACATGGCGATGAGTAAATGATGACAGAACATACTTTTTTTTTGGTGAACTGTCCCTTTAACTGCCTGATCGACAGCAGAAGAAAGCAGTGACTGTTAGCTGATATGTGAATGCTGTAAATGATAGTTTCACTTGCAATCTCAATTCAAGCAAAATAGCATTTTGAGAGCCGGATCACATGTAAGTGTGCAGTGTGTCTGAAATGTTTCTCATTGCTTTTGCCAGGAATACTGATGTATTGAAAGTGTAAAGCTTTCATCAGGATATGATTTCACCAGTGTTATGTCCTAAAATGGCAAACATATGCAAAGATTGTCATTTGGAGTTCTGGTGTTTGTGGCAGGGACAAGGTACACATAATCTGCTACAGATCTTGTACTGACACTCAACAAAATGATGCGGGAATCACATTTTGTTCCTTTCATTTGCGTCTTTGTAGAAGTACTGACCTCTCTCTCTCGTGTGGTCCTCTCCTCCCTCGTTTTCTATTTTCTTGTTCTCTTTTTATTGATCCATTTCTTGAAGTGAACTTAGACTTAATGTGATTTTGCCTCCAGGACAGGACGAGAAGTCACTTCATGGTACTAGTAGTCGCATATCAGCGTGTTGTATAACCTACATAGTTATTCTCATTCTGTGCGTGGGAAGTGTCATCATTCAGTGTAAATAGCTATGTAATTCGCTTGAGTCCTCTACAGCTAACCATGACCAATGGCCATCTCAGATGCATCAGTGATTGATGGAAGAAAGGTAACCATGCCAGTACAATGCTTCAGGCTCAAGAGCTCATTTCCACTAACCCCTATCAGCAGACTCTTTAATAGTGGCTATGATTGATTTAGTAACTGGCTGATATGATGTTGTGTGCCTGGGCAAATATGTAAATTTGTAGCTGACACACACCATTAGCCAGGCTAGATCACGCTCTTATAAATCTTGTCTTTAATCCAGAGGTGGGGGACTCTAGTTTCATGACTTGACTCAAGTCTGACTTGAGTCACGCATATAAGGACTTGTGAATTGCTTGACTAAAAGAAGAAAATGACTAGACTTTGACATGAGAACAAAGAGACTCAATTTGGACTCAAACTGCATGACTTGACAATGACTTTAGAACAACTAATTCAATTATTATTTCATAATTTAAATTATCATTGTATTTATTATTTCTGTGTAAAAAAATGTACCTCTAAAATGACACTACAAATAATAAGGTTAGAAAAAAATTGGGTTAATGGGCCAAATATTGGGCCTTCATTAAAAAAAGTTGGAGTTTAGTTGCGACGAAACAGAAGTAGCGGCAGTTTTTTCTTCCATATTGTGATGTACATCTGAGTGAAATACTTGCTTGCAGTCAATTGCAAGGGTTAAAGTAGTTCAGAAAAGTTTACATGGACTAATTGGAGAAGTCCTGTTCAGGTCCTTATCAAAAAATTAGCATATTGTGATAAAAGTTCATTATTTTCCATAATGTAATGATAAAAATTAAACTTTCATATATTTTAGATTCATTGCAAACCATAACTGAAATATTTCAGGTCTTTTATTGTTTTATTACTGATGATTTTGGCTTTCAGCTCTTAAAAAACCTCAAAAATTTAAAAGCATATCTATTAGCATATCATGAAAAGGTTCTCTAAACGAGCTATTAACCTAATCATCTGAATCAACTTATTAACTCTAAACACCTGCAAAAGATTCTTGAGGCTTTTAAAAACTTCCAGCCTGGTTCATTACTCAAAACCGCAATCATGGGTAAGACTGCCGACCTGACTGCTGTCCAGAAGGCCATCATTGACACCCTCAAGCGAGAGGGTAAGACACAGAAAGACATTTCTGAACAAATAGGCTGTTCCCAGAGTGCTGTATCAAGGCACCTCAGTGGGAAGTCTGTGGGAAGGAAAACGTTTTTCAAAAAACGCTGCACAACGAGAAGAGGTGACCGGACCCTGAGGAAGATTGTGGAGAAGGACCGATTCCAGACCTTGGGGGACCTGCGGAAGCAGTGGACTGAGTCTGGAGTAGAAACATCTAGAGCCACCATGCACAGGTGTGTGCAGGAAATGGGCTACAGGTGCCGCATTTCCCAGGTCAAGCCACTTTTGAACCAGAAACAGCGGCAGAAGTGCCTGACCTGGGCTACAGAGAAGCAGCACTGGACTGTCGCTCAAATGTTGCATGTCATTCGGAAATCAAGGTGCCAGAGTCTGGAGGAAGACTGGGGAGAAGGAAATGCCAAAATGCCTGAAGTCCAGTGTCAAGTACCCACAGTCAGTGATGGTCTGGGTTGCCATGTCAGCTGCTGGTGTTGGTCCACTGCGTTTTATCAAGGGCAGGGTCAATGCAGCTAGCTATCAGGAGATTTTGGAGCACTTCATGCTTCCATCTGCTGAAAAGCTTTATGGAGATGAAGATTTAGTTTTTCAGCACGACCTGGCACCTGCTCACAGTGCCAAGACCACTGGTAAATGGTTTACTGACCATGGTATTACTGTGCTCAATTGGCCTGCCAACTCTCCTGACCTGAACCCCATAGAGAATTTGTGGGATATTGTGAAGAGAAAGTTGAGAGACGCAAGACCCAACACTCTGGATGAGCTTAAGGCCGCTATCGAAGCTTCCTGGGCCTCCATAACACCTCAGCAGTGCCACAGGCTGATTGCCTCCATGCCACGCCGCATTGAAGCTGTCATTTCTGCAAAAGGATTCCCGACCAAGTATTGAGTGCATAACTGAACATAATTATTTGAAGGCTGTCTTTTTTTGTATTAAAAACACTTTTCTTTTATTGGTCGGATGAAATATGCTAATTTTTTGAGATAGGAATTTTGGGTTTTCATGAGCTGTATGCCAAAATCATCAAAAACAATAAAAGACCTGAAATATTTCAGTTGGTGTGCAATTAATCTAAAATATATGAAAGTTTAATTTGTATCATTACATTATGGAAAATAATGAACTTTTATCACAATATGCAAATTTTTCGAGAAGAACCTGTATATGTCACCTGAGAGAGAAGTCTGTTGTTTCACCAGAAGATTAAGATTATATATATATATATATATGAGAAGCATGCCGAGAAGCAAGAACAAGATCGGCTGTATGACGTCTATTGTTGTTTACAGTGTCGCTTTTTCTTCACCCGACAATGGCATCGATCGCTACACCAGACCTATCATAAGCATATATATATATATATATATATATATATATATATAATTTTTTATAATATATAATTTTTATATATGTATATTTTTTATACATTTTATACATAATTATTAATAATTTGTCAGTGCCCTGTAGGTGATATTTCATTAGAAATAGTTATTTACTATAAAATTAATATAATGTTTATGCATCACACTTGTGCATACACTTTTTTACTTGGGCATATTTGCTCATTTTGAGTATTAATTTACTTATTTACTCATATTTATTTACTTTTATCACAGGAAATGACGCACAAAACGTGAATCATTGTCCATTATTTTGCGACCATTTAATTCATCAACATTTCAGTTTTAAACCATGCAGGCGCGTCAGTAGTCAGTCACACCGGTAAAGAAATCTCAAGCCCCAGTCAATTATTCACTACAGAAAGTGAAAGTAAAAATTGACAGCTTTCGGCTTCTGACGTTGATTTAACGGTGCATATTCTCTCAGACCTGAATCTACTTCAAGATATGCTTAAAACGGTATAGATCTCTTAATTAATTTTCTTAATATTTGTCTTGTGGTCCATATGTACCTACACTGAAAAAAAGGTACAGCGCTGTCACTGGGGCAGTACCCTAAGGTACAAAAGTAAAAAGGCACATCTCTGTACCTGACTCACCCCTATATGGTACATATTATGGCTTGTTTACACTGAGTGGTATGGGTCATTACAGTTGTGTCAGTCACACTTTGTGAATGGTACCCTAATTCCGAACCGTACCATACCACTTTTTTGGCACCCTTTCGGTGGGGTACCTAGCACAGTAGTCCGGTACTAAAGGGTGGAGATAGACTCACTGCTGAACGTTGATTGGTTGACAGAGAATCGTCACTTGCGTGTGCTTTTTCGGCTGTGGTTTTCCTTGCAGCCTGCAGCCTTGGCTTAAACAAAGCATGTCTTGTTGACAACCGCCACATGCCGAGAAGCAAGAACAAGATCGGCTGTATGACGTTTATTGTTGTTTACATTGTCACTTTTTCTTCACCCGACAATGACATCGATCGCTACACCAGACCTATCATAAGCGTACTGTAGGCGGTGGAAATGCTAGCCAGATCAGGGTTTACAGAAAATTCATTGGAAATGGCATATTTGAAGATATCTCTGGCTGTCATCAATATACAATATCATCATTTATCGGCACAACCCAAAATCCACTACATGCTGTTTCCTGTTAATGCTCTTCATCTCATTTCCTCCAATATTACTGTGCCTCATCTGGGTGGTTCTGCTCTAACTGATGGAGTAAAATTCTGTTTTTGCAACTTACGTAAGTGAGAGAGGTGTGTGAATGTTTAATGAAAGAGTAAAGTAATAAATGAAACCTAAGGTGATGTAATTCTGTATGTTGTTATATGCGTGTGTAACTTTTTGTGTGTTTTTATTTGGAGAGAGAGAAGGAAGGTGGGACAAAGAAAAAGAAAGGCATCATTGATCCCGAGCTGCTGAAAACTGTCACCAAATCTTCCCCTGAGATTGTGTTGAACAAAGGTTTGATGGCTCCTCTTCAAGACAGGAATGTGCCCCATGCTAAGGGCACAGCACATCTGACAACACATTGTGCCGATGCCAGTCAGCTATGTGGAGAGGGTTTAGCATGTCCTCCTTCTTTTGTTAGGAGCCAAGCTGAAATTCTGATTCTCATCCTGTTCCAAAACACTTCTCAAATCTTATTGTTACAAAACAAAGAGTGCCAATCTGGAATGCTGATCACTCAGAAGATATTCCAGTTATGACAATGGCTTCCGATAAGAGAGAAGGGAAACTTTTCCATACATTGTTTTAGTTTGATGGGGTCACCAAACATCTCTGTCATGATGAGCAAGGCAAGTCTTAGAAATTTTTGCTACATTTTCTTTCCCCCACATCTTTCAGGGTTTTATGTGTGCAGAGAATATTCACTGATCATATATTGTTGTATTATTTGTACTGAGCTATTAACTAACAGCTTTGTATGTTGCATGTTTATGCGTGTCTTTTTCTAAATTGCTAAACTGTTTTTCAAATGCAGTTAAGTCATAATGGAACAGGCAGTTCATTTCTTCTATGTTGTGTAGTATAGCTGAGTGAAAGAGAAAAAAATAGAACGGGGACTTGCTTCTATTCATCAGATGTTGATCAGATGGAGGTACATCTGAATGTGAGCTTGCAGCCGATTGTAATAAAGGTTGTAAATAAGTGGTTAACAAAGGTTTCAGGGGAGAAGTCTGGTATACCAACGCTATCGCATGACCCATTCGTACGCATTTGTACGAGGTGGCTAATTCGTATGACCTCACTCTTATTAATACGTATAATTTGTCTAAACCCCAGTGACGGGTAGGTTTAGGGGCTGGGTTTGAGCTTAGGTCATTTGTATGAAATGATACGAATTGGGTAACTTGTCAAATATCTATGCTTTAGCAAAAATCTTACCTCAAAAACCCAATCTCAATCCCCTAAACCTACCCGTTACTGGGGTTTAAACAAAAGAGTGAGGTTGTACGAATTAGCCACCTCCTAAAATACATACACATTGTCCTGAGATCAGGTTGGGTATATATCACCAGAGAGAAGTCTGAAGATCTAGTTGGGTCATTTTAAAAAAAAGGTCAAAAATAAATCATTCATAATAAAATCAATAAGTGGTGACTTGAACTGACAGGTTTCCAGCAACAAACATGTACATAAACAATAAAAATACTGTGTGATATGACAGTCTCAGCCAATCAGATATTTAATGTACAGTTATGTGTATTTCAGACCAATGATGTTTCATGGTGGGTGAGCTAACCTGCACAGTAGAAATTGTGAGTCGTCTTGGTTGTGGTTGGTTAGACCGAAAATTAGATTTACACGAGAGATAACTTTCATCTCTTGTCGTTTTATCACATTAGGACACACCGGTGTGCAAGGGAACATCTGTCTGAATTAATATCAAGCTTTATATAGCTCTTCAAGTGTAGTGTTTCTGAGATTATTATTGCACTAATGATTGCTCCCATTTCCTTTGACCTTTTATACATCATTAAAGTTAAAAGGACGTAGAGGAAACAAACTATTTAAAGAACAGTCTGGAAAGTGTATGTTCATGGCCCTACAAAGTATATTTTGGTCTCTCAAAGCTCTCACAAGCTTTGTCCTGCTTCTCTGAAGTTATCGACCTCTCAGGCTTTTTGCAGGGATATTTTCAGTGACCTAAAAACAGCTTTTGCTCTGAATCAAGCTGTTTCTAAAGATCCACTTGGTACTTCATAAGCACAGCGCAATAGACTGTGTACTTGCTCTATGGTTAAAACGGCTCTATAAACAGTATAGGGATGCACGATATATCGGCCAACATATCAACATATCAATATCGGCTGATATGTTCAGTTGCCCGATAAGAAAATTTGGCCAATATTAAAGCTGATAAATAATCAGTTATTTTCATCAGCTGAGACCCTTCAGATGTGCACTGATGGTTTTGTATTGGTTGAAATATGATTGGAATCACTTTGAAAAGGAAAATACAGCAGCAAGTCTGTCATATAGGCTACATAATGAAAAGACTACTGTAAAAGAATGCTGTGAATTCTTTGTGCTCCTGTATTTTAGCACTTTATTACAGAAAGAGTGCATTGACAACAGGAGTTACACCTTCATGACTAGCACAGTCAAGTTTGCTTGTGCATTCACAGCCTTTTATTTTGTGCAATTGTAAGTTGTAATATGTTTATTTTGTGTGTGAGTTTATATATGCATTTCACAAAGGATGCATTTGGTTAAGTCAATTCATGCGGTAGTAAAGTACTTCAGTTTTCTGGTGATCATCTTTAGCTTCAGCACATGCAGATCAAACAGCAATGCACAACATTAATAGCTATGATTGGGGCTGTCATATAAGAACACTATTGTGATGAAACATTGTGAATTATTTGGGTTTAGTTGCCGTGGTTCAGTGCGTTGTTAAGGGGAGAGCACCTCTACAACAGGAGGCCTTTTCATCAACATTATGGTTTAATGGAAAATCATCATTATTGTCCGTGTGGAGGCTGTTCCATTTTATTTATTCATGGCACAGGCTGAATTCTTTATATGGATGTTGTCCAGTAACTTGTGTTGTTCATATATATATATATATATATATTTATTATATATATATATATATATATATATATATATATATATATATATATATATATATATATATATATATATATATATATATATATATATATATATATATATATATATATATATATATATATATATATATATATATATATATATATATATATTTATTATATATATATATTTATTATATATATATATTTATTATATATATATATATATATATATATATATATATATATATATATATATATATATATATATATATATATATATATTCATGTAATATTAAGGGGAGAGCGGGGAGTGTTGTAACATGCGGTCAGTTGTAGGACTGTCAGAAAAGAGCTGCAGTGACATCATCAGTACCCTATATGGCATGTGACGGTGAGCAACATTTGTACATTTTATGACCAAAAAAATACAAAGGTTTTTTTATTGTGCATCAAGGGATTTATGTGGTAAATGTGTTTCCATTGTAGTTTATGCACACAAAACCATTATCCACCTCAACTGAGCACATAGGTTTATTTTATTATTTCTTTTTTCACTTTAAATTGTTCACTTTATTCAAAACTGATTATTCTTTGTTCTTCGATAAAGTTCTTGGATAAATTAGACGGTGTGTGGATCTTATTTCAGCAAATTACCTCTCATTGTTACAACTATCCCCATCTAGTGTTACAACTCACCTCAGTAGTGAGTTAGGTTGTAACAACGGAACTCTTTGTATATGACATTAATTCACATTATCTGTGATTTGTGTAGTACACGTCCAAGTGAGTTATATTTTTAGTAGACAATTGTGGCTACTGTGCGTGTATCAAAGTTTGAGAGGTCTAGCACAAACTGCCACTCAGTTACTGATGCTCAAACTAAAAGTGTTCCATTCATCCCCCGGTCTCCCCTACTGTATATGTTTGATTTATGTTCAAGTGCTTGAAATATGGCATTTAATTGTGAGACTGTCAATATAATTTACTGATATGTTGGCCATCTCACAATTAAATTGGCAGTTTTATATGTACAGTAATTGCCTTTCAAAGAATTTAAATTCATCATGAATTCATCAAGGTGCATCCCTTATACAGTAAGACTACTATCTTTAAAAGAAAGATCCCACTGTAGAATTATCCCACTTTTCACGCAGCTACTTTTCACATAAGTAAATAATTGAACACGAGATGTTAATTTGACATATTTTATTACTTCAAGATGACATGCAGTAGCTTGAGCAGTCTGCTATCAGTTATCAGTGATTGTTATCTTGCAATAACAGACCACAAGATTACAAGATTGAAGAATCAGAATTGAGAATTGAGTATTGAATTGAGTACAAAAATTAATGATTCTGCACTAAACATGGACAAGTTTGTGATAGGACTGCCAGTGCCAGGACAACTTAAGAAGACACTGAATCTACTTCAAAGGACAAGATAATATGACATATATCGCCCTTATATTCACCTGTGCAATGGTGGGTATAATGAAGAGAGACCTCAAAATATTAGCAGCTTCTGACAGTATGAAGCCAAACAAGTTAAGATGCCATTTGAGACATCATAAACATAAGAAAAATCCTGTAACTGTACTAATTATAATTCTTCTCTCATCAAAGAATCCTGAAATTTTTGTTTTAGTGTCCTTAAAAATTGGAAGCAGCACAACTTAAACATATTAAGAAATGTTTCTTGAGCACCAGATGTGCATAGAATGATTTTTGAAGGATCACGTGACCCTGAAACTGAAGTAATAGTAATGAAATGCTTGATTTTTTTAGCTTTGCCATCACAGAAAATAAATTGTTCAAATACACATTCAATAAGAAAACATTTTTGAAAAAGCGCTTGAAAATATTTTCTGCCAGAGGGCCTGGCAGATAAAGTTTGGGAACCACTTATCTAAAACAATCCAGTAGTCACAGCACTTAATAAACTCGAGCTCTTCTAATAGACTAAAACACTTTTGATTGTTACCTCACACTGAGAGCAAGTCTCCAAGTAAATCTCCCCCTGCTCAATCATTTGAGACAGATGTACACTGAACATTTTCAGTTGATGAAGACTTTTTGGTACTCATCAAACACATTTTTTGATACCCTGTCGTAGATGTGAATAGTGACAGAAAAAGGGGAAGAGAAGAGGGAGGATCTCATTATTATAACTGAAGATTGATGCTTCAGATAACGCGTGTCGGATGATAATATAAAATCATGCTCCTGTGCTTGTGTTGTGCCACACATTCCCATAATGCCCTGCGGCTCCAGGTTGTCCTGTATGAACTGACAAAGACAGCAGGTGTGCAAATACTAGTAAGGCTCACTGAGCAAAGAGAGAGATAGTGGGTGTAAACAAAAGACTCATTTGAATGAGCAAACAGAACACATATTGAAATGACTCGTACGAGTAACAACATAAATAGACATAGGAGCTCTGTTACATTATTCTTTCTTTCTTTCTCTCTTTCTTTCTCTCTCTCCTTCTCTCTCTCTCTCTCTCCGTCTCTCTTTCTCTCTCTCTTTCTCTTTCTCTCTCTCTTTCAACTCGAAATTCAGTTGTATTTTAAGACCAGTAAGGTGATTGTATGCAGCTGGAGACAGTGTTATGGAAATCAAGGACCAATGTATGTTTGCTATTAGCTTAAAAGGTCATCAGTTACTGACAACTATGGGTAACTCCTCCCCTACTTTCCCACAAGGTAGGTGGGTAACTTTTAAATGTCTTCATATCCAGTTCTTCTCAAATTGAAAAGCCACCATCTCTCTTTTTCTCTCTGTCTCTGGATTTTAATTTAATCTTTTATAGAGGTGCATTAGACACATTAGACTGATAAGAAAAAAGACCCTTTGTTTTCCATGGCAATGTAATTCATTGTAGTTAATATTAAATAAAATCGTTAGGCCGTGTAAACCTTGGCTTTACAGGGTCTCTCTCTCTCTCTTACTCTTTCCTGTTTTCCTCAATTTGCCGTCCCTTTTTTCCGAATGGATTAGTTTCCCCCCCTTATGTTTACATTTAGCACATTACAAAAATTGGATTGTCAGCATGTTGATTCACAGACGTTCATTTGGACCCGTTTGCTCCCAGTTACCTACTTTGTCAAAGCCGAGGAGGAGGACCCACCATTGTCTCCCATGCCTGAGGCGAAACAGGAGCATGGTTTTGTTCTGGTGCGGCGCATTGCTCCAAGGGCACTGATTTCCAAAGGCTGGCAGCTTGTGCTGACATGCCGACTCATTTAAATTGTGCTTGACAGTACAACCCAGGGCAATTAATCATTTGACTAGCATGTGGAATGATGCTGTATCACAGGCAGAGGAGAGAGAAAAGGACCTCTCGCACGTTTGCTCTTCCTATCCGATTCGCCAACCATGAAATTGTTATCATGCCCATGACAGCGTATTTTCCCTTGTAATAAAAATCTGTTCTGTACAGAGGATCTCCTCATTAGACGGGGCAATGGACATTCATTTGCTGTCACTTGTATTGTAACACATTAAGACATATGTTCTCTGTTTGATTCTAGATGAAGACAAGGTTCTGCCAGAGGGAAGAATGATGAAAAAATAAATGAAAAGGGGGTAAAAAAGTTTGATACTGTTAGTTTTTCATAGCCACCACCAACCATATGGTTTGCCTCACTGCTGAGACAGCTGCTGATATTTATTTCATATGCATATTAAAACTGGAGAGTGAATGCTTTGTAGACGGTTTCCAAAAATTGTACAGTGATTGCTTCATTGCTGATGGGTCTTTTATAAGACTCTGAGGAATCCTTGAGAGAAACACCAGTCTGCACTCTCCGCTAAAGTGTGATTGAATGTTGCATTTAGCCTCTAATAAAGTTCTATTGGAGACTTCAGCAGCTGGCTCCCATCTGGAGTTTGTGGAGAGGCTTTTACTGTGTGTGTGTTTTGGGGGTGAGGGGCTTTTATTTAAATATTTATATTTTTATATTTTTAAATTAAGCACCTCCATTTTGCTAAATTAAATTTGACTAGTTGAATATTGTGGTTAATTTAGTGTTACATGAAAAGCTTGCAAGGTTGAGTTGTGCCACAGAAGCCGGATGGCTACAAGGAGGACCTTCACAGGGTTCACTGATGTCTCAGGTGTGGTGTTTGGTTGAAACCAATGTTTTTCAATGAAACGGAATAACCAGTGGAGGTTTGTAATGGGTGCTCGTTTTCTGCAAAACGATTTTGCATAGATTTTTGGACTTTTTGTGCACCTTCTTGGTAAAATGTCCAGTGAGTGGCACTAAAAATTGTATCCAAAGCAGATGAACGTGAATATGGCAGTGATTTATTACGTTAGTTGTTGTACATATTGTGGCTGTTCGAAATTTAAATGTCTGATGAGTGGCACTAAAAGGGTTTAATGCTTCACGTTTGAAAATAACGTACCACCTTCACTAAACCTAAGCAATAGTGTTAACAGATGCAAACACTAAATAAAAACACATTTGCTGACGCAACCATACCATTTTAGCTCGCTTCATGGAACTCATGCCCAAACGCTTCCCATTACAAGTGTAATGCTGTACCATGTGAGCTACTGAGCAAGGTTACTATGTCAGAAAATCCAGATGGTGTTGGTTATGTGATGCTAACGTCAAAATGTATTAGTTTACAAATCATGCAATATGGTAAAGTGTGTTGAGGTCATAACATAGTTGCATTCAAGGAACTAGACCTACTATTAATTGATAATCTGCCTCTATAGTCATAATTTGTCTGAGAATGGAATAAAAGTTGTTGGGGTGTTACTGCCACTGTAGCCTTTTTTTCACCTGGAATTGTTTTTAATTGTTTTTTTTATATATGTATATATCTATATTTTTGGTCATTTTGAAAAGTGTATGTAGAGGCATGTTTTCCCAATGAGCCTACTCAGCCTAGGTTGGGGACTGATGTGTAAAAAGGTATGATTGAATAATGAAATGGTTTTAGATGAATGTGCTCTTATTTCAAACATGTTCACTTCGGTTGTTCAGTATACAGATGCAGGTGCTGTTTTTCTCAGATGCAAATACTTGGAAATGAAGCCTTTAAATGCATCAGTAGGAAGGAGACCAGAGGGGTTAAACAGGGTGATTCAGTGTGTAACTCATCACTTTGATGCAGCTAAGCACTTTGATTATTTTAATACACTTAATCTACTGTTGTACACTTTTCACATTCTTAGCTTGTATACTTTTTCTATACCTGAGTATAATCTGTCTTCATTAGTTGATATAGAGGAGCATTGTAAAAATGTCTTATAGTGAGTTAAGCCAAGTCATTACATCAGAATTATTAAAAGTAAATGAAAGTGTTTGGAATATAGTCAAATGACATGAGTAGTGCTTTGTTCAGTGTTCAGGCAGAAACTCTTTGTCCTCCAAAGTGAGAAGACTAGTCTTGTGTCAATAAGGATCCCTATATGGAATGATGCAGTATTGTTTTGGTTCTGTGGAATATTCTTAATCATTTTCAATATACAGTTAAAGCATATCACTTCAGTTTCAGATCCATTCTAAACTTCCACATGTACAAATTAAGTTCTCTGCAATTTAATTGCACTTTTTGGAGCGGTTAACACATTTAATCGATTTGACATTTTGACATGTTTCGTTCTGTGTGGTTTATAAAAACTGACCTTTGAAGCTTATATTGGAACTGATCAAAGTTCACATTCACAAATCTCCCTAGCAGAGCATGCATTCCTCAGTAAATGGAGATGGGTAATTTTTACAAATAATGTTTCACACTTTGGCTCTGTAGCCAAATTTCTTTGAGTGATTCAGCATAACAGCCAATGTCTGAGTTTGAGGTGGGACTAGCAGTTTATAATGGCCAATGGCAGATTGGCGATGTGTTTGGAGAGACTTCTTAAAAAGTGCCATTGGGTGCTGCTAGTTGTGCAGAAATTAAACACTTCACCTTCAATAAACTTCCTTTCTGCTTCAGTACGTGACTGTGTGAGTTTTATGTGAACATACAGTTGGTCCACTTGTGCACTGCTGTAGGGGTCACTAGATGTTGCTGCAGTGTTAGCATCTGTTCGCTTAAACCTCTGGACAGTGCACTCTAGAGTCTTACACTCTGTAAAACCCCCCGATGGTAGATTGTTTTAGGAACATTACCCTTCTCACTCACCCTGTTAAAGCCTGTATGAGAGCATTCATCTCCCCATGTTCCTCTGAGCCACATGTCAGAGCCCTGGAGACTGGAATCTCCTAAGCTCTGTTTACACAGGGGCTCAATCCACTCCTAAGCTCAACTGGCCTCACGAGCACCGCGGTGTAAAAGAAGGCCATGATCGCTACTAATTAAGCATCGGGGTGGAGTCTGAGCTGTTTGACACCCCCCGGTTTGAACGGCCATTTTGTTCTGCATCACTAGGGAGAGAGTGAATTGTTATCAGTGTAATCTTTGTGGGTTGAGCATATAAACAATGTCTCTTCAGTATAGTAACATTCTGTGCTGCTTGGTCTGTGTTAAATGACAGGCAGTGTTGTGTTCTTATAGGGATCTGATTTAGCCGTATAGGTTTTCACTGCCATGACATGCGAGACCTCTATGTTTAACATCTTTGTTCTCAATCCAGTGGTGCCGTAGGATACAATCTACTTGTGTGGCGTTCCTCGAAAAGGTTGTTAAGCTATCTTCTCTTTATATGAGAGAGAGCTAGAGAGTGTTTGCCCCCTGTCTAACTGAGGCTAAAGGGCTGCAGAGGAGAGCTGTGATATTTGAAGTAATTCACAAGTGCATGTGTTCGCACATTAGTGGGATGCAGTCGGACAGCCACAAGGTTGAGAGCTAATTACAGCATTTAAAGCCTATCAGTTCCATGTGATTGCTGCTTGTGCTGGGTAAACGGCTTTTATTTGGTATGCTGTGGAAGTTTCCCCTCACAGCGAGGGCTCTGTGGCAGCAAATTATTTTCATCTTAATTGCATGTAGGTGGAGACATGAAATAATGGGGCATATTTGTGTTCAATCTGCTGTGTTTTCATTACATTGTGGAGGAAAACATTGTTAGCGGGAGTTAATTAACAAATATGAGTAATTGCTCTATGCTCATATTTATCACTAGTGTGTTCGCAACAGGCAGGCCTGAAGCGCTAACGACAAAGTGCTACATAAATCAAAGTGCTTTTCTTTGCCAAAGCAGAGCCCTTGGGAGGTACCTTAGAGCTTAATTAGAATCTAGAAGGATTTTGTTTTAAGTGTGAGGTGAGCAAGCACTTGAATAACAATGATAAATTAGGCCCCAGAGCATTGCCTGTATGTTTTGGACCACGCGTGCAATGTTATATCCCATTTCTATATAATTCATAAAGTGTGATGGCAGAGGCGCTTCGCCAGACGTTCTGACGGCCCTGTCGATTTGATGAGAGAGATTAATGCAGGTACTGCTGTTACTGGCAGAAAAGTTTACTGAAATGATGCCAGAGTGTTCACTGCAGAATTACCCAGATGGGATTACGTTGACTATTCAGATTTTACGAGGCTGTTTAGAATATTTTTCTTGTCACAGAGTAATACGAAGGGATGCTTAATGTTGTGCTTTACTGTCAGTCATAATTCAGCTATTTGGCAGACCAAAATATTTGTCATCCAACATATTTGTGGTTAGCCAATATAGTGTTCAATCCTAATGGGAAATTACTGTGTAACTTTATACGTTTTCACTTTCAGCAGTTTTGTTTCAGTACTATTTACTACATATAAACGTATTTATGTGTAAAAAAGCAAGAGGATATGCAGGCAACCTGTTGTTATCTAAATCAAATATTTTACTTTTACGTTGTTACTGTACTGAAATAAATGTATTAATTTATCATCTGAAAAATATTTACTTTGTATTTAGTGTATTGTTTTACCCACTATTCATTTTAGATTTATAAACCAAGTTATTATTAAACAATTTAAAATGTATTTGTATAATGCTTTTCACAATAAATGTCATTCTGGAGCCGTTTACAGTGAACTTTGACTAAACAATACACAATCGGTTTTCTCTCGTATTTTCTGCAGACCTCTAGAATCTTCCACTTTGAAAACCCTTAAACTAACCAGTCAGGTCACCAGCATTGTAGAGCACTCACTGGAAGACAACTTTCATCATTTAGCCACTGAAAGGAGCGGAGTGCTCTTCTACACACATACAGAGAGAGCATGTTGCTGGTGTAAAGGACTGTGTATTGCCACGTACAGTGCCAATTCAAGGCTTCTTTTGCACTACCGCAGAAGGCACACTAAATGTTGTCTGTGGATTTAAAAGAAATTGTATGCTGAGTGAAAAGACTTGTCTGACAGACACTTGTGTGATTCTTGATTACAGTCATACTGATACTCTGTGGACATGCATATGGACTGCCTGTCTGTCTTGGCATCAGATTCAGCCATCTGGCCTCAATTATGCTTTAAACATGCTTTGTTGTACATGACAAGTCCACATCGACAGCGAGTCTGCCAGTGTTTAAACGTCATGCCTCTGGCTACGATTATACTCAATCAGTCACTCTGATTTTAATTGGAATGGTTGAGGATGAGTGGGAGACGTGAATGAAAATAAAACTGTCTTCATCTCTGCTGTGGTCAGTTTGGAGGAAAAGAAGAAAAGATGCTGAAGCTGATTGGATTTGAAATCTGTACTTTGCAAAGAAGAGTGTCCTGCATTATCCTTTGAAAGAAAACCATTTTTACATGTTTATTTAGCAAATTCCCTCTGAAATGGCTTATTTTAGATCAGGGGTCGGCAAATTTATGGCACGTGGAGGGATCATCATCGGTTGTGCAATTGTTTTTTTGGATCTTCACGCGCAGTTTATAATCTCACAGATTAATAGTATTTATAGGTCCTAAATTAATTAAACAGGCTATGTGAATGAGAAATTTTTACTTTGAAATACACAACGGTATGCAAGATTGAGGCAAGGGCAAGTTCTGTCTTTAACTAGATGGCGCAGGCTGATGGTTCCTTAACACAACCTGCTGACAATTACATTAACTACACAGCGCAAGCTGATTGGTTTCTCTTGCATCTGCAGCCAGTGGGCTTGTTGCTCAACATATATAAAAAGTTGATCCGCTGTAGCAGTCTGCAGTGCGTTTTCAAAGTCCCTCTGAAAACCTCCACCTTCCCCAGCTCCACCTGTATTCTGCTATGGGTCATTTTTTCATATTTGCTATATGTGCAGCAGCAGTATGTCAGCATTACATGGTCACATCAGCATATCAGTGTATGTATTGGCAGTAGAAAGTCTTGATCTGCAGCAGCAGCTACAATCAAAAGCAGCAGCAGCATAGCAGATCTGTTCTGCCAAGACCATATACATTACCATGCCAATCTCTTACGAGAGTTGCCATGATAGACTTTTATTTAAATGAATGCTTACACCTCTTTAGCTATTGTCATGTACCAGTGATTATCCCTTTGTGTGCCAATGTTGCCTGGTTTTAGGTCAGTGTTTATGGATATCAGCCAGAAAATGACAATATTTTTATTTTCATCATGTTTTTATCAATTACATCTCCTATTATCTCTTCAGCACCCTAGAGAAACAATGGAAACAGTCTATCTCTTGTTTCCCACCATCCTCAGATACGTTCCATGCCAGACCTTTTTTTTCTATCTCTTTGCTCTTAGGCTCGGATTAGCCACTTGCCATTGTCTTCACCGGACCTGCTGTTGCTGTAAATTGGCTGGCTGTGCTGTTGTGAGGTTATTGCTTTCAAAATTTCCACGCTAACAATGTTAGGAGTACACAGAATGTCCCCCAAGACCTCTTCAGATGCAGAGAAACGGGTCAAACACTGACCTAATGAAGACAGATGAAGGTGGACCGTGTCTACATGTGCTGTAGATGATGGCTGGCCTGTGGAATGTTTCGTGTGCTTTGGCCAATCTGTTATTTTAGTCCAGCATTTCTCCCATTTGGCCTGTAACAGAGGTCAAGACTCAAATATAGTATCTGTTATTGACCCCTTTTTCAGACATTTCACCGTAAAATTGCACAATGTCCTTGTGCTGAAAGACTGTATGTTTTTCTGGACCCCAGTCTTTACTGGACACAGACAAAGCAATATGGCTCAATTATTTACATATTGGTTTTATTATATTGTACACTTAAATGTTTCGTTGGAATCAGATTTTTGCCATGTACAATATATTGTCATTGACTTTAGTTTTCTCTAGTTTACTTTCTTGTTTGTTGATGTTGTAGTGTTTGAATCAATCAAAATCTAATTTCCACCGTCTCTTCTCGGTTCTTTTAAAAACATCTTTGTTGCTGAAGTTCTCTTTCAACCCACACCACATAAAACCCTTATCACGATGGCACAGTTTCAGTAATTCCCAGTTTTATTTCAGTTTCTCTTAGATCTCTGTGCTGTCGCCCTGTCTTCAAAAGTAGATTCATTTTAGGGCATATATGTGCAAAAGCCTTAGTGCTCTTTTGTTCCTGGGCTCTCAGTGTCATCATAATGACCAGAAGTGAATAGAGAAGATTAGGTATTGTAATTGTGCAATGCATATGAGATGCCTATTGATTTGTTTGAATGGTTCTAGTGATTTGTTTTCTCATACTTTTTATTCTATTTAGCATGCTATGAAGCCTGAACATGATTTGTGTTTCATATAAGAACAAGACCTCTCTTTCCATATGCAGTCTGTGTGGCAGAGATCCTATAAACTGTTTTCATTATTCAGGCTAATTTATATCAACCACGCTGTTAATCTTGCACAACCTGTTGATTGCTTTGTTTCTCGACACATTTCTGGAGGGCGGCCATAACTGTGTTTTCAGAAGGACTCCTGTCAGTGGCGCCAGGCTACACAGCCACAAATTGGAATGTGGCACTGGCCCGGGAATACAGCCAAGATTTAAATTAGACAATAACCTCTGGCCCCTCATGCAGGCTCCTCTCTGCAGCTGTAGGCTGATCCATTTGTTTAATATGGTGGAGTATTCACTAGAATAATAGGCTGATGTATGAGCCGGCTCTTAACAGTTTGTGTTTCACAGACTTGCAGAGACTGAACAACTGGCAGGCAATGCACCCACTGCAGATGTACCCAAACTGCAATAAAGGAAATGTACTGCATGTAACACTTGGAAAAATTAGTCATGGAAATGATGAATACAATAGAAAATTCTGCTTTGGAAGTTTCACAGAGAGTTGCTTGGGAATTTGAAAATGCATTTAACATTTTTATAGGGTACACTTTTTATTGCATTATTTATTTATTTATTTTTGTTATTATATGGGGCTTGTTGGTACATTCTAAAACCTGAAATGAAGGTGCAAGTCAGTATACATATCAATTTTGTTCACTTCCTTATGTGGGGGTGTTATGTGTGTGTGTAACTGGATGTTCTGTTCTATTGTGGGAATCTCTGAAGCCATATCCAGGGTGTTAGCTTTACTGTGGCACAGAGCCAATGCTGTACCCAGCGAGATCAAAGATGAAGCTTCAGCTAGTCAGTGCTTTCTTTAAAGGTTTTCTGTAAGGATTGAAATGGAATAACTGACCTATGACTCCAGCACAGGAAGTTACATGGGTTGTCATTAATCTGAGGTATTTATTTAGACAAGACAAAACCGGGCCGTTTTGCATTATCATTGCTTTTAATCTAATAATAATAATAATAATACTATATCAAATAGTAATAATAACTGTGATGATGAAACTGAAATTATTATTATTATTATTATTATTATTAAAAGTAATAGTATAGCAGCAGTACAATAGGAATGTTGATGATCTTATTGTTATTACTTTTTTAATTTGTAACATGCAATATTTTTCTGTCAAATGTATTCTTCCTAATTTGCAATCAATCATCCCTCTTTATGCATTACAGTGATATAATGCCTGCCATGCTGAAAGATCACTGGATGGAAACTCAAGGACTTATAAATGGATCCATTTCATATCTCTCATCTGGTGGGAAAAATCTCAAGTAGCTCTCAGATTTCATTGTTGCCACTTGTAGCTCTTTTGACAATGGTGCACTAGTCCAGATATTTTCTTTATCTGTCTTCCTAATATGTTTGAAAAAGGCCAGCATCTACTGCAATACATATCATGTAATGCAATTGTTTTCTTTTATAAATGGCCCTTTATACACCTAGATTGTTTAAAAGAAATTGGAGTATAGCTCTCTCTCTATAGAGTATATATATATATATATATATATATATATATATATATATATATATATATATATATATATATATATATATATATATATATATATATATATATATATATATATATATATATAGAGAGAGAGAGAGAGAGAGCATGAAAGTGAGAGATGAGAGGAAGAGGTGACTGTCTAAAGAGAGTCTCTGTCAGTGTGATTATATTCTCTCTGCGTGCAGTGCTTTCATGTAATGATTTTAGCTTTAAACTGACTTTTAGTGATCGATTTCTCCTGCGGATCAGAATGGCCCTGCTTTTGGCTCATTGTGTGGGCCTGCTGGACAAAGATGTCAGTTTACACATTTCCCTTCCTGGGAAACTGTGTGTGCTTATGTCGTTTTGTATTTTGCATCACTTAAATCTGTGTGTTATTCATGCCATCTTAGAGGCTAGTTTTACTGTCTCTCTTAAAACACCAAAGATAAATCCTTCCCTAAAGTATTATATTTTTTAAATCAAGTAATCTTGCATAACGCTCCCATTTGTAGATAATGACCATGTGACCTCAGTAATTCTTCAAATAGGCTGTTGGTCATGGTCACATTCTTTTCAAGTGGATTGTGTTTGGGTTGTGCCGGGTATTAGTTCTGTAATATTGTTTTTTCCCCCGGGGTGATTGAATTCACTCTGTTGTAATAATATCTTATTTCCCTCTGGAAACACTTGCATAAGAATATACAAACACTCAGGTTATGAAACCCGGCTCAGTCTGGTTGTTGGTGTCCAAAACCAGCCAGGAACAGTTTTGTGCATACAACAACAACACTAACATCTATAGAAGATTGTTTAATGGGACAATTTTTAGGGTTTGAAATGTGTAAAACTGCATAAAAAAAATAAAAAATAAAAAAATAAAACAAAGGAAAAAAACTTACTAACTAATGACTCATTAGTTGCAAGTAAAGTGTCACATCTCAGTATAGAAGTTAGACATGTGCAAACTACATATTTTAAGTAAAACAATATGTTAATTAAAGCACTAATGCTACATAAATAAATGCTAAGAAAAAAATTATAAATGAGAAAAAATGCTACAATTTACATCACTGCTTGGTTGTTAAATGACAAGGTTGACTAGTCATCCATTGTGACTCATGCCTGATATGGGTGTGTTTTGAGCTTGTTACTGTTCACTAACGAGGCAGAGGTAGCGTTCTCTCATCTTGTTAATTACAGAGGCTCCATTGTCTGATCTGACCCATTTACAGCATTCTCTCTTTCATTCTTTCTGTTTGTCTCATCCTCCCATCACGGCTAATCTCATTTGGCATCTGGCTCAATCCCACCCTGCCATGAACATGAGAGGGTCTGCTCTCTCACTGAAGAGAGCCAAGAGCGACAACAACACCCATGTCCGTTTCCATTCGCGCTAACTTCTGTTTCCTAAAATGCACGTTCATTATATTTTTTTGTTTATCGGCATCAGTTGTTAAACGTACAGCTGACAAGTGAAAGGTGATTTTTTTTAAGGCTGCAATTCTTGTCCTTCTGTGATATTCATTTGAGAATAACGTTTGTTCAATTAATATTCATGAGTGGTGGATCTGCATGTGTCAGTGATGCAAGGCAGAGAGGCAGGTAATGGGATTTAAAACAGGGTGAATGCTGATGGTGTGAATGAATAACTTAAAGCCTGGAGCAGTGCTAGTGTATGTACACACACACACACACACACACACACACACACACACACACACACACACACACACACACACACACACACAGAGACACTTTCTTTCCCCTTGCTGTTTGTATTATGTAGACCCACATTAGTGATGAAATGAGGCATTAACTTTTTTCCATCTTCTCTGAATCCACCTTGTGTTCTCTCTGTGTCTCTCATTTGATAGATCTCTTTTTAACTTTCTCAAAAGATGATAATTTGAAAATTCATTGGTAAAGTCCATATGAATTGCCGTTTACAACCCATTTTCCATAATGTAACTTATTTGAACATGAAACTGGGTAACTAATGGTGAAAAACTTGGTGTGGTGAAATTGATAAACTGGATCATAAAAATACGTTCTAGAATAGAATAGAACTAGATCGAATATGCATTAAAATTGATATTTGACTATTCACTCTTGACAATAAAGGTTCTTTATTGGTATCTATGGTCCATTAAACCACTATCATATGGAACCCTTATATTTCATAAAAGGTTCTTTATTGTGGGAGAAGGTTCTTTAGATTATTAAAATATTCTTCACCCTGGTTCTTCAATGGCATTGCTGTGAAAAAAGGCCCTTTTAAGAGCGCTTATCAACATTATCCAATAGCCTGAGTGGCCTAAGTGATGTCAGGATTAGTGGACACTTGTTTCAAAGGAAGAGAACATTTTTACATTTTGATTTAATGATTAAGGAGATTTAACCATTTTTCTTTGGAATAACATGCACAAATGAAACAATCCCAAGAATACCAGACGAAGCGGCAACCTCCCGCAGTCTCTCTTGAAGCCAACACGGAAGTGACTTAAATTGCAATTCATTGACTAGCCGCAAGAGACAGGCTCCAAAAGGGAGTCAAATCTGTATCCCCCATGTTAAAATGGCCAACTTTACAGCAGAAATGTTTTTTACAGCCTGGTACAAAAAGGGGTTTTGGTCTATACAGCTAATTTTGCCCTTCATGACATGGATTTCCACTATGGTTGATCTAGGGGGGCGTGGTTTCAGTTACCAGGGACCTCAGCTCCACCCACGTCCCACCTCTTTGCCCATTTTTTTGTTATCCGGGAGTTATATTCGCGGTGACGTACTGCCAAGATGGCAACAGCTGACTTTAGGCTTCAAAAATGCTCTTCGGAACAGACACTCACACTACATTCTTTTTTTTTCTTTTTTTTTTACTGTCTATGTATCAGACATATTCATAGAAAGTCCATTTTGATTTCATGTTGTCTTATGTTCACAGTGCTGCAGTTATATTGATTTGTTTAGTAGTTTAATAGCGTTTTTGTGTGCATGTGTGTAATTATTCCCCATTTCTGGAGGGTGGGGTAAGGGTAATTCTTTCTTTTAATGAGATGTTTAGTCAAATACCTCTCTATCTGTCTCTCTCCCCATTGGTTCCTCAAAAATCAGTTTCATCTACAGAGACACATGGCTAAGAAGCAGAAAGTGTTTGCTTTTTTCTCCTCTCAACCAGCTCAAACCAGTTCACCATCATGGCTAGGACTAAATGACACCTAAACTCTCACTGATATGATCAGAACATAACAACAACAACAACAAAAAGACCCAAACACTGGATTGAAAAATTGGTCAGTTTTCAGTCTTTCTATTTTCAGAGAGACATTATGCCTCTGATATGGTGCTGTATTGTGCAAGGCAGTGTGTTGTTCCTCTTAAGTGTAGATGCACCAGGTGAGCGCTCCAAAAGGCCTTCTCAGCCCAAAACACCTGCTCTTCAAGTCCTGCAGCTGCCGCAAGGCCCGTGTGTGTGTGTGTGTGTTTGCCTTGTGCACTTGTACACGTGTATATGTGCTGGTTAGACTTTTAACATTTCAACAGCTAATTCTTTTTCTTTCCCCCACTGCTCTTTCTCTTGCTCACTCTCTCTCCAGGGCATAGACTAATTAATGGATACCATTCGCAGTTGATTAGCTACAGTTCCTTCGGTAATTACATTCGCATACTAACCACTCAGACAAAAAGATGAGGGGGGGAAGAGAACAAAGCAAGGGAAAAATAAATTAATGCTCTTCTCATTTTGCTCTGATCTTAATTTGTTCCTGCAATTGTTTGCCCTCCACAATAAGATAAGAGAGCCCCTTTTCCCTCTTATTCTGACTCTTCTGGTTGTGTAACATCTGAAGGAATCACTTTGTTTTAAACAGACAAAAGCTTGCTGTTGGATGCGCCGTTGAATCAGGGCCTTGGGGCTGTTGTGAAGACTTTTTCTGGCTGTTCTGGTTGATGTTTGTGTGTGCATGCACATGGGTCCTCGTGCGTGTGTGTGCGTGTGTGTGCGTGTGTGTGTGTGTGTGTATGCATGATTTGTCTGGTTATAGAGGGCCCTCTGTGCTGGCCCTCCAGCTGCTAACCCATAATTCCTCATTTTGCTCTTCCATTGTTCATACCTGTCAGTGTGTTTGTGTCTCAGAAGAAAAGATAGGATGCCTGCCATTTCAACAATTCGCCATCATGTTTGATTTAGAGGGGTACAGATAGAATAAAGGACCCAAATAAAGAAAAGTGCTCCATTTAGAAAGGAAGCTGTATAATATTACAAGGATAATATATACAATAAACACATATCATATTTTCAGATGTAAATAAAATGACCTGAATATGTATATAGCGCAAGTTGTAACATTTTATTATTTTTTAAATAATCAGTGCTATACAAGCTGCTTTGTGTTCACCTGCTGTATTAAACTGTGATCTTTCATCAGCCTGTGTGGGCATTTCAGATTAGTAAGACTACTATGACTCTCCCCCACTTTTGTAATGCAAAGTTAGCCTCTGCATGACAGACAGCAAGCCACACCTAGCTGTCCCCCTGATGTATTACAGTATGATGGGAGGTGCATTAGCAACTGGGTTACTTCCTGTATCAGGTACATGAGGGGTGAAATAAGCAATGAACCGCTTTGGGACTGCTTTGCAAGATAAAATAAATATTTCAGATATCATTAATGTAAAGCCGTGTTAGTATTTTATATGGCTGTTTGAATCCAGAATATCTGGAATCGCTTCTGATTCTGAAAATCTAATTCATGTAATTATTATCATCCTTTTAAATCTGCATTTTAAATGACTGTGTTATGTGATTTAAAAAATATATATTATTATTATTCTTATTTCATAGAATTCGATTCAAAATATCATGCAATACATTTTCACATTGTTTATCACTAAATGCCAAAAATTACATTACATTTGATAATTTTTTCATTCATATATATTAATTAACAGCAGTTTACTGACATATATATGTTTACTAAAATATTTTATTACATGAAAATGCAATGCAATTATGAGTGAAGACACAAATTAGTTGTTAAATTGTTTTGAATTGATCCATTAAAACGTCTGTTGAATGAATGATTGATTCAGAGATTTATCAGACTGCCCTGAATAGAATCTTTGGAGTCGACTCTCCAATCCCAACTCCTCAAAATCAAAGAATTGGTTCATTTTGGATTCAACTCCCAGCCCCACTATTTTGTGCGTAAAACAAATATTAATTCTTATATTGTGACTGCAGAATACGACTACAGTGAACTAGAAAGAGAGAGAAAGCGGTGCAACTGAAATGACTAATCTATTCTTGTTTCTTTTGCAGTTTGGAAATAACAACAACTACATGAACATGGCTGATGCCAATGGAGCCCTGTTAGCAGGAGATGTGAGTATATGTGTGGATAACTTTTACATTTCCATGGATGGTAAAGCATTGTTAGCTCATGCCATGAGCAGTATTATTCTGGAATCACTAAACAGTCATTTCCATGTCTAACCATTTATTGTTTTAAAACAAAGTCAATTCATTTAGCACGCTTGCCTGTGTACGTTCAAATGAAGTGATTAATTTCAGCGGCAGGTGTACAGCTGCTGCATTTACATAAAACATGATTAGCTCCCTACATGGCTTCCTGAACTGCTTTGGGATTTTCCACACCCCAAACCCTTAAAGCTTAGAGCTTGTTACGCCAGCGGCTACGTGTTAATACACATACGCTCCTGATGTTATAATCTGACTGAATGATTCCTCCAGTGGAGGCGGTATGTTTACCAGAGCGACCGGCTCAGTGCTGACCAGAGGTTGAGGAGCACAGGGGGGCACTGAGCGTTGAGATGGGATTAGGGTCACTTTTGTGGAGGGATATACCACAGATTTTCACATCCTACTGATATGCTCCAGGTGAAAGCTGCTTTCAGTTTCGGGTGATGGCTGAAGGAATATGCATGTAAACACCTGTCCCCATATTCATTCAAAGATACCATCAAGCTACAAAAGAAAGAATAGTGGCACCTCTCACAAAAGTCACTTTTATCTCTTTTTATCCTCTGTCAGTGAGTCTGTCAATATTTAGTGCAAATCACAGGTTGTGGATCCCTACTATCTGTGTGTGATTGTATACAGGCGCTTTACAGTACGTGTTGTCACTCACTGTTACACTCACTGTTGCCACTGCCTGATTTCCATCAAATTTCCAATGCAAATCTCCTTCTCCTCACAATCTCAACGGCATTGATAGACTCATGCTGGCTAAGCAAAGATAATGTCTGTGCACATGAAGTGCATTTGTTGCACATTTGTTGGTAACGATGTGTTTGCGTGGCTTCTCGCTTCATTTTCATTTTAAGTTCAGGTGGTAAAGCCACAACTTTGTCACAGGCAGTTGTGCCCACATTTGATAGAGTCGGTTCCAATCTCCATAAATTCTTCTGATAAAAGTGTTGCTTTGCCGAGGCCAAGCTCCAAGTTGACACCTGCGGTGGAAGTAGGGCTGTTGAGTGTTGACGGAAAATTTCCCCTAGTCGAATTTTTTCCTGAGAAATAACATTTCCTCCTTCGCATTGCAGCTGGTATTATGACACATGACACAATGAAATTGAAACACATTGAAAAGCATTAACATTTACATTTTTCTTTCCCATACCTGAAATATGTGTAAGGGGAGTGGAAGGGGGATATTGTTTCTTGTAACTCAAGCTGAAGAGAAATTAAAGGGACTTTACCCTAGTGAGTGCTGTAATTTCACAGTGTGATGGGTTTTCCATGAGCTTTAGCTCTTCCATTAATCTGCTTAATATGTCATCTTTAGGCGAGAGAGAGAGAGACCGAGAGAGAGAGGCTAAATATCTCTGAGCCTGACACTCTGCACTTTGTATACAGACATTAATATACTGTATATAACATTAGTTTTAATGTAAACCAGGTCTTTATATATATATATATACATTATCCTGTTATATTTTGAATTAGACCTTTGACGATAGGATATATACTATGCAAAATATTCTGTTAAATTTAGAAATGGCAGCTATGGTTGCCAGAAATGAACTGTTAAAAAATACTCAAACACATAACACCATCACGCTGTAACCCACTTGAATGATTTATAAGAATATATATCTTATTTTTTCTTTGTAATTGTTTGTGAAATTTACTTTGTTTTTGAAAGGGAAACTATTTTCAGTGTCGGGTAACACATAAACACTTAATTTAAAACATTCAATGAACATGAAAAAATTACCCTAATGCGCATTACTGATAAATGAGGGAAAAAGTGTCACATAGAGCAGGAGTTTTCAAACTTTATGATGACAAGGACCCCCAAATATGATGAGGGACCCCCTTCCTAAAATCCATCTATATATTTTTATGCATGGAAAAAACATTTAAGCTGTTAGATAAAAAGTAAGTGTGACATAATAAATACAACATATTGTTTCCAAACTTAAATTGGCTAAACGTAATGTTGGATGTATAAACCTAAAGAAGAACATTTGTATAAGCAACTTTCACAATAAATGTAGCCTATGTAAGCAGCTTATGTACTGCGTTGAGAATACTGCCTTGCAAACCCAGTGAGCAAGATAAAGGGGACTATATTGAGAAAAACGCTTTAGAAAGATGCAAAGCAAACATATACAATTCTGGAGAGTATTTGTATACGGCAAGAAAGGAGAGAAACATTTAAAACTGAAACAGTTAGAACGTTTGCTAGACTTGATTCAATTTTGCTTTGTCTTTTTATTCTCTGAAACCCTTAGAACCTTCTGGAGGACCCCTGGAGGACCCCTGAAGGTCCCCGGACCCCAGTTTGAAAACCCCTGACATAGAGTCTTCTGGGAATGCCCCTTTACTGTTTTTCTCTGTGAATTACAGTATTTACAGTCAAATGTAATAGTTTTCACAGTATATAAGATAACTTGCATGATAACTTTTACTGTTCCATGTTTACTATTTTTCTATTAAAAACTATTTCTTTTCTTTTTTTGCAAATTGTTCATAAACATTGATCATGAGAAATATAAATAATATTTCAAATATGATAATACATGTAAAACAACATTATCTTGAACATTGTAATGCTACATGATATGGAAACCATATATCACAGTGCTTGATAAGGTGACCTCTTCCCTTCCTGCTGTTGAACCGAAACTGATACGGCCATATTCAGTTCCACTTAGTAATATCACTTATCACACACAATCTCATTACACACATGTAATCACTACTGTATATGTAGAAATGGATTTGGGATGGCTGCTATTGGACTCTGAGAGTCTTTGCCACTGTCATCTGAGGAGCGCTTTTCTCTCTGCTCAGCTGATATTAGGAGCTTTGTTCTATCGATCCTTCTAACCATCATGCTCAGTAATTGTGATGCACTGCCTTTTAACAACTGCTGCTTATGTCTCTGCTGAATCAGTTTACTGAATCTACAAAGTGAAAGGGGTTATTGCTTCATAATCGGTGCTATTGGTTTACCTTGGTTATCTGACTTTAGAATATTAGGGCTGATGGATGGTTGCAAGTTGGGTATTTAGTTTGTAATGTTAAATTAATGGGATAGTTCACTCAACAACAACAACAAATACTCACCCTCATTTTCTTAAAACATGTATGCTAACCAGTATGCAAAACAAAACAATATTTTGAAGAATGTTGGTATCCAAACAGTTTTGGTTACCATTGACTTCCATTGATGGATAAAAAAAACTAAAAAAATATTCTTATATATTATTAGGGCATCAATTCCCATAATTGTTGTTTAAATTAGCGATCAATTAAATAATTAATCATTAACCTTAACCTCTTATTTCCGAAGCGGGGTGCTACCAAGTTATTATGTTACTTGACAACCACTTGGTTAACCAATAAAAAATAGGTAAGGCTTTTAAGTCTTAGAAGCTTTGCTTACAGTGAATATTGGGAATATAACCATAAATTAACAAGTGCTTATATTTTTGCTGACATATTAGTGCTCTATTTTTATAGTGTGAAAAAAAAACTGCTTTACATGAAAATGTGATCTGTAAAATCATCATACATTAACAGATAGACTTGTTGTATATCGTTGACAAAGTCTCAACTAGCAGAATACAGGCTTTTTTTTTTCAGTAACCAAACTATGAAAAACAATGCCACCGATGCACATTTAAACAGTAAACGCATTATGCTTTCGAACCACTTTTTTGTTGCACTTCATGAAACAGTAGTAAACCATAGTAAATCACATATCTTTATTTGAGCGGGTGGTCTCGAACCATCCCGAACACAACATAAAACAATGTGAAAGTCACGGAATGGCATGACATGCTATAGGGCTTCCAGAATCTGATCGCGTCAGAATTATAATGATAATCCAGCGTCATTAAAAAGTTCAACCGATGGAAAGTAAATCACGGGTGCGGTGGGTGGGTATGGTGGGTAGGGATGATGTATAGAGACCTGGAGCACGTTTGGATTGACAGGTCTTGATTTACCATGTGCCATAGAGTAGAGCTTATGAAGCCCCGCTCCCTTTACAGCGCTGCGGTCGTTGTGTTCTGTCTTCCCATTTGTATTTTCACAGCATGAAGGTAAAATCTTACGAATTCTGAATGAACCGCTCATTTTAAAATCAGTCGACTGGAATTTGTTATGGCATCTGCTTCAAACATTGTAATTTTCATGATAACTTTCATTAACTCTACAATAAGTAAATCCACTTCATTAGCTAGTTACTCTTTGACAGTGATGCCATCTAGAAATATACAGAGCTACCGCAAAAACAGAAGTTTAAACAAAATTCTAAAGATGGCTGCATGCTTGTTTCTCTGCTGCATAAGGTCTAAAGAAGCACACAGCTGAAACAGCACTGGAAGAGTATCCCTCATCAACCAGGATCTTATTACTAGTCTTTTATTCTATGTACTTTTATGTTATTTTATTCACACATGTAAGTAAATCTTATGTTCAGTAAAATCACTCGTTTGGAGGGTTGTTGGACCCTTTGCACTGTTAATTATGTTTCAAAATAAACAGCTAGCCTACCTAATCCATTACATGCCTTGAAGACATTAATACATTTAGAGTATGTATAACTACGGTGCGCTCACTTCCTTTTTCCTGCAGAACGTTTCACACATGAGCGCATATCGGCCATCGATAAGGATTATCGATTAAATTATTATCGACAATTAATCGTTAGCGTCACTAATATAAATAAATATACTCTGATAACTTTTGACTATCTTAAAGAATAATAACACCACTGTAAACTCAACACTTACACTGAAAGCTTATCCTTCACCATTCTACACAAATGAAGGCTAGAGGGTTGCAATGACAGGTAACGTGAGGAAATTATAACCTAAATATTACACTATTGTATTCTGTGTACAGATGATGTATGTATAACCTGAGGCTGTCTGTAAATTAAAATCAATCGTGATTAATCTCATGCTGTTTTTGTAATAAACATGATTAATTTATCACAATTGGGTTTGCTGAAATTTGCCTCCAAACATATATTCATATAAAGTGTAGTGTGTGTTCTGTTTTATTGGAATCTCATTCTATTTTAAGCAATAAGAAATATGATTGTGTTTTATTATTAAGCCTGAAGATCAATACAATTTTATTGTTGTTTTATTGAACAAGACACTGAGTTCGGTGTGTTCAAAGACTAGACCTTTTAAGTGGACCAAAAAGTAAACCGAATGAAAATTAATCTGTTTCCTCTAGCATTGACACTGAAATTTAAAGTAATGTCAGATCTATTTTTAGTCCAGTGTATCATTCTTTTTTCTTTTTTTCTTTGGAAATGAGTTTAGCTCACTTTAGAGAGACATTAGTTTGTTTGATTGATGTTTTCTCATATAGGTCTCATGTAAGTCAAACCGATCCAAGATTACTTTTGTCAAACAAATAAGTGTGAACACTTGACAATATCACTTTCCTCCACCTGAACTGAAGATTTACACATACTGACCACTGACCTGATCTTTCAACGCACACACACTCTCTCTCTCCAGTGACCTACCACCTCACCTCAGCCTTATACTGACAGATGACAGCTTGACAACATGATACAACCACATCTCAATTCTCATTTACACACACATACTCACGCGCCTCCTCACTGTCTCTTAGAGCAGATGTTAATTTAATCTATACCGTCTCTATCTCTTGTCTCATTGTGTCCAGTCAGGTATTCAGTGATTTGTTTTGTTATTTGTAAAGGTCAGTGTCATTTTAGTTATGCTCTGATGTGAAAAAGATGAAAAAGGGACTACATGTACCTCACATTTGAACTTTGAATGTCGTATCAGATCTTACAGCACAGCTGTGTGTTGTTGGGACATTTAGGTTGGACCACCCTCTCTTTCTCCTTCGCACTTTTTCTTTTTCTCTGCGGTATTGTACTGTGAAAACATGCTGGCACTGCAGGTCTTATTCATAGAGAAAGGTCATGAAGTAAAGTAAATGAAAAGAGAACCTCTCTCTTTCTCTCTCTTCCTGTTTTCTCTGCTTTGCTATCATTCAGTTGTGTAGTTTCCCTCTCATTTTATCAATCTTGTATTTATTTTATTTTTTATCTAGTTCCTCTCCCTTTATCTATTTTACTTCCGTTGGCCCTTAAATTCAGTGTAGGTGGTGTCCTGTGATCACTGCCATGTGCATGATATTTGAAGCGTTCTTCTCTCATGACATTTTTTATTATTTATGCCTCAACGCCGCTGTTTTGATTAACACACTGTTAACTGCTGCAATGCCACAGGGAGGGAAAATGAGTTTGTAGCTTGTGTGTTAATGGAGAACTGGGAAACAGAGCTGTGCTGGCCACTAATGGCATTAGTTGGAGGTAATATGAACATGTGTTAGGCACTGCAAGCCCCTGGCCCTCACAATGACAAAACACACCACTGCCTTTATAAGATCCGCTGCTCACAGCTGTGGAAAAAATGCTGCAAGTTAAATGCCGGAATGGAGCCACATAAAAAATGAAATAAGAGGGAGAGGTGACGGAAAAAGAGCTGATTATTAGCCTTACCCCCTCGGCTGGATCTCATCATATAGGCATTGAATGAGCCTTGAGTTTCTCTCTCTCTCTCTCTCTCTCTCTCTCTCTCTCTCTCTCTCTCTCTCTCTCTCTCTCTCTCTCTCTCTCTCTCTCTCTCTCTCTATATATATATATATATATATATATATATATATATATATATATATATATATATATATATATGTATATATATGTGTGTGTGTATATATATGTGTATTTATATGTAGCTAATGTATGTATGTAATATATATATTAGTGGTGGGCCGTTAAAAGTGCTGCATGGAATTTCCCCATAACATGACAGTATGTGTGTTTGTACTAAAATGAGAAAACAATGTTTTTTTAATAGGGCTGCGCGATTAATCGAAATCAAACCGCAATCGCGATTTGGGTTACGTGTGATTATGAAACCAAAAAGGCTGCAATTTGTGTTTCAATGAAGAGTGGCTGTGGTCAGTAAACGCTGCTCCGAGTTTGAGTCGTTTAACGTGCGTTTGAAAAAGCAACACGCGTCAAACATCTTCACAAACTACTGATGTGAAACGTTCATAATCCAGTTCAACAAAATGCAACGTTAAATAACACGTTTTAACTACCTTCATTTCACCAGTCGAGTGTTTGTGAGCTGATGTGGCTTCTCATCACAGAATGAGGCAGACGATGCATTATTTTACAGTTTTCTATAAAGTGATGAAGTCTATGTCAATTTGGATTTCCTGAAAACTATTATTTTCTGAGGCTTATGTGGCGTTTCCGCTCGAGGGCGCCCTCTGGCTTTCAGTATGAATGAAACTTTTGGGTATCAAATTAGAAAAATAATACTTCTCTCTAAATAAATGTATAGGACAATCCATATGTTTTTCTTCAATGTTCAGGAGTTTTTTCCCCACAGTGGATGCACAAGAGGCTCATATTTCATATTAAAAACATTAATTTAATACGTTGATCACAGATTTTAAAAAAACACAGAATTTTATAATAATATAAGACATTTCTAATTATTTTTAGTCATAGACTGTCTGCATATTGACAGGTAACCCGCAATTTTTTTTTGTAAAATTATTTTTCTGTAAAATATAATAATTTATTTTATTATTATTATTATATTGTTATATTTATTCTTACATACTCTATTTTTAATTTGTATATTAATTAATAATGAAAATGTTATTGTAATAGTAATATTTCTTATTTTGTTAATTATTTTTTAGCAATAATAATAATAATAATTATTATTATTATTAGTCATATTAATATACAAATGCAAAATGTGATGAAAGGGCCCTCGCACATGCACCGCCCCTGGTGGCCTCAGGAAAACAGTGAATAGTGGGCGACAGGCATTTAAGCGGGTCAATATAGAAGAAATATGGCAAACTAACTTCAATGTGCCACATTTCCTTCTGCCAGCAGGTGGCTTTTTTGACTATAATTGAATATTGCCATGTAGATGTCTTCAGGTCAGGACCTTTATCAAACATGTGAAGTTTGAGGCAGATCGGACATTGTATACCTGAGTTACAACAACTTCCTGTTTAATGGCGTAAAACACATACATTAGCACATAGCCACGTGTTGCAAGATTTAATGTGTTTCTAGCATGTTTGGGATTTCATGGCATATTTAAAAGTGTTTCTGGGAGTGAGTTGTAGTATAAAGCATGCCATTTCCTGTTGCCAGCAGGTGGCGCTATAGAAATAAGCTATAGCAATAAAGCACTTAATTCAGTTAGTGATTACGTGCCTTCGTAATTTAGCGTAAGCGGAACGAGCGCCGCAGTAAAGCAAAAGGTGTCCGATTTCATTTATCATTTGAGGAGAGTGAGGCGAGCTAACTGGCAAGAGGAAAACACTAGCAAGTTTATTAAAAAGAAAAACAGGCGCTGCATCAACACTGACTGTTCCAGAAAGGGTGCTCACAGAAATCGCAACTTATGTTCAGGAGCCCGAGTCCTCCATTAATGCTGAGACAGATCCTCTGGTGTGGTGGAAAGAAAATCAAAATAGGCTCCCCGTTTTGGCAAAAGCAGCTAAAAATATCTTTGTGTTTGTGCAACAAGCTGCGCATCCGAGAGAGTGTTCAGCACGATGAGAAACATAAACACCCCAACCAGATCTCTTTTGAAACCAGAAATGGTAAATATGTTGGCTTTTCTAGCCAGGAATATGTAAGAATGTATGCAACAAGCAGTGTTATCACGTTTTGTTCCCTGTTGCAATTTAAAATGAAGGTTTTTCGTTTATTGTTTCTCATTTAGCCTATTTATAATTTTTTGTACGGTGTATGCAGTTAGGCCTACCTCTTTTTTTAACAGCTTAACGTGAGTTTAATTTTTATAATAGTTTTTTTTTTGCACTTAAGTGTCCAGTGATTATTAGGGTAGGCTACCTTATTTAACGAAGTTTTTGATGTTCGTTCGTTTCATATTCGATGGTTGTGTGATATTTTTTTGGGGGTTTTTTTTGCTTAAAAAGGCAGGCACTTTATTTAACGAATAGTGCTTTTTTTAAAATATAATTTCTTGTCTGATACTTGCACGATGTGTGCAGTGGTTCGTTGTGTTAATAAATGCACTTTAAAGGTGTTTCATAAGTGCTTTTGTTTAGTTTTTGCATGGTGTGTTAAGTTATTATTCATTTTGCAATAAAGGTGTGTGTAATACAAGCGAGTGTCTTAGTGTTTTGTGTATTTTTATTAAGAATAAAATAAATTAACCCATGATTAATTCAAACAAATGCTACTGAATTGTCGCTAATTAAAGTGAAAGTAAATTGAGACGTGTGCACGACCGCATTTTTTCGGCCACCCGAGATCCCCGACACGCAACCCCAGTGACACCGGGATTACCGTTTTTTTTACACGTCGATTAACCGGTGGAAAAAATCTGTCACCGCAACACCCCTACTCATTCCTTTTTCATGGCGAAACAATTACATTTCTGAGGCCACCACGGATACGCCCTTCACTGAAAACTCAAGATCTTCACAATTTAACGTCGCAAAGGCCTTTAGATTAGACTGACCAAATATGATGATGATCTGATTAAATCTCTAGGCAGAGTTGATTAAAGTACAACTTCTGGAAATGGCAAAATTTGCGACAATTTAGCAAAGAAAAATAAAAAAAATCTCACTTTTTGTTGGTTTTCAGATTTCGTACCAATATACTTTTTTGTAGGTATTGGGCTCTTACACGTGTCTACCGAATTTCATAGCTGTACGTGAAATGTAGAAGGAGGGGCACTTATTTGAAAAATTGTAGGTGGCGCTGTCGAGCCATTTTTCCATGCCTAATTCTGAATCCCATGACAGACGTACATTTTCACCACTTCTGATGCTTGTGCAAAGTTTCGTGAGTTGTGAAGTTTGAGGCAGATCAGACACTGTACACCTGAGTTACAACAACTTCCTCTTTAATGGTGTAAAACACATACATTAGCATGTAGCCAATAGTGTAAGATTTAATGTGTTTCTAGCATGTTTGGGATTTCATGGCATATTTAGATGGCATATTTAGATTCAGATTTAGATTTACTTTATTTGGCACACAACCAGATACACAAGTGCAACAGTAGGTGCAATGCTTTCTTAGTATTTAAAAGTGTTACTGGGAGTGAATTATAGTATAAATCCTGTTGCCAGCAGGTGGCGCTATGACTAACTGAATATTGGCATGTAGATGTGTTTAGGTCAGGACTCTTATCAAACATGTGAAGTTTGGGGCAGATCGGACATTGAATACCTGACTACAACAGCTTCCTGTGTCATGGCGAAACATCAGATTTTGTTAGGCTACCACAGACACGCCCTTCAGTGAAAATTCAAGATCTTCACAATATAACACCACCAAGGCCTTTAGATTAGACTGACCTAATATAATGTTGTTCTAGTTAAATCTCAATGAGGAGTTAATCACAATGTAAAACAAGGCATTTCCTCTTGCCCACAGGTGGCACTATGACTGTAAATGAATATTGGTGTGTAGATGTGTTCAGATCAGAACTCGAATAAAACATGTGACGTTTGGGGCAGATCGGACATTGTATGCCCGACTTACAACAGCTTCATGTGTCATGGCGAAACATCAGACTTTGTGAGGCCGCCATGGACACGCCCTTCAGGGAAAACTCAAGATCTTCACAATATAACATCACCAAGGCCTTTAGATTAGACTGACCTAATATGATGTTGTTCTGGTTAAATCTCAATGAGGTGTTAATCACAATGTAAAACAAGGGATTTCCTGTTGTCAGTAGGTGGCGCTATGACTGTCACCTGAATATTGGCATGTTGATGTCTTCAGGAAAGGACTCTAATATAACATGTGAAGTTTTTGGGCAGATCGGACGTTGTATGTCCGAGTTACAACAACTTCCTGTTTCATGGCGAAACAACGAAATTTGTGAGGCCGCCACGGACACGCCCTTCAGTAAAAACTCAAGATCTTCACAATTTAACGTCGCAAAGGCCTTTAAATTTGACTGACCAAATATGGTGTTGATCTGATTAAATCTCTAGGCGGAGTTGATTAAAGTACAACGTCTGGTAATGGCAAAATTTGCAACAATTTTGCGAAGAAAATTAAAAATAGCTCACTTCCTGTTGGTTTTCAGATTTCGTACCAAGAGACTTTTTTGTAAGTATTGGGCTATTACATGTGTCTACCGAATTTCATAGCTGTACGTGAAATGTAGCAGGAGGGGCACTACGTTAGGTGGCGCTGTCGAGCTATTTTGCCACGCCTAATTCTGAATCCCATAACAGACGTAAATTTTCACCACTTCTGATGCGTGTGCTAAGTTTCGTGAGTTTTCGAGCGTGTTTAGGCCCCCAAAAAAGCAATTCATTTGGGGGAATAATAATAATAAGAGAGAGAGAGAGAGAGAGAGAGAGAGAGAGAGAGAGAGAGAGAGAGAGAGAGAGAGAGAGAGAGAGAGAGAGAGAGAGAGAGAGAGAGAGAGAGAGAGAGAGAGAGAGAGAGAGAGAGAGAGAGAGAGAGAGAGAGAGAGAGAGAGAGAGAGAGAGAGAGAGAGAGAATAAAGTATAAAGGAAAAAGAGAGGGGAGTGGAGGTCAGTGAATTCCTCGATGAGGAGGAGCCAGAGCAGGTAGTCAACATAAGCAAATTAAGTGTGACGATAATGTAATTCTAAGGCTTGGATTTGGTCCTTTGATGAACAGATTTGTTGGTGCTACTGAGAAGAACAAAATGTGACACTTCTGGACGGCTAAAATAATCTGTGTGAATATTCACTAAACCCATCACTCCCCACACTCCTTTTCTCCTCCAGCCAACATCATCCTGCTCGGATTAAGCAGCTTTAATTTTGTCCTCCTGCTAGTGTGATGATAGCACAATATTGCATTTCAGAGTCAGACATCTTGTTTTTCACATCCTGTTTAATGGAAAATGTATGGTTTGAGTCAGAATAAACATGTTCTTGTACAAGTATCAAATAGGTGTTCTAATGTCTTCTTCTCTGGTCAACAGATATTTCACTGCTCTGAGATTTTTTCATTTTACAAGAAGTCAGTAGGTTTTGTTTAATGTTTACAGTGATTGTTCTTTTTAACGGTATTAAGAACTTAGTGATTTCAGGATTTTAACTTCAACTGTCAAAATTTTGCGCAACAGTAATCCATGGTTTTCTCCTTTGTCTTTTCCTTAGACATTTCATACTCCGAGTCTTGGTGACGAGGAGTTCGAAATCCCCCCCATCACCCCTCCTCCTGAGACTGAGCCTGGTATGGGCCTCCAGGAGGTGGACTCCCCTTTCCCCAGGCTACCTGACCACCCCAACTCTCAGCGGGGGTCGTTCACCCCGCAGTTCCCACCCCAGAGCCTGGAGCTGCCCTCGATCACAATCTCCAGAAATATGATGGAGCAGGAAGGACAAATCAACAATGGGCATCCAGGGGTAAGTGTTTGGTTATTAGCTTGAACATCTTAAAAATCGTATTGTTTACAGCTGTTTAAGGCAGTTGTTAAACAAAGGCAACAAATTCCACAAATTAAATTTCCACATCATTATTCACTGGCTGTTACATTTAGCTTTTAGCTTCACCTGTATTTAGGTGTAGATTTAAATCCAGTTTTCCTCCTCTAAATGCAAATTAGTTTGCCAAAGGTGTTATGTGCAAAACAAATCAAGGTGCCTGATGTTACGTGTCAGTGTTATTAAATTGGTTTGTAGACAAAGCCTTAAAGGGATGGCTCACCCATAAATAAAAATGTTGTCATAATTTCATGTAATTTTCCATGGAACACTAAAAGTAATATCTTGGCCACTCTTTCCATTTTAAATGAAAATGAATGAGGTCTGGTTCTCCAAAATGAAAGAAAAAACACACAACATAAAAATATCATAAAAGTGTTCTCTATGACTCATGCACTTTAAATTCCAAAGCTCTTTCTAAGCCCTACAATAGCTTTGAAGGAACAGACTGAATTTAAGTCATTATTCTCTGACAATCTGGACATCCCCTCTAGGTCTCCGTGGTGAGTTTATTTGAGAAGTAAAAATATCCAATTAATTTTAAAATTGTTCTTTTGAGTTTAATCAGTTTGTCTAGTTCACAGAACTGGGCTGAATGATTCATTAAGAAATCAAACTCATTCGGTTCTTAGGTTCAACTCAGAGACTCTTTTAGGGGTGATCCCAAATAGTTGATTAGAAGAAGCGTGGTCAATCCAAATTGTATTAGTCGGTTAATCGCAAATGTCCGCCTATCATCCATCAACCTCGATTATCGCTTCACATTTGAAACATGTAAGTAGTAGAAACTTCAAACTTCAAAATCAAAATCAAAAACTCTCTGATTATGTAATCTGTGTGAAAGGTGCTTTTCTCCCAAAAGGTGCGTCACTGGACAGCGGAGATGGCGAGTCAGCATCATCAACTTCATCTTTCAACACTGACTATGAAAAATTCAAATGTTTCTCCGCTATTTTTTCCAAAACACATTTATAATCGTTACTTTTGCTGGTGCTTTGCGGCAAGTTTTATGTGCGCTTTTCAGCATGGAATAGGATATATATTAAAGGCTTGTTATGGTTTAGTATTCCCCCCAGTATATATTTAACTCATAAAATATATAATATAAAATATATAAGAGAATATAAATTCAACTAAAGGCTTAAATGAGCAAACTAGTTTGTTGACTAGAAAAATGTTTAATCGGGGGCCGTTTATTTTTGAAAAGATAGCAGACTTTCTAACAGACAGGAGATACAATAAAATTGGTCTGCTTAGCTGAATTTATCATTTAGGTATCGCTGTGATGATTAACATATAAGCTACAATAAAGGTCTAGGCAAGAACTTGCTTCATAATAATCATTTTTTTATGGTCAAGCTTTTATAGCTGTTAATTCAGATAGAGAAATGGCTCTTAAATGCCAAAGGCATTGATTTACCAAAGAGGAAACATTGAAAGTGCCATGGCTAGACTAGATATTTTAAAACTGCTATAATAAAAAATGAAATCACTATCAGAGAAATGTGTATGCATAAATGGACATAAAGTGACATTAGCCAGCAGATGATGTGTAGCAGGCTTTTGATGTTTGTTATTGTTTTATTAATTCTCTAGAGTTCCTCACTTTCCCTAAACTTACAGTGGTATATATGTGGAATAATATATCTTTATTTACATTCCAATATAGATAGGCACCATCAAATTTTATTGCTCCTTTCCTGGCCATCCGTGCTGCTGGCAAGTAAAATAATTGCAGCTTTTAAAATATCTGTGCTGCATAAGTGACTGCCGGAAGGCTTTTTGCCTAAAGAATTTTCATTTCATGGTCAGTTAAGCTCGTATGTATCTAGAAGAAAAAACGGAACCTTGACACAATTACAACACGGCCTGTTCTCACTGCGCTGTGAAGGGATTAGATTTGATTCTCCAACATTATTCCTCTTTAGCAGCTCTTTCTGTGGACAGTGGTTCTGATTGTGTGGGGACTATATTAGCAGGTTCGGAGGAGAATGAGGGCACTCTGCTCTGTGCCTGGTGGCATTGTGACCGTCCCTCTGATTCTTCTCTATCGCTCATCACTCATTGTCCTCCTCAAAGACTCTCAGTCTCTCTCCTCTTAATGGAATTGATCTCAGTTTGTCCTGCTCTCTGGGACTGGTACAGACAGTGCCGTGCTTTTGACTCAAAGCCTCACATTTATAAAGGAAGTTAGCACTGTAACCTCCAACGTTGTCCTTTAGTCATTTTGATGCGTTTCAAAATTATGATTTTACATCTAATGCAGAAAGACTGACCAATAAATACAATTTTGGGTCCAATTGATGTAATATTTAAAACAGATGGGCAGCAAGGGAATAAAAGAATAATGTATGTCAGGAGAATTTACACATTACCTCAAAAATCCATTCCAGCTTAACTAAAGAGCAACTTAGCGTTATAATTGTGTGTTAATGGAGAACTGGGACATAACAGCGTACCTGTACTAGTTTGATCTGTCCCTTTGTGTTTCTGCATTGAAGCCAACTATTCCTCTAATTCCTTCCCTCTAATGCTCCACGTATGTCAGGCGAAATTAAGCGCAGATGCTGTTGGCCGAACCCAACTCTGCAAAATCCATTTCTCAGCTGTGAAGAAGTCTGGCGGGACTCAGAATGTGAAGTCATTATTTATTTAATCTGTTCTCCTAACAAGCTCCTGCATCTCGCATGAGTCTCGCTGGAATCTGGGTTCTGACTGGATCTCAGAGTAGACGTACACCGATGAAGAAGTGAATAATTTGATCACCTCTTTAGACTAAGTTCAGAGGAGATGTTCTTAGAGGTTGTGCAGAGCAGATTTAGCAATCCCATTTTGTTTGGAAGTCATCTTTTTTGAAACATGAACAGGAAAGCAACAGAAACAGCTGACATTCTTTTGTCGTGCATACATTTGATACATTGCAATATTTTGTGCATCAGTGTTTCTGTAAATTAATGCATGAATATAAATAGTTAACACAATTGGCAGTGCATTTTGTATAAAGCAGGTGTAAGATTCAGAGCACTCAACAATGGTAGCTTTAAAACATGATCCCTCACAAACCGACGAGGGTCTGACTGTCTGTGAATAAAACGGAAAATATGACCAGTGTTGCAGAAACTATATTTTTCTTTTCTTCAAACACCAGACACACACTCACATGTTCCTCTCTTACCCACTTTTTCTCTTTACACGTTTCTGTTATCTTATCTCCAAGCTGAGTAGTTGTGACATCAGTTGTACATCAATCTCTGAAAGTGGATTTTTTTTTTTCCCCCTTCACCTTCATGTTTTTTCTTTTTCTTCTCTTTTTTTTCTGTCAGACAGCCATTGTGACATATTGGGCCAGTAAGAAATGAAAGATATTCATGGAGGCATGCAATACTTGTAATGAAGTCTTAGCCTGACCTTCTGTGTGATTGATTCTGTAATTTAGTTTTCTCAGCCAGTACTTGAAATGAAATGAAATCATGTTGAACAAGTTTTAAATACCCATAGTGCAATGGGAGAGGTAGGGGAGGGATGAGGAAAGGAAAAAAGATGAGACAGAAAAAAGGAAGGTTGTAGTTTAGTCTTTTTTAAGGAATTGGAACAATGTTTTGGGTGTTTTTAGTTTTTTTTTCAGAGGGGACAATTCATACAGGGTGCACTGAGCATGAACAGTATATGAGCTGCATGTATAAAACGAGAGAATGTGTGTGTGTGTGTGTGTTTTGTAGATGGAGTGAGAGCAGAGAGTAAGTAGGTGGTGGAGAAATAGGAGTAGAAAACAATTTATCTTCACGCTACCATGGTCTCTGCAAGCATTCAAAATTCCATTTTCTTCTTTTTTTTTTCTTGAGGAGCCAGTTATGCAGGTGCCCATAAATAGTTGAAAAAATAAAGCAGCATGTTGGTTAAGGTTCCAGTGCAGCTGTGAATATGTGCTGGGGGCTGATAAACTATTCATAATAGAGCTGACCTTTTCACACTGGCCAAACTTGTAAGATTCATCCTTATAATTACCATATAGATGATTTTACTCTTTTTCTGTTATGGAACATTTCCAAGAGCTCCGCAGAAAGATTGAATGAAAATGGAACTTGTTAACATTCTTTTCAGCATGGAACAGCTCATACCAAGCTGCTTTTAATAAACTCTCCAATTCCTTTCCCACCCCCCACAGAATCCCGAGGCCGGTATCTTAAAGAGCAGACCCGAGACTCTCAGCCATTGACACGGCATCTTCAGATTCTTATCCCGATCGTCTGAAAGCAGTATTGGTTATTTTATGGTTATGAACACATGCTGGAAAAGAGGTCTGGGGTGGTGTCACCCCGTCCCCCCCTATATTTTCTTGACTATTTAGTTGCAGTTTCTGCTTTTGATGAAAGGGGTGAGGATACGATTAGAGGCAGAACCAAACAGTCATCCATCAAATGTCTCAGTGTGTTGGACAAGAGGCTCGTTGTAAGGTGTAGATGTTTGGTCAGCATCTCTTTTCGGCGCCTTTTAATGCCGGACGCTTTTGTGCCTGTTGTAACGTATGTAGGGGAATAAAGATACGAGGAGGAAAAGGGTTATTTTTTTGCTGGAATACAGTCAGCCGAGATGGGCTGATTGCTGGAATAATAGCAACATTTGCACAAGCACACGCAAACACACAGAGGAGAGGATAGGGCACATCTGGCCTCTTTGCTCTTCAGATAAGAAGTTATTTACAGATTTATGAAGACTATCAAAAGCATCTGTGTAGATGTGAGCTGTGTGTCAGCAGACAATGTTCCAATCAAAATGCAAATGGAGGGTGTGCAGCAGGGACATAAATAAACAGATCGGATACTGACTCACTCATTCTACCAGCTAAACCACTCTGACAGCAGAAATCACATTTCTTTCATTGCCTACAAAGGCCGCTATTAGCAAAAGCTGACTGCTGTTTGTGCGGGTTTAGTGTGAATGGTCCATCCATCGTTCTTTCTTTTCCATGTACCAAATTGACGCATAAATATCTATTTTACACAAAATCGTCTCGTGTTTTTCATTTACATCGGATGATGTTGTCAAATCATTAGATGCTTCAAGATAAATCACAGCCTTTCTTTTCCTAATTCACTGTGGGAATTGGTTCCACATCTGTTCTGCTTTGTGCAACCGGATCAAAGTGTTCCTGAAACTAAAGACCAGTTCTGATAGTTTCTGAGACCTCATTCACCAACATAGAGTAAAATCAAAAGAGTAAGTGAGCATATGGTTGTCTGACGAATGTTGCATGTTCAAATCATTGATCATGTCGATATGTATTCACATGGGGGAGAAAGCCAGAGCACAGCGACCAGCCAGAGGCTTTGATAAATATGAGCCCTCAAATGCTGCCTTACATCTCTGTGATTCTCTCCGCTCTTTACATTACTGATGCACAGAGAAGGCTGTAGTGATTTCAGAGAGATTTGTATGGGGCATCGGTGGCTGTTAGTGTGGAAGTGTTAGACACAGATGGTCATGACTAATGAACACAGTAGACAGGTCTGACACAAAGACTGCTGCTGGCCCTGTCACTGCATTCTACCGATGAAACTAATGCAAATATGTTTTGTCTTGGCGAGGGTGTAATTCTGTCATTTATTCAATGATTCTTTTTGTTGAATGTTTTTTCCTTTTACCTATCTCTTGATTCATTTTTTGCAGTATGTTTACTTCAATAGGGCATATTTTCCAATATAATGTCGAAAACAGCTATTGTTTTGTAAATTGTGTTTTTGATAAGGCACAGATTTGATATAAAGCTGCATGTGCCCAGGGAATTAATACAAAGGGAATGTAATCTGTGTGAAGGAAGGTGTTAGAATATTGTGCTAGGGAGAGGGTTCAGCAGGTCTGGCCAATAAGGCCAGGTGCACAGCTTTATGATGTGTTGACACATACAGATATTGAGTTTGAGTCTCTGAATACCAGATGGAGAGAGAGGAAAGTAGTTGATGTAGAATGAAAAAAAATGAACAAAGGAGATCAAATGAACTCTTGGTTTTCTCAAGCTGCGCTGATTTTTCTCTGTAATCTGGTTGCTTTTGGAGACTGTCAACTGCTATAATTTTACCCTCTGTTCAGTCAAATTCATCAGGCTCATGAATCTCATGCATTTGTTTCTCTTTTGATGGCAACTACTTATACTTCTGTTTTTATATTGAGCTAATTTTTCCTAACCTTAAAGGGATAGTTCACCCATAAATGAAAATCCTGTCATTAATTGCCATGTCGTTCCAAACTCATAAGACCTTCATCCATCTTCAGAACACAAATGAAGATATTTTTGAGGAAATCCGAGAGCTCTCTGACCCCTCCATAGACAGAAATTTTATTAACACTTTCAAGGCCCTAAAAGGTAGTAAAGACTAGTGGTGGGCATAGATTAATTTTTTAAATCTAGATTAATCTCACTGTGATCTTTAAATTAATGAGATTAATCTAGATTAAAATGGCTCATTTGAATTCTGCCGAAGGCATTCAGAATATGTGTGCTACCCAAATAATGACTGGTGCTTTCACACTTGGTTCGATTGCTCCCTGGACCATGTTCATATTATATTATTTGGCTCCGACACCGGGTGCATTTGCCTCATCAAAGCAGCAGCTGTTTACCCGCTACTTGCAACGACGCTGCGAGAAGGTGGCAAAATGAATAGCGTTGTTCACCTAACTTTTATATTTTTGTTTTTGAACTGTTGATTTTGTTACCAAAGCTTCAGTACGTAATGGCACTTGCGTCTATCTGCCACGAATGAAAATTACTGCAAATGCTCTAAAGAACGCTGACGACGAGCAGAAATGAGATTTACTGCTCTCTGCTTACAGTATGTCCGTCACGCTCGTCAGGACTTGAGTACGGTTTGCGGGTGCGCACCCGAGTTCGGAAGAGAGCGTTCACGCTTGATGTGGTAATTTCACAGTAGGCATAAACGCAGGTTCGAAGACTCGTTCTCGCTTCCTACAGTGCAATTCGGCTAGGTAGCTATACATCCGCGCTAAAATATCAAGGTTAAAGTCATCATAGCTTGAATAGTATAGACCCAGCTCCCAAGCCAACTTTGAGAATAGATTAATGGCGATATTTTTTTTATCGCCCGATAAGAGTCACGCGCTAACGCCGATAACGGCCCACCACAAGTAAAGACATTGTTAAAATAGATGGTTCAACCTTAATTTTATGAAGAATGACTTTTGTGTGCAGAAAAACAAACAAAATAACTTTATTCACCTATTTCTTCTAGCCTGTGTTTTGTGTTCTACGGCAGCCGATGCTATTCATGTGAGCACCACAACGCATGCGTGTGATGATAACACGGGAGCTGCACTATATTTACAATGCAAACTGCATAGGAGACTGACACAGGCTAGAACAAAATTGTTGAATAAAGTTGTTATTTTGTTTGTATTTGCGCACAACACGTATTCTCATCTTCATAAAATTAAGCTTGAACCACTGGAGTCACGTGAACTATTTTAATGATGTCTTTACTACCTTTATGGGCCTTGAAATGTTAAAAAAATTGCTGTCTATGGAGGGGTCAGAGAGCTCTCGAATTCATCAAAAATATCTTCATTTTGTGTTACGAAGATGAACGAAGCTCTTATGGGTTTGGAACGACATGAGGTTGAGTAATTAATGACAGAATTTTCATTTTTGGGTGAACTAACCCTTAACCCTAAACTAGGGATACATGGATAATAAAGCTATTTATTATTTATTTCATGTTTTGGTCAATAACTGATAAATTGCCTTTTTGTCTAATGAATTAAAAATAAAAACAATCTGTTATTCACAATCTGCAACATTTCCCAATATAAATAAATAACTCTTGTCTGTTAGTATAATGTATGCCTGTGATGGAAAAGCTAACTTTTCAGCATCATTACTTCAGTCTTCAGTGTCTTCACTGTCTAATATGCTGATTTCCTACTTTTGTCAGTGTTGAAAATAGTGCTGCTTATATTCTTTTGGACATTGTGATGCGATTTCTTTCAGTATTCTTTGATGACTTGAAGGTTCAATAGAACAGCATTTATTTGAAATCACTTTTGATCAAGTCCTTGATGAATAAACATGTTGTTTGTTTGCTCTGCAGAATGTTGGTCAAAGCCACCTCCGTCAGTACCCTCCAAACCCCACCATGGTGATGCGCTCCATCATTAGCATGCACAACCCCAATGGCATGATGTCACAAAACCAGCTTACCACCATCAACCAGTCTCAGATCAACACTCAGCTGGGGCTGAATATGACTGGATCAAACATTGCTCACACGTCCCCTTCCCCACCCGCCAGCAAATCGGCCACGCCCTCTCCATCCAGCTCTATTAATGAAGATGATCCAGAAGAAGGAAACCGGGTTAGTGCCATTTAAATCCATTCAGTGTTTTTATCATAATGTTTAAACAAAAATTAAATCCACATTCAAATAGCGAGATTTTATAAGAAGTTGCCTTTTCTCTGTCAGGTGATTGGAGAAAAGCGTCCCGCCCCTGACGCAGGTAAGAAGCCAAAGACGCCCAAGAAAAAGAAGAAGAAGGATCCTAATGAGCCCCAGAAGCCAGTGTCTGCATACGCCCTGTTCTTCAGAGACACCCAGGCGGCCATTAAAGGCCAGAACCCTAACGCCACGTTTGGAGAGGTGTCCAAGATAGTAGCTTCTATGTGGGATGGACTGGGAGAGGAGCAGAAACAGGTATCAAACTGTTGTCCTGTGTAATAACCTCACAAAGAACACAGTCTGTTCTTTAAATAGAGCTGCATGTTGTGGAACATTTAACAGTCTTTTTACTTGAGCTAGAATAACAAATGTCCTTAATTTCTACTCACATTTTTGCACAGATTGATTCATGTCAGGTGTTTTAACAGACCGCTTGATATTTCACCCTTCTTTAGTTTTTTTATTACCGGCTAAGATGAAGCCTGCAGGCTCTCCCTGTTGTGAAACGCATGCTTGCCAGTCAATGTTCCGCTAATTATCTGTTTATAACACCTCACATATTCTGCTCTTCACAGGTTTACAAAAGCAAAACAGAAGCAGCAAAGAAGGAGTATCTGAAAGCTCTCGCAGCGTACCGCGCTAGCCTTGTGTCAAAGGTGAAGATGTTTTCTGTTTAAACAGCGCTCCGTCTGTCTGTTTTTTTTCTCCTTTCAGTCTACCTCTCACTATTTCCTCTTTTTTTCTCCATTCATCCTGTTTTCTATTATGTTTTCTGTTTACAGCATCTTAATAAAAGTTCAGCTCACTGTCAGGCTCAATAGCTTTCACCTTGAGTCCTTAACCACTTTTAGAAGATAAGCCCTTATGTACTGTAAACTTTTTAAAGAAACGACCAAATGTAGAAGTGACAGCTGAAAGGGGGTTGAAAACAGCAGATGTTTTATGTCTAGGAGCAGTGTTTATTCCTTTGTGCATTAGTTAACATTCACTGATTTTCACAAATTGAACTTGTGTATATGTATATGATTTTTCTACAAACAGAGTTCTCTTGCATACTTAAGTGTTTGTTTCATCACACTAGAGGTATAAAAATAGCATTAAATACAGCTAATGAATTAGAATGAGATATTCCTATGATCAATCATGCCTCATTAACTCGCTGTATCAGCCAGGCAGCAGAGAACATTTGCATATTTGTTGCTTCTTGTAAAAAATTAAGATCATTTTACACACAGTTTAGCACTACTGTTGTTCATGTATGTAAAAGGTCTAAGCAACTCAAGTACTGGATATTTATGTTACATTTATAAGACCAGCATGACATTGCTCTCAATTCAGCAGTTGGGTGCATTTATTAAGCCTTTTTCAAAAACTCAGAACTGTAATGTTTGTTATTTTCAGTGTGCAAGACTTTCTTATTTCAGATCTTTTCCTAGGCTACTAAATAATATAAATTCCTCTCTTGGCAAGTTATTTAGATCACCGAATGTAAGACAGCAGCAATTTTCTCTGAACAGCTTTTTCTGTTGAGTCAGTCACCAGATCAGCACTAATAAAGGAGAGGGCACAACAAAAGAAAGAATCTGTCGAGTACCAGAATTCATCTGACCGCTCTCTATTTCTGTCTCAGGCTGCCGCGGAGTCAGCGGAGGCCCAGACGATCCGCTCGGTGCAGCAGACTCTCGCCTCCACCAGCCTGTCGCCAGCGCTCGTGCTGCCTTCACCTCTATCCCAGCACCCCTCAATGTCTGCAGCAGCACAGGCGCTCCAGCAGGCCCTGCCTCGAGCCATCGCCCCAAAACCTCTGCAAATGCGTGTCGGCAACAGCCAGATTGTCACCTCGGTCACAGTAGCTCACCAGAACATGTCGCCCGGCGGCGTTCAGTCACAGCTGCTGGGGCAGATGGGAGTGGGTGGTCCGCAGTCAGGTGTGTCGTCACAATTGAGTCCACCGATGCAACCCCGGCATGCTTCCATGCAGCAGCAGATGCAACAGCAGCAGATGCAGCAGCACTTGCAGCACCATCAAATGCAGCAGCAGCAAATGCACCACCAGCAGATTCAGCAGCAAATGCAGCAGCAGCATTTCCAGCATCACCTGCAGCAGCAGCTTCAGCAGCACCACATGCAACAGCAGCATCAACAGATGCAGCAGCAGCAGCAGCAGCAAATGCAAATGCAGCACATGCAGCAGATGCAGCATATGCATCAGCATCAAATGCAGCAGCATCTCCCGCAGTCGCAGTGTTCGCCCGTGCAGCACTCGCCTGGCACGCCGCACTCGGCCTCTCTCGGCAGCCCGCCACCCCCTCCCGCACCCCAGCCTCACCCCTCGCAGGTACAGGCTCACGCGCAGGTCCTGTCGCAAGTGAGCATCTACTGAACCAAAAGCCCTCGGACCTGCAGTTTGCGACTCCACGAGAAAGGCAGAAGGAAGTTGCTATTGAAAAGCATCATTACAAGGTTGCTTTTTTTAAGTTGCACTTAAGAAGTGTGTAAGAAATATGAATGTTTTACAAAGAACTGTCCTTTGTTCTAGATGGATATAAGATACGTTTTAAAAGGACAAGGCGTCTTAGCTGGATTTTTTGTCTATAAGATAGGCTGAGCTACTGGGAGGTCTGTTCATAGACTTGAGTACCCAGTAGTCATTTGTATGTATATTTAGTTCATTTGGTTTCTCTATCTCTCTCTCTCTGTTGTGGAGTTTAAACTCTGTCGGAGCATGGTGACGTGGGAAGAACATTTAGAGACGATCACAGAAACACCTGATGGGTTTATTTAACAGCTTTATTTATGAGGTTGGATTCGCTCTCACCACCAGACAAAATGAAAGAATGGGGATTTCAGAAAGAAGGCACTGCATCACAGAAGGGATAGAGATGAACTGAACAATGCACAGATACTAAACTGGTCGTCAGAGACATGCTGAATGGCTCTTGCACTGTCCGGCCAGTGTATCGTCAAGTCTACCTTCTCTTTTTCCCTTTTCCATCCTCCTCCTTTGCATTCCTACAGATGAAACTGTTTAACAGTCACTGTCGGGAAGCTCTCAATCAGCTCACCCTGCTTTTAGAACCAAGCGGTGTTTGACACATCTCATACTGTTATCAAACGGGAAAATATGTAAAACACTGACTTTTGCTGAACTATTTGACACGCTTCCATAGATCATTTCTGTCATCGCGTCTCTTAACACTTTTTATGACCTGCTGTATGTGTTCTGAGGAAAGTGGAGAGAAAGTTCTTGGAGTTCTTCTCCTCTGGCCAAACCTCGAATTCACTTCAACAGTAGTAACAGCTCTCCAAAAAGCATTCTTCTCTGTGATTTAACTTTACCTCAGAAATTTTATTAAGTTATGTTTCCGTTTGTTTGTTTTTTCTTTTGTGTAATGAAAACATGGCTAAATGACTGAATTTAGGCTGTTGGTTTACTGATTAGGGTATTTTTATTTCATAATACCCTACACTTCACAACAAGGACAGTTAAACGGGAATCTTATAAGATGTTTTCTTTTTTTACTATCATAGAAAGGACATGGAAGTATTTTGTGCCAGCTGTAAAAGAATCAATGGTAAGATAAAAAGAAAATGAAGTTGTACATTTTTCATACCTCTTGTTGTAAAGTTTTAATATGTGAGGCTTTAAATGCAGACGTTGGCAAGCTGACCTGTCACCTGCTTTATCTCATAGTACTCTTTTCTACTTTTTTTATGAGTTACAATAGCAGCGAATCATTTGTTTGTATCTTTGCTTACATTTCAAAATTAATTGTTAAAAACCTGACAGTAAAATAAATTCAGCTGAAGTCAGTTGGAAACTCCACCCGCTTTTAAATGTCATAAATGTCATTTATTAAGTTCTATTTTTGCCACCCAAAAACACATTAAAAAGAGGCATTCCATCATCATCATTATACTAGCCATAATTTTGTATTATATTGTCTCTCTGTGTCTCTCTGTTTGCAATTAAAATAATCAAAAATATTTATTTCAAGGAACTGATTCATTTCAAAGATTATATTAGCCATACTTTTGTATAAAATATTTCCTCAATGTGTCCTTGTTAGTTATGAAAGATTTAAAATAAAGACATCAGTACTTAAAATATTCTGTTTATTTCGGATATACAAAACTCCTCTTTATTTCTGCAAATATGTTTGAAAAATGTTGGTGTATTCATTTATGTTTTTGTTTTTGCCTGTGAAAGCAGAATCATTAAGATTGCCATTCACATCAACCCTCCTTTTCCACGGTGTTTCACATTTTAATGACCCCCTCAGCCCCCAGACACAAATATTTGTAGGGGGGGAGGTAGGATTTAAAAAAGGCTAATTATCATAAATGCTCAACAAGCACGTGAAGACAGTGGAGCGCCTTTATCTGCTGACCGGTGCTGGTATTTTACACGCTACGCCAGACAGAAGGGAAGGAATCTATGCCTGCGCATATCTTGTTCCACATTAATAGAATTCTCAATCTGTATTTTGTACCCAATTAGTTAATTTTAAGAATGCTTGTGCGGTTTGCATGAGAGAGGCTGCCGTGATTGGCTCTCGAGTCGGGTTTTGTGTCACAGAGAAGCCCACACTCTCACTCTTTGATTAATTGCAGCATCTGTTCTGTCAGAGGGTGTAGTGGAGAGGTCTGCAGGAAAACTGCAAATAAGTGCTGGCAACAGTCTTAAAGCGCCTATGATGAAATGAAAATTAAAAACAGCGAGTACCCCACATGCCCTGAATTTCAATAGCAAGAAGTGGGGAGAGAGAAGGAGGGAGAGAGTGAAGATTGCTAAGCATAGAGTGTAAGAGTGGTGTCCATGGCGACCAAACACATCCTTTAAAAACAGCCGGTAATGAGGGGCCGGGAAATAGCGCTTATTATTCCGAACAGTCTCATGGAGGGCAGCATCAATAATGCATGCAGTACCTTGTTATTTGGTAAACCTTGTTATCCGCATGGTCTCAGTGAGGATAAATATCTCACAACAAGGGTTGGAACTCTGACACACCCCAGTGATGAATGAATAAATAAAGGTTTGCAGATATTTGAAAAACAAATTATTATATGTCTTAACAACAGCTGATTATGTTGGCACACCAGAGCATCTTGTGAAAATGTCAACATTTTTAAATGTAGCTGAATATTAGTTAAAAATTCACTTACTCGCCTCGTGTCATCCCAAACCTTTATGAGTTTCTTTCTTTTATGGAACACACAAAACAGATATTTCAACAGTTTTGTCCATATAATATGCGTAAACTTGTCTTCAACAAAAGAAAGAAAAACACATCGTTTTGAAACAACATGAGGGTGAGTAAATAATGACAGAAATTTGATTTTTGGGTGAACTATCCCTTTAAGTAAAATGTTAAAAAATTCATCAAAGCAAACATAAATTACTCTTCGGCTAGAATTACCCTACAGTGGAGCTTATGATGTCTATCTATAGAATCTAGTTCAAACCACAGTCACATGATTGCACAGACATTTTATTGCATATAACCTAATATTCCACTGTAATTCATCACAATTTTGTATGTGTTTGTGTGTGTGAGAGAGATTCAAATCCTTGTCCTTTTTTGTCCCCATGAGGAAAACAGCTTATAAATCATACTAAACATATGATGTTTTTTGAAAATGTAAAAAATGCAGAACGTTTTCTGTGACGGGAAGGGTTAGTTAGTGGATCGAATATACAGTTTGTACAGTATAAAAACCATTATGTCTTTGGAAAGTCCCCATAAAACATGAACACCCAGAGAAAGAGTGTGTGCGTGTGTTTGCGCACATACGTACACGTGCATTTTAATTTAGCCTATGTCTACATAGTAGAAAAGGTCATATGCATGGTGAATGTCCCATTTTTGTAATATCAATCAATGATTGATTGGTATCTTTCATTACCCTGCTGTCTACGCAGATACAATGTGAGCTGTGTGACAAAAGGTCTGTGGCCTGAGGCTGATACGGTGACCTTAGTAGCTTGTGGTCTCTGTTTCCATCAGAGCAGAAAGAGAAATGACCATCATTTATATTATTATATTACATTTAAGATGGATTATACTTTATGCCAAATTCAAAGCTGCAAGGCTGCTGTTGTGAAGAGACTTGTTTTAGTTAGCAATCAATTATTAGCTACCTCGCTGAACCTTATCACTATATGCAAATTTGAATTGAATGTTTGTGATCAGTGATTTAAGGTAATCATTAATGCAGTTTATTGGTTTCTGATAAAGTAATCACTGATAAAACAGCTTAATGATGGTGAGTTTTTGGTTTCGGACATCATTTGTGTAGCTTAGCAACAATAACCAAATAGGGTAGAACTTGAATAGGGCAAAGGTCATCTCCAGCCACAGAACATCAGTAACACTGTCCAGTAGGCCATGAAGTTTGCCCTCCATTAACAAAACGAAACCCCTTCCCACCCAGCTCCCAAAGAACACATGCCACCTTTGACCTGACTTCAGACACCTGGCCTTGCAGTGAGTGAAGTGTTTCGCAGACTAGCTGTGGGCAAGATCCTGTTGATCCCTGCATCTTTTGTTTGCACAATTTTGACCTCTCAGTCAGAGAGAAAGAGAGGGAACTTTCTTTAGGTGCTGTTGACCTGCTGGTGCTGCAGTGAACTTTTGCATCAAAGATTCCCCAGACTGAATGAATGTCTGAGGCAAAGTAAAGAACTTGACTTTCAAGACTGTTTTTCTCTTGTCTTTTATTTACTTTTCTGGTGTAACAAGGTGGTGTAAATATGTAAAAAAAATATATATATATTTTTTTAATGGTCTTCTATTGAAATTAAACTTTAAAACTCTGCAATATGCTTTAAAAAATAATGGTCACACTTTAGATTAGGATCCAATTCTTACAATGAACTAACTGTTAACTACGACTTTTGCCTCAATAAACTCATAATTACTGCTTTTTAATAGCTAGAAAGGTAGTTGTTAGTTTAGATATTCAATAGGATTAAGGACCAGGCAGATCTCAGCCCACATTTTTTTTCTACTATATCCAAATATCTTCATTTGCATATAGCCAAACAAAGAAATGTATACAGGTTTGGAACAACTTGAGGATAAGTAAATGATGATAGAATAAAACATTTTTTGTGAACTATCCCTTTAAATATGTGCATTATAAGTACTAATAAACTCAATATCCGTAATATGCATGCTAATAAGCAAGTTAAAGAAACCACCGTTTTTAGAAATCGGGCTTATTAAACCTCTTTCCTACATTTAGATATGTGGGCAAATGTATTTTTGTCTCAGTGCATTGTTTTAGTTTGGCAGGGTCGCCACTAGCTTAGCTTAGCATAATCAATGGAATCCTATGTTGCCAGCTAGCATGTCCCGAGTAAAAGTGATCCAAAAAAAAACCCCCACCTAATTACTTCTTGTGGCCTGCGTATTCACAACGAATACAAATAGGCACAGGCGAAGCACTGCTACTTGGGCGCATGTATTGCGTGATATCTCTGCGCCCATGTATCAGTGCTTCGCCTGTGCTTACCCATAATATAGACCCAAGTCAATATCTGCCTAGGAAATCACCTAATCTTAATCTGTATCGCTATTTGTACTCATTGTTATTTGGTTGGGGTTTTTTTTTTCTTTTTTTGGAACACTTTTACTCGGGACATGCTAGCTGGCAACATAGGATTCCATTCATTGTGCTAAGCTAAGCTAGCAGCGACCCTGCCAAACTAAAACAATGCCAAACAATGCACTGAGACAAAAATGCATTTGCCCACATATCTAAATGTATAGGACAGAAGTAGAATAAGCCCTATTTCTAAAAACGATGGAGTGTTCCTATAATATTGAGAATTGAACCCTTAAGTGTTACCAAAGTAATATACTATAAAGCACTTATTGTATTGTTTAAAATCTAATATAGTGTTCAGAATGTGTGCACTAATGGCAGATATAATAGTATATAAGGAAGTTATATTTTATTATTATCTATATACTATAATAGTGTTTTGTTTTTATATTTTCAGTTATATAGCAGGCTTTAGTAATTGTATGTGCTTTTGTCATCTTTTGAACATTTTATTATTATTATTTGTTTGTTTGTTACCATGCTCTCTGAAGAACGATGCTTCTTTCCACAAAATATTTTCCATGATTTCCTTGATAGTATGATGAGCATCAAATGTTTACTGAAGCACAGTTACAGTACCACCAGCCTTTGCTTATCCACACCACTTTATCAAAGCAATTCTTCAGCAGAATAGAGCCCGAATCCTCCCAAGTACGGATCAAATGGGCTTCTAGCTGTTCCCAGCAGCCCTCTCAGCTCTGGCAGAATGAGCAGAACTACACTAAATTGAAGTTTAAATTCCCAGAAAATAGTTTTTGCTAGCGCGGGATACTTATGCACTTATTAATGTCAAGTGAGATTATTCTGTGAAGCTATATTTCACGCTTCCGCTGCAATGATGAATACAATGAAGCCCTCAATATTTTAACTTCAGCAAGTTCCTTTTGCAAGTTTTCATTTTTCATTTTTAAATGTCTTGCATATTATGAACTTGCTGGATTTAAGGGAGTGAGGATCATTTCAAATTCAATTCATTGTTCTCCGCAGCTACAGTAATTGCACTGTCTTTGAATATACTGAGGATAGGTTTACATAGCAGTTCGGCACTCCAAAAGACGTTTTTCCCACCTCATTTTCTTTTTCTTAACTCATAAATATTCCATGGACTGAGTCACTTTTTATTGGTTAGAAGAATGAAAAAGACTGCATTTCCTATTAATTATTAATTCCTACAAACAAAATAGCGTGGCCAAAGTCAAGAAATGCTGTGAGATGTTCCCCAACTACTTCATTCCTTTAGTTTTTGGGCTCTTGACCACTCTCAGTGTCCAAATCTGAGAGTTAAAGGTCATCAAACAAACAATCCTGGTTCAAAATCACTGGGGTGAACAAGCCCAGAAATACGAGACTGTTTCACCTTGCAGGCAGTAAAAGACCAGCGGTTCTAAACCAGGAAATCTCCAAGCATACAGTCAGTATTTTCGTAACCAGTGTGATTTTGCACATTGCTGGTATTTTTCTGTGCTAATCTTTAATGTTACATTTATTTAATGTTCTTTTTAAATTTGCATTGTGAGCTGTCATTTTTTCCGAGGAACATTTGCTTTGCTGTGACAGAGAACTAAACTTTGTAGTTGACAGATGTCTCTGGGAGAGAGAGAGTTGAGAATTCATTGCGTCTCCTTCGCTTGCAGAATATAAAACCATATCTCGTTTCCCCTGAGTTGCCTCTCTCCAATTCCTCTTCAGTATTCTATGGACTTTGTGTTCTTCGGAGCAACCTGACTCTCTGAAATTGCTTTTTATTGTGACTTACTTAGGCTGTTAATGTAAGCTATTACTGAGCTCACATGTTACTATAGCAACAAAGCTGATAAAGTGTACTGGGAGACCAAAGTGATAGATTACATGTGCATGCAATGTCATATCCAATAACTCAAACTTACTATACGGCACATTATTCCAGTGGTCTGAGAGAAATCAATAAATGTGGACACAACCCAACAAGCCATGCTCCATCTCTCTCTCTCTCTCTCTCTCTCTCTCTCTCTCTCTCTCTCTCTCTCTCTCTCTCTCTCTCTCTCTCTCTCTCTCTCTCTCTCTCTACACTTCTTCTCTCGTTCTCTACATCAGTCTCTCTCTCTCTCTGTCTAATTCTGTACGACAGTAAGGAAGCCGTAGCAAATCAGGCCATGTTTCTATGATGTCTGTGCGGAGCTACAAGGGGCAGGTGCTGTACAGACACCATTCAGAGAGACTCTATTCAGCTCCTCTCCTCCGTTTCTCCATTCATGCAGGGCAAAACGCCATCTGCTCCTGTTGTGCCTGGAGCTCTCACAGCTGACCAAAAAAAACCCACCCCAACAGCTGTTGCCAAACAAAAGCCAAACAATGGGGGCAGAGAAAGGTTACACACAAGTTTGAAAGAGAGAGAAAGAGGGTGAGAGGGAGGGACGGGTGGAAACGCATTGCTCCGATGAAAGGGGAGTCAGAAACAAATCTTTTACAGATTATGAGGAGGAATGCTCTTTTCAATGGGTGCAGTAGAAACTGTTAAATATGAGATGGTAAATCTTGCTTCTTGTCTCTATTAACTTGGTGGACTCCATTACGGCTGTCAAATGGAGAAAGAGGAAACAGTATTCATGGTTAATCTTTTGAAGTCCCTGATGAGTCCCTGAATAATGACAACAAGAACAGTGAGAATGAGAATTCATTTTACAATATTAACCAGTATGATGCCTAAAACACATGCACACTTGTAAAATCACATTTTTACTTATATTTGACCATAAGAATATTCAGTATTGTTGACATATAAAAAATACTGTCCATATCATACACTGTAAAAAAAACAATTGCTGCCTTACAATTAAGTACAATCAACTTGAATGTTTAAGTCATTTAAACTTAAATTACATTAAACTGACTTAAGGGGTTAGTTCGCCCAAAAATGAAAATTTTGTCATTACTCACCCTCATATCGTTCCAAACCCGTAAGAACTTTGTTCATCTTCAGAACACAAATGAAGATATTTTTTTATGAAATGAGAGCTCTCTGACCCCTCTATTGAGAGAAATGTAATTAACATTTCAAGGCCCAGGAAGGAAGTAAAGACATCATTAAAATAGTCCACAGTCGTTCAACCTTTGAACAATTAATGACAGAATACATTTTTTTGGGTGAACTTACCCTTTTTTTATTTGTTGAATCTTGTATAACTTATAAAAAAGTGAAAAAATTCCGTAACTTATTTTGATGAGTTAAAACAATGTAAAACATATGTTTGCATAACTTATTGATATTTTTTTCAGTGTAGATGGAAATGAAATTATCTGTAATATGATTATACCTGCGACCCTATAAGCAGTATGGAGAATGCATGGATGGATGATGATTTCAATTTCACCTAACTATTCCACTGATGTTTGTTCATTTAAGGAAGAAAATAATTGGTCCTAATTATGTACTAAGCAAAAATACTAAACATAAACAAAACTGCCTTTGATATTTGGTTTTATGGAAGCAAACATCATGAAAATCATTCAACTCCAGCTTTTGGAACTGAATAAGAACCGGTTCTCACGTTGTTACCTTAAAAACAAGAACTGGATTCTGGTCTGGTTCACACAAAGTCAATGGTGTCAAATAGATGCCCACGCACCACCCTTCAGGACAAACGCAATCTTGCACAAAACGTGTAGTGATCAAAGACATCCATCTTGAGCTTGTTTACATAGAATGACAACAGAAACAGTGCAGACACAAAATCACTTAAAGTTTGAACAGTAGTCGGTGTGTTGGTGTCAAAGTTACCTCTCCGTTTTGTTCAATTGATTGTAGGTATATTCTCTGCTTTGTTTTCTGTGTTCGTAAGTATACTCTAAATGATTCCATAGCTGTGTTTACATCCAAAGTTGCAAATGTAACTTGTGAGCAAACTTGGAATGTCGCATAAAAAATGTGCAAATAAAACAGCGTTTCCATGTGTTCAAGAGAACAAAAAATGTCTCTTCCTGGGGAATTGGTGCAAAATATTTATAATAAAAATGGAATTTGCTGCAGTTGGCCAAACCACTGTCCCAGCTAACAGGAAACGTTTTTTAAAAGTTATATACATGTTAGGACAAAACATTATTGAAATAATGTTTATGGAACATTCTAATAATGTTATTAATACTTAATAAAAGTGAAAACGATCTTAGGACAACATTCTCAGAACTTCCTTTTAATGGTATTATTATATGCTGAAAGTTATAAAAACGTTCTGAGTACAATGTTCAGGGAACATCCTTATGATGTAATTTGTACTTGTTGAATGTTCTCGTAATGTTGAGAGAATACTTTCTTAGGATAACATTCTCGGAATGTCTTTATTAAATATTTTATAAAATGTATTAATATCTGCTAAATGTTTTTGAAATGTTTGCATAACACTCTAAGGATGTTTTATTAAAATTGTTCTCAAAACATTTTATCACAATACACATGGTTTTAAACTGTTTTGCAGAAAATCATGGTAAGGTTTATAATATCTTAATGATTTAATGCCTTGTAGTTGCATTTAGCAGATTTCCAGCTCGGGGAATGTTCTCAGAACTTTGGCGAAGGTTTTGGCAAGGTTCTCTCAAAGTTATGAACAAACTTTCTTCCAGTAACATTAATAGAATGTTCATTCAACGTTATCATGTTTTTGAAAAAAAAAATTCAAAACACCAGCACAAAAAACATTATTTATATACTGTTCATACTTTCTTTTCTTTTTTTATGTGGATTAGTTGGACATTTTTTAAACATCAGGGGTTGGCAACTATATAACTATTGAGGCCTGTCCAAGGGTTTAGCTCAATCCCTAATCAATCATATAAATGTAATTTATAATACAACATATCATTTTCTAAGTAAAACTGAAGACTTTGGTAAGATTTTTTAGGTGTGTTTGATTAGAGTTGGATCTAAACTGTGCCGGATGGCTCCCTCCTTGGATGAAAAATTATTTATCATGCCTCCTACAAGAGACTAAAGAGTATGTTTCCTGTGAGGCATGTTGCCTGAGGGTTAAAGTCTTTGATACTTAAAAATTCTGTTAATTTGAAATCCTTACCTGTGGCTGTAAGAAATTAATAGCTTACATTTGATCTATTTCTATCGACTTCATACATAAATATAAACATGGCGGAACAGTGGCTCAGTGCACTGTAAACTCAAAAAAACTGAGGCAATCGGTTTTTATTTTGTAATCATACATTTTAATTGCTCCTGACTTCAAATATTTGAGTAAGCTAATTCATACATTAAAACTATCAACTTAAATTTTTGTAGTAGTGGAAACTTGGCTAGCTTTACCTAGCTAATTCAATAAATGCTACCTTGCTAATTGGTAACACAATGTTTTGATAGCTTTAGAATAGCATAACACTTTGTGACTGAGTACATACTCATCACCATGATGATAACCCCAATGTTTGGAGGATTTTTGCATAACCAAAAAAACAACAACATTCTTAGAACATTACAAATAAATGTTCAAGTAACGTTATATTAGGGTGAAAATTCAGTTAAAAGTATTGGTCCGTTAACCTTTAGATAATATTCTAATCACGACAAGAAAACATTTGAACATTTTAGGAACATTTCAAAACACTGTTCCCACAACGTTTATATAACCTTAGCTTGTCCTCAATCACTGCTTTTATGCACTACTTAAGTGAGTCTTTTGCAGTTTATCAGAAATAAAGGGACACAAAATAATAATTCATTTTGCAATCTAATTCAATTAAGAATAAATAAATGTAGTTGTCGTTGGGAAGAAGAGAGAGAGAGAGAGAGAGAGAGAGAGAGAGAGAGAGAGAGAGAGAGAGAGAGAGAGAGAGAGAGATAGCGTATAAAGGAATGATGGTCTATCAGCCAAATGTTATACTCTTATACTTCTATATACAAATGAGGCAAATACTCACAAAGAGTCACTCAGAATCCTGCTTAACAAATCCAGCCAATGATGGATTCACTAGTGAAGTTGTTTGGTTTGTTCAGAGTAAACTGAATTCCAAATGAAGACGTAGACAGCAAGACAGCATAAAGACACATTAACTTAATCCCAATCCTGTTTCATAACAGTATGGAATTTCGTAAATTAGATTTAAATTATATTCTATTGAACCTGATGTGAAATATTTGTAACTACAAAGGTATGTGGCATTTTATGGGTTTCAAGAATGTATAGGCCTACGTAATGATGTAGCCTAGATATAACATGACTTCTAAATTTCATCATTATTGCATAATGCATTTTTACTTAGTGTTGATTTGTCAAAGTAGTTTCAAATATGAGTGGAAATTATGTTAAAATGATGTTAACTAAGCACAAAACAATACTCTGCATTTATTCTGCAAGGCTGAACCAGCATAAATAAGATGCATATTAAATGAGTTTTAATCAAAATCAGTTCTCCATTGTTGTTGTTTTTTCTATGCATTGACCACCCCAGTGATGTGATGGTTTGAGTGTGTAAATGTGTGTTTATGTATGTTGCCCTGGCTCTGGGTCTGGTTTATTATGTTCATGGTTCCATTCAATTTGTCATGTTTGACTGTGTTGATGAGGCTATGGAGGTGCTGGGGCTATTTATCACACAGCTCCTAATGCACTAATTCTGTGTTCATGATCTTCAGAGGGTTCATCCATCAACATCAGGTTGACAGAACCCCTCCCCCACCCCTTGTGCCAAACCCCGCCTCCCCAAGAGCCGTCTGTAAACATATGGGCCTCATTTTTTCATCAGTGTCCTAAATTTCACACAATCACTCCATCTTATGAATCTAAACAAGCTGGATAGGACGTTTGATAAATGACATAAAAACATGTACCAGACTATACAGACTAAATGCCTTAAGTTATTAAGTACATTATTTCTTTACATTATTGATGAATATACACAGAAAACCACAGAAAACTAAATAGACACATTCCAAATACGTAAATACACATTCCAAATACGTAAATACACACACACACACACAGACACAGACACACACAGACACAGACACACACACACACACACACACACACACACACACACACACACACACACACACACACACACACATACACACACATATATATATATATATATATATAGAGAGAGAGAGAGAGAGAGAGAGAGAGAGAGAGAGAGAGAGAGAGAGAGAGAGAGAGAGAGAGAGAGAGAGAGAGAGAGAGAGAGAGAGAGAGAGAGAGAGAGAGAGAGAGAAACTAATGTTATATATAAATATAAAATAATAGGCTATAATATAAATAGAAAAGACACAGTTGAATCAATGTCACTTCTAAATCTAGTGACCTTATTTGTTTGTTTAACTGCCTTAAATGAATTAAACATCCAAGCAGGATTTCGTCAATAGTGTCTAGTTGTTTTATGAGTAGGGATAATGTTTTAGATAATTCTCATCTTGTATTTGTGAATGTACTGGTTCTATCTCCTTTCCTACATTCCAGCCGCATTAATTGCTATGAACAATAACAAGGTCTGAGCAATCAAAATTAGAACAGAGTTTGTAATTAATAATGGATGCTGATAGTGATGATATTAAACATTAGTCATTCAATTCTTTTGCTCCTGAGTGTGTTCTTCAGGATATGAGAGGGGAGAAAAATGATCAGGTGACATGAATTAAATGGCAGCGCTCTCTGTGATGTTCTCTCCAGCAGTAGAACATGAAAACAGGGAGGCTGGCTGTGGGGAAAGGTCAGAACACATGTAGTGGGGATGTCTTTTGAGAATGCTCTACCACAGATGGCTTGTACTTAATGATGAGGTGGACCAGGAAGCATGAAAAGATTTTGATTAGACTTATGCTTCGAATGAATAGTGTAAAAAGAACAGATTCATGGAACAGAATACGCACTACCCTACAGCTGTTTTTTGTTGTTGTTATTATTATATATTGAAGGTTTACACTTATAAAACATTTATTTTAGTGAGAAAAATGTACACAAAGAAAAAGTACACTATATTGCCAGAAGTTTTGGGACGCCTGCCTTTACATGCACATGAACTTCAAACATAAACCTATTCTTAATCCGTAGGGTTTAATATGGAGTTGGCCCACCCTTTGCAGCTATAACAGCTTCAACTCTTCTGGGACGGCTTTCCACAAGGTTTAAGAGTGTGTTTATGGGAATATTTGACCATTCTTCTAGAAGCACATTTGTGAGGTCAGGCACTGATGTTGGATGAGAAGGCCTGGCTCGCAGTCTCCACTCTAATTCATCCCAAAGGTGTCTATCGGGTTGAGGTCAGGACTCTATGCAGAACAGTCAAGATTCTCCACACCAAACTCGCTCATCCATGTCTTTATGGACCTTGCTTTGTCCACTGGTGCGCAGTCATGTTGGAACAGCTAGGAAGGGGCCATCCCCAAACTGTTCCCACAAAGTTGGGAGCATGAAATTGTCCAAAATGTTACTTTACCTGGAACTAAGGGGCCAAGCCAAACCCCTGAAAAACAACCCCACACCATAATCCCCCCTCCACCAAACTTTACACTTAGCACAATGCAGTCAGGCAAGTCTGGCCATGGAAGTGATTGGAACACCTGAATTCAATGATTTGTCCCAATACTTTTGGCAATATGGTGTATGTTATGCTACCCAGGCTGCGAAAATACAGTAAAAAGTGTAATATTGTGAAATGTTTTTAATAACGTTTTTCTATTTACATATATTAAAAAAAGTTTTTACTGTTATGCAAAGCTGAATATTCAGCAGCCATTACTCCAGTCTTCAGTGTCACATGATAGAAATTACTCTAATATGCTGATTTGAAGAAACGTTTCTTCTTATTAGGGTTTCTTTGATGAGTAGAAAGTTCTAAGACCTGTGATTATTTGAAATATAAATAGTTTGTAATATTATAAAAGTTCTTACTGCAACTTTTGACCAATTAAACTTTGTCCTTGCATGAATAACATTTAGAATTTCTCTGAAAACCTTTTCTAAAACACTTTCCTTACTGATCCCAATTTTTGAACATCATATACACTCTCTTATGTCCCATTTGTCATTGAGAAGAAAAAAAAAAAACCCAATTTTTTTTTTGTAAAGATTACTTGACTCACCTGGACCAGAGCACGATTCACAGTTACACAATCTGACCCGGCTCTTATCTCTCTGTGACTGACTTGTCTCTCTGAGAGACACATTTCCTGTTGGGGTGGTGTTGTGTGTTTCTGGGTCAGTGGCGTGGTTTTGGGGGGATGAGGGCCTTTTGTAGAGGACCAGAGTCCTAACACAATAGAGACTCTTCAACAGCTGCCCTGTTCACAGCCTGCCAAATGAAGTGACCAAGCCCTGATGAACTTTTCCCTATTGTTCTCTGGCTCTGCCATCTTTTTTTCCCCCTCACTGGATTGGCAAACTCAAATCATTAGGCTTCATTGGAAGTGATGTACGGTCGTCTTTTGTTTGGGCAGTGCTGTTGTCATATCTTGTAAATCATTAGACACAGCAGAGTGCACAAACACAACTGAGACTTCACTGAATCAACCTTACATGCATGTTGATTATGTAATGTTGAGAGTGCATGATGATGATGATGGTGTACTGATTAGTGTTGATAAACAGCATCTGTTAAGCTGAAACCTGCAGAATAAACTTTAATTTCTTCTAAATCAGGTTTCTCTGCACATCACTGGAAAGGGACTATCTTCTGTGTGCCAGAACGTCATGGTTTATTTTCATCAGATTGAATGATTCTGAGGGTGAATCACATCTTTTGCAGCCTGCATAAATAAAAATTCCTTAACATGGGATCTTCAATAAACATTTATAGTCAAGGCTGTGACATTTAGAGAAAGTTACAGGAATGCCATTTTGTTTATGTGTCACCCTGTGCCACGTTGGAATTGTTTTAGTTCAGTCATGTATGGCATAGTTTACAACACAGTGTTTTGAGGAATGCTGTCTATATTTTGCTCCGTGAGATGTGTAAAATCCTTTGCCTTAGAGCAAGAGAAGCTGGTAGATTGTTGCAAAAATAATGTTATCCTGACAGTATAAATCAGCTCCAAAGTAAGGTAAACATTTGTGTTGCTGTCACATTTAATAAAGTGCCCTGGCATTTCAAGCAGCTTTGAAGAGTTGTTCAGTGTAATAAATAATATATCTAGCCTTGGACTTCAAGACCTTGCATGGAAGCGAACAGTAAATATTAAGAGGAATTTTGTGTTTCGATGGTCGACTAGTCATCAGATTTAAAAACGAAACCTGCAAGGGTCGACTGTGTTCCCAGACATACAGCCCATTCTTCTCCATACTATAAAAAATGAAATTGCCTTGACAAAGTACACAGTCTGTACTTCATACCATGTCAAAAAATGTGATCTAAGTTGGCATGGCAACAAATCTCCAGGGAAGGAAAAGGTCATAGTGGCTATAAATTCATTGCTTCGGTTAGAACGAGGTGGTTTCCTATTATCATCTCCATTCTGCAGTAGCTTTATTCTCTCTCTCTCTCTCTCTCTCTCTCTCTCTCTCTCTCTCTCTCTCTCTCTCTCTCTCTCTCTCTCTCTCTCTCTCTCTCCCTCATGCTCTTATAAATGTGGTGATTCACTGCTCCACAGCTAAACAAGCTGATGATTTTAATTTTCTGTTTTCAGTGTAATAAACATTGACATGAGAATGTGCCTCGGGCTCAGGCTCCTAATGAGAAAATGAAATTAGTTTTTCAGCTGAGTGAACAGCAACATTTTACACGTAATAATCAAGCATTTATTTGAGTGTGGGATCTCTCTGCTTATGAATGCTTGTATGTGTTTTGTATGTCTACACTCATTTCTATGAAGAAGAAGATGAAGAAAAACCAGGACATGTTTGTGCCCAGGAATTGCATTTGTGTAACATTCATAGTTATTCATAACTTCTCTGAGCGCATACATAAGTGCTTTTGATTTTACCTCCTTATGTTGAAGGTTGCAAACTAACACTGTTGTTTCTATAATTTATCTTTGTTGTAGTTTCGAGGTAAAAGAGGTGGCCCAATTACCTCTCTGACACAACATTTATTCCATTTACAATCTGTCTGACCTCACATCTCAATGAATAATGCACTCCAGGTGTGTATTTGCTCTGGTGGCACAGGTCTTGAGTCATACACCAATGTCTCAATTGCTTACAGATGTGCAATGGCTGATGCAAGAAGCGGTCAATAAGAGAGGTCCTCTTTGCCCCTTTTCTGCTCTGGTGTATACAGTACGGTTGTGTTCTCTAAGAACATTTTATTTGAGAAATTGTTCAGGAATCTCATACACTAGAGAATTGCAAGATTTTCAGAAGGACTGCTTTTTCCCTAACAGGAAACATTAATTGGACAAGGGTGAAGCTGGGAGAGACATCTATGGTGCATTGTGGGTAAATGTACTCGACCGAGAGTGCTCGCCAAGCTACTGTCCGCATAAGTTTAAACTTTACTCATTCCCGTACTTCGCTCCAGACTTGAGTGCGCCAAGTCTCTCTATCATTCCGTCCATATTGAGCTGTCTACCTTTGAACTGAACATGCTTTATTAGTTTTATTCCTGCTGTTGGCAGCCAGTGTTGGGGAATCACATTCATTAGTGTCAGTTTCATTGCCCGCTGAGTTCAAAGCATTTATCTGATGAGAGAGAGCTGGCGCGGTTACACTGAAAAACCCACAGCACCTCTCCCCTGCTACCACTTTACATCTGTCACTCAGCTGATGCAAAACACAAAAGCAGCAACTTGTTTATTGGCATTGTTTTGTTTGGTTTTCTCTATAGCGTTCCTTGGAGAAGCACCTGCTGTGATCATTTTTGTTTGATATAAACTTGTAACAAGTTTTCTTGCCCTTGGGGGTTTTAATTAGCAGTAGACAATAAACAGGCAGAGCTGCATCATGCCCTTGTGGTCAGTTAGCTAAATGAATACAAATACAAGTTATATAGAAAAATAAAATGTTACACCACTCATTTAGATGTGCAAATACTGTATGTGAGGGATATTTTACTTCTATTTTACTTGCTCAATCCCCATGCAGATAACTTGTCAAATAATAAAATATATCAGACAGTGTTCATAATGAATTACAATTACGTGATAAAATAAATGACAAAATTACTCAAAGTAACAATGGCATGTACTCTTTGGTTTCAGCTACAGACACTCCATGAATGGATTTGGTTACTCATTTTCATTTTGAACTGCCCTTGAGTATATCATCCCCTTCACTCGCTCATAAAGACCTTCTGGCGTAACTAGGGGTGTAATGGTACACATATTCGTACTGCAAATTTCCGGTACGGGTCTTTCGGTTCAGTACGCATGTATCAAATGAATACAGTTTTTAACCACTGCACGTGCAGAACTCCTCTGTGTACGGAACATAATTTAAAACTCCAAATTTCCCCCTAGATGGAACAATATTGTCTGATGTTGCAAACTAACAAAGGACAGAGTGAGCTGCTGCGGATAAGTGCACAATCCAATTTGTCTTAAACATGAGACTTGCTTTATATTAAATGCTTTAAACTAAATAATAAACCCATGGCTTTCCCATCATGTAACCATGATATTTCCAAGTAGTACACATTCCTCGAGCAACATATTTTGTTGTCCCTGGAACAACATTCCTGTCCCAAAATGTAGTCCTAACCCTATCCCAACCCCTAAACCTAACCTCCCAATAACTTTTCCCTAAAATCAGGGAAATTATGGGTGAATAATACTGTGGTTGAAAGCCTAAACTTGACATAAAATGTAAACATATCCAATTTGATTGAAATGTTGTTCCAGGATCAACAAAGATGTTGATCCAGGAATATGTTGTGGTGAAATCACATTGACTGGCTTGGTCCCCACAGTCAGATGTGTGCCGTTTAATGCATTTGAGATGCATTTTCCTCAATGCACAACTTACATCGGTAACACTTTAGAATAATGGTCATTAGTTAACTACATTAGTTAATTAACTACACTTATAAAGCATTTATTTATCTTTGTAAATGTTAATTTCAACATTTACTAATACTTTATTAAAATCTTGTTAACATCAATTAATGCACTGTGAACTAACATGAACAAACCATGAACAGCTGTATTTAAATCAACTAATATTAACAAAGATGAACAAATACAGTAACACATGTACTGCTCAGGGTTAGTTCAAGTTAGTTAATACATTAACTAATGTTAACTAATGACCATTATTCTAAAGTGTTACCCTTACATCTTACAGTTGTATATGTCCCTGTAATTGTTACAAATTCACAAAAGTATTTCCAAGGATTATCCTGACAGCAAGCGAGTCTAAGTTTAACTAGGCTTCAATGAATGAGTGCCAGTGTTGTAGATGGTGCGGATTAAAATGGGAGCACAATAATTCTAAACTTATCCTACAATAATTTGCTTACATATTTTGAATGAAGTGTAAGCTTCAAATTCTTTCCCACAATTACAACAGCACTATAAACTGCACAAGTTCACACTTACAAAAATCAGATAAAGTAAAGAGTATGTGTATTTGGCGTGCTGTCCGAGGGGAGGGCTCCAAGCTCGGAATTTGGCCCGAACCTAGAGTACACACCCATATCCTCATATCATATAGTAACCAGTTGAGAGTAAGGCGGGGTGGTGGAGGGATGCAAAAAAACTGTTGAGGAACATAGGGAAGTCGGCTTTGTATATATACTCCTGAACTTTGTTAATACAACATCATGTGTTAATGCCAATTGCAGCAACATTGACTTTTTATTCATTTAAAGACAGACATAGACATCCAATTTCAGTAAACCATTATTTAATAATCCCCCCCAAAAAAACATATGGTTTGTACCAAACCATGACAGAGGTACATACCATTACACCCCCTATATAATCTGCGGAAAGAGACTACAAAAAAAAAAATTGTAGTGGCTTAATTTGCAATCATTTTTATTGGCAGAGCAAAAATACATAAAGAACACAAATAATGTAAAATATGTAATTCTTATTTATTGAACTGTTGTGTCTTTATAGTGCATAACAAGTGTGCTGATGTGATATTTCCTAATTAAAACCTATCCTAAAGAAAATATGAGTGTCCAGTAAAGTGAAACACCCTGGACTGATCTACAGATTATCTACAATAGAGTTTATAAACAGCCTGGAGGCAACCATGACTTATGTCAAATCATGATGAAATATGCCTGTTTGCCGTTTAATCTCACCCTCTGAGGCTGATGTTAGACAGGGCATCCATTATTGTCAAGTGTTTTATACAATTTACTTCTATGGGTTTGGATAGATAAAACAAACTACATCCATATAGATTTACTCCCAGGCTGCTCTTTATTTTAAAACCAGAATTCAAAATTTAGCCTGCACCTGAGTTTCGGGCTTTCACACTCACTGAGGCATGGCAAAAAAATAGTCAGGAAATGTGCAATAGTTTGAGAAAACCATCTAAACAAATGAGGCATGAAAGGATTCTAAGACTTTCTCAGACAGTAGTAGGAGTGCGCATGAAAGCACATGTGGGTTTTTGAGTGCTCCCTGCAAAACTGCAAAGAAATCATTTTCCTAATAAATATTTTTGCATGGCTTTCCAGTAAATTTTTTTAGACATCCTTAAAAAAGATACATTTACTTGAGAAGCAAAATATTGCAAGATAATAATGCTTGTGTTTCTTGTTTTGAACATCAAACCATTCTTTTACACTACATTTATTTAATGGCTGCTGTCCACTTTTTCTGATTGAATGAGGTTTTATCAACATTATGTGACAGCTTTCTGTAGCTGGAATTATAGCTTACCTTACCATTTCCCAGTAACCTCATTTAGCTCTGGTTAGACAGATGTGACAAATTCAACACCATGTGCAAAAATCACCTCAGGCTGTAATACAGTCAGGTACCACTGACCTAAAGCCCAATTACAGACCTGTGATGTCCTACCAACTCTCAGTGCTGACCCTGCACCTCACAGTGCATTGCTCTACATAATCTCCCACCATCTGCTTCTCCTAAAAAAATTCTAAGAGAGATGCTGCTATATGAGAGTGTGACAGGTGTAGTGTGATGACCAGCGAGGGAAAAAGCAAACACTGTTCATTTGAACCAAAGTAAATTGTTCAATGTAGCACAAACCATGCACAAAACTACACTGCTTGAAGGCCAAATGGCCAGAATCCATATGCTATAAAGGCATTAAGCCTACTCAGATTAAGTATTACACCTCAATGTGTAATTTGTCCCACACCATTTATGCTACAGATATGAAAGTTACCCCAAATTGTATAGATTATTAATTGCTTTTTTCTGACTTGTAATTTTCACCCGGTGTTCATAAAAATAGACGTAATAGCCATTAAAAAAAAAAAATCTAACCTAACTGCCTGAAATAAAACTGATTGACTGATTTTATTTGAAACACTCTTCTTAGGTATCAACTTCACACGTTCTCACATACTGAATGGTCTTTGATAATTATGGAATAAGTAGGCCTATACAGCTACTTAAGGTGACAACATACTGTATCATACACGGGTATGAAAAAATACCTCTCTTTAATTGCTGGAACTATTTCCTAACATAAATTTTAGCACTTCAAACATACATACATATATTTAAAAATCTTCTCCCTTAGCTCCATGACCCATATTAGATGAAACTGGTCATTTCCCAAACAGTCAATAGTTACATTTACAGTGGCAAGAAAAGGTATGTGAACCGTTTGTAGAATCTGTGAAAATGTGAATAATTTTAACAAAATGAAAGAGATCATACAAAATGCGTTATTTTTTATTTAGTGCTGTCCTGAATAAGATATTGTACCGTTCAAAAGTTTATGAACCATTGATTCTCAGTACTATGTGTCATAACCTGAATTATCCACAGCTGTTTTTGTGTTGTTCTTGAGTCCCTTGTTTGTCCTGAGCAGTTAAACTGCCCAATGTTCTTCAGAAAAATCCTCCAGGTCCTCCAGCATCTTTTGCATATTTGAACCCTTTCCAGCAGTGACTGTATGATTCAGATCCATCTTTTCACACTGAGGACAATTGAGACACTTAAGCACAACTAAAAAAAACTTGTGAACAGGATGCGCCCTTCCTCAAATATTGTCTGAAATAGGAAGACCTTTCTGGATTTCCTCAATTCTCCATGATGTACCTTTTGAATAGGAGGGTTCGGTGAGGGATTGTGATTGTCTATCCTTTGACTCACACTAACACTGAACATGCTGAACATGATGTAGTGCAAAGCACAAAATGAATATTTTCATATCAGCTGCAATTGGTTTTACCTAAATGACTGCTCCCCTCAGTGCCAGGTGCACATGCTTTATGTGCAGTTTTACATTATTGCATTTTGTTATTTATTTATCTGCACCAAATTGAATTTTCCATCTGGCTCAAGCTATAAAGCCGTCTTTGTTTGCCGTTAGATCATTACTCATGATTTTACCTTCTTTTTCCTCTCAGGGGACGTCAGGGCCGCTTTATCCAGAGGAGAGAAATGCACTGTGAAACATTGCCCCGTTTCCACAGCGTTAGGGTTATTTCATCCTGCTGTTGCTATGCAACAATGTGAAATGTTGGCACAACATGATTTAGATCTCGCACAACAATAAAATCCTGTGCATAGCGGCGAATGAAACCGCTCTACCTCCACACCTTTAATGTTGCCAGCTGTAGGCGAACCCAATATAAAACACTTTTATTATAGATTTTCTGTCTCAAGTACACCATGGTCTGTTTCTCATTCAAAAAGGTATTTCTTTTCTAATCTTATATTAATGCTTGATGTCTGTATTTGATGTGGCATCACTGATATATTTTGCGTGAGACAAAAAAAACAAAAAAACAGAGATTGTTGGCTATGTTTCAACTTCCTGGTAATTGTGTGCACGTGTATTTTACACATGCAACTGCTGCAAAAAGAGAGCATTCAAATAATGCTTTAATCAGCCCTGCTGTCGATATGTCCTAGATAGCAGCTCAGAACAGGTGTTATTCAGCTGATAAGATCTTTCTTATGTTAAAACTAAACTGATAAGGTGCAGTGTGCCATGAAATAGGCATAGTTTGAATGTGAGGTTAATGTTTTTAGGCTGTATGTTTGATAAAGATAAAACTCAATTACTCAAGCTTTTATTCACAGATAAGAACTGCTTATCCCTTTATGACTTATGCAGAGCCAATTTAAAGAAGGATAACACAACTGTTTGAAAGTAAGAGGTAATGTATTATTGTTATTTTTGGATTAGATACAGCCTTTCAAGTCAGGAAATTTATAAATGAGAAAAAATTCATGTTCACATATTTTGGAAGTATCCAGCAATTCAGTCTTTTTGGTTAGAGGTCACTGAAATAAAATTGATAATGGGATTCGAGATGGAGAACAGCTTCGCCACTATATATTTAGGAAACATACCAACTGATATCAATACTCAAGACAAGCATACATAAAGTATTATTGGTTGCCAGTAAAAAAACTATAACTATTAAATGGTTGCATGAGAATCCACCAACAAAAGAAGAGTGGATCGTGATTGTAAGAGATATGTATAATACATGAACCATCATCTTAAATGGCTTTGAAAGCAGCCTGCCATTTAAGTTATGACATTACCACTTTTCAATAATAAAGCTTATACAGTAATATGAATATTCCAGACATTATTGCCTGCTGGTAATTCTACTATCTCAATTTAACCTCTACCATTGCGAGCTACAATCATCTGACATTGTGCCTATATTAAGCAATGAGAATTACAGCATATTAAACACAATCAATGTACTCTATGTGGGCTGTAAAGAAAGAGTCTTGAGGATGTGTGTGTGTGATGGGAGGGGGAGTTATAATAGTGCCTGAAAAAGGAGCAGAGAACATTAATCATGGCTCTCTTTCACGGCCTTGACACATGAGTCACAGAAAAACTCTGTTTATCTGTGCTCAGAGAAAGAAAGGGAGAATAAATATAAACGCTTTACAGATAATTCCCCACAGAGCTGCAGAAAGCTGTCCTTTCAGACAGCTCCCTCTCTCTCTCCTGCCATCAGACAGTGCCTTAGATCATCCAATTATTTCCCCCACTGCCACATACCAATTAGTTAAACCATCCCGTCTTTATCTCTGATGGCTGCACCAGGTGCTTTGGTTAACTTCCTGTGAAAAGGTGTTTAAGTTTGAGGGAACTCTGTTAAGACGGAAACATATGGGAGACTTTCTGTCATTGTCTTGACACCTTTTATTATCAAGAGAATTAACTCTTTGTTCATGCTGACATTTTGTTGTGTAGGTGTTCATTAAAAATATTTAAACAATGGAAATGAGTGTGTTCACTCTTAAAAGAGGAATCAACCTAACAAAAATATTTGACATATTTAGTTACAGTTTCTTTGCGCATTACAGACCGAGGATTTGTCATCCCTTTTTTGTAGGATACATCAATACAACAGTAGGAGGCAACATATGTGACTGCCTTTATGAGGGGAAAAAATTGATATTCCATCCTAAATAGATATTATGCGAATCTGATTCAGTCTGATTTCAAAAACTAAAACAAGTTACGGTCATTATAAGCAAGAAAATCGATTTCATTCAAAAATGCTGATTTATTCAGAAACTAAAAACCACTGTGTGTTGCCCAGAGTGTTTGATTATGATTTGGCTACAAGTATAGCTTTCTGAAAACAACTACTCTCTAGTACTGTAAAAATGTGAAGATGTAAGAAAAAACTAAATGCAGATTTCTTTTTTTCTTTTTTGCACTTGAAAGACAGTTTTTAACCTGCTGTTGTGTATGTTTCTTCCTTCTTTCTTTCTTTCTTGTGTAGTATTCATGAGGAAAACAAGAGTGACAATCACCCTGAGAGGTGGACAGTATGACAGTTTGTGTGAGTTTACACAAGGAGAAAGCCACAGTTGTTCTCTCGCTCTCTCCCATCTCTTGCTCACACTCTTCTCCTGCACTCCCCCTCAGCATGAGTTTAATTATCCTGCTCATTCTCTTATCTGATTCACACACACACATACAAGACTCCATTTTCTCTGCTTTAGGACCCGCACTTCTTCCTACTTTTATTCAGCCTGAAAGGGAAAGCAGAGACTGAGCTGGCAGCATGGTGGATTTTATCATAAAGAGGTTATTGTTGTTTTATGGCCAGGGCAAGCTGAAGAGATTTCTTAGTTCTGTCTGAGAAAGTTGGTACAGTAGCTTTGTCTGTACTGCTTTGCCTGAAATGGGTTGCTGGTTGTTTGTTTGTTCTTTTCTCTCTTTCTCTCTCTCTCTTTTTAAACCTTCAGGACAAAACTCATTTTTGTGTGTTTTCAAGAAATATTATGGTGTACAGTGTATAATGGTGAATTTAGACATTTTGCCCACAGTTGATAAGATGTTCTAGTTTGAAAAAAAAAAATGTGTGTAGCTTAAAATGTATTTAAAATGATAAAGCATTCTTAAACTTGAAAAATGCCACAGCAAATGGCCTGAATCCTTCTATTGTATAACTCTCTAAAATGTCAGAATGGGAAAACTCATTCTCCACCTAAGGATTTTAAGAGCTCATTTTCATTTTATGTGATGGATTTGGTAGTCTTTCACAAAGCTATTTGCATTTACTCAGAACAGCCCTCACCATTACATGCTGCTAAGCCAGTCATGTAAATAGCTGGTTCTTTAGAGAAGCACTAAAGGTCAGGTCTACACAAAGATGGCTTGTTTTCAAACAAGGAAGATGGAGGCTGGGACTTCACCAAGCTGCAATTGGCTTAAATCTGAGTGTTTCACATACAGCTCAGTTAACCATGGAACACAAAAGACTTCCAATAACAGCATGTCACAACAGAAAAATGGGATTCTAATGGTGCCTTCTCACCCCTCCCCCAGAAACCGAATGGCTCTCCCTGTCATAATTGATGCACAGGTCAAAATCATCTTGGCAATCAGATTAATTTATATTGTGAGTAGCATGAGCTGCAATAACAACATGTTCAAATGCAACACGCTGAATATCAAACGATAGACAAAGACATCATTTATTCACATGCCAAATGGCCAAGCCTTTATGTCGATGAAGCTGTGGATTTAACCAGCACCACTAACAGAAGGTTGAATGAGAATATAGTCTCTATGTGAATAGCCTCAGGTTTTTAATATCTATTTGGTCAAGAGAGACATAGCTTGGTGTACCTCTCTCAGAACCGGTCAGCATGGGAGGCAAATAATAACACAACTGGCTGGCTATATGATAACATAACCTGCCCACAAATAAACATGGTCAATCACAACCAAAAGCAATTTTATTCATTGTCTTTATGCCAAAAGCAACAGAACCGCTCGGTTAAAAAGAGATAGGTTGTTCAGGAATGACATTTAGTTGTTATTGTAACCTATTTGCGTTCCATCTATACCTCATTGGATATTTTTGCACAAGGACTTACAATGATCAAAGCAACATGTTGGTTGTTTTCCAGTCTTTTTGATGTTTCTGGGCAACCCCACCTCTCAGATTTAGTACCCTTTAGTAGCTGGATAAATTCTATAAAACCTTGACCCTGAACTATATCAAGCTGATCTACGCATATTTTAATCATTCATTTAATCAAAATCCTGAGGCAGTACCAATATTTTAAGATCTTTGGACTAGAGCCACTGGGTTTGTTTATGTGTATGTAAGCAGTCAGAGTAAACAGTCTGAGTTTGTTTATGAGTTGGTGATGCTGAGGGTCCCTGACAGGGCAGAGCGAGAGAAAGAGATGCTGATAAAGGTGCACTTTAGCCTCGAGACAAGCACAACATGGGCGACTCATGGCAGACTGTTGCTCTATGTTGCAACTGCAGATTCAGTTATCCTTACAGACAGAGTAGGAAAAAAGATGCCTGTGGGCAGATATACAGGTGACGGTCATATAATTATAAAATCTTCAAAAACTTTATTTATTTCACTAATTCCATTCAAAAAGTGAAACTTGTATATTAAATTCATTCATTACACACAGACTGATATATTTCAAATGTTTATTTCTTTTCTTTTTGAGGATTATAACTGACAACTAAGGAACATCCCAAATTCAGTATCTCAGAAAATTAGAATATTAATTAAGACCAATACAAAGAAAGGATTTTTAGAAATCTTTGCCAACTGAACAGTATGAACATGAAAAGTATGATCATGTACAGGACTCAACACTTAGTTGGGGCTCCTTTTGCCTGAATTATTGCACCAATGCGGCGTGGCATGGAGTCGATCAGTCTGTGGCACTGCTCAGGTGTTATGAGAGCCCAGGTTGCTCTGATAGTGGCATTCAGCTCTTCTGCATTGTTGGTTCTGGCATTATGCATCTTCTTCTTCACAATATCACATAGATTTTCTATGGGGTTAAGGTCAGGCGAGTTTGCTGGCCAATTAAGAACAGTGATACCATGGTCCTTAAACCAGGTACTGGTTGCTTTGGCACTGTGCAGGTGTCAGGTCTTGTTGGAAAATGAAATCTGCATCTCCATAAAGTTGGTCAGCAGCAGGAAGCATGGAGTGCTCTAAAACTTCCTGGCATATGGCTGCATTGACCTTTGACCTCAGAAAACATAGTGGAACAATACCAGCAGATGACATGGCACCCCAAACCATCACTGACTGTGGAAACTTTACACTGGACCTCAAGCAATGTGGTTTGTGTGCCTCTCCTCTCTTCCTCCAAACTCTGGGACCCTGATTACAAAAGGAAATGCAAAATGTACTTTCATCAGAACTTTTCATCAAACATAACTTTGAACCACTCAGCAGCAGTCCAGTCCTTTTTGTCTTTAGCCCAGATGAGATGCTTCTGACGGTGTCTGTTGTTCTAGAGTGGCTTGACACAAGGAATGCGACAGCTGAAACCCATGTCTTGCATATGTCTGTGCACCGACTCCAGCTGCAGTCTACTCTTTGTGAATCTCCCCCACATGTTTTAATAGGTTTTGTTTCACAATTCTCTCTAGGGTGCGGTTATCCCTATTGCTTGTACACTTTTTTCTACCACATCTTTTCCTTCCCTTCGCCTCTCTATTAATGTGCTTGGACACAGAGGTCTGTTAACAGCCAGCCTCTTTTGCAATGACCTTTTGTGTCTTGCCCTCCTTGTGCAAGGTGTCAATGGTCGTCTTTTGGACAACTGTCAAGTCAGCAGTCTTCTCCATGATTGTGTAGCCTACAGAACTAGACTGAGAGACTGTTTAAAGGCCTTTGCAGGTGTTTGGCCCCAGGTGTCTTCAATATTGAACCTTTTTACAATATTCAAATTTTCTGAGATACTGAATTTGGGATTTTCCTTAGGCTAGTCGTCAGTTATAATCATCAAAATTAAAAGAACAAAAAACAAATATATCAGATTAATGAATATACTAAACAAGTTTCACAAATAAACTTTTTGATGATATTCTAATTAAATGACCAGCACCTGTTTATTAAGTTGGATTATCTGTAGTTTGCCAATTAGTAAATATTTTTTTTTTCTATTTCTTAACACTTCTCTTCTTTTTTTTTCCTGTAACTCTTTCTGCAAGTTACATTGATTCGCCAGTAGATTGCAACAAGTGATGTTTTGGAGTCATTTATTCAACCAAAACATGAAAAATCACTGCAGCTGAATCACTGTACAGAAGCTGCGTCCTTCGAGGCCACATTCGAAAGGCCGATTGCGCCACCGTGGCTGTCCCAATTTGAAGGCTTCTTCAAATGCTGCCTTTGTTTCTCATGAAATTAACATATGAAGAGATGGATACTTCACCGCCTTGCCTACCCCAGAATCCTTTGCACGCCAGTGATGACAGATTTATTTTTATTTTTTTGAGAGTTGTTTTGAGAGAATTGCAGAGGTACACTTTTAAAATGTAAGTATCGTGTTTCAGCTTACTAAAATAGCTAATGATATATATGTATATCATATATATGACGAGTTCAGATGCAAAAACCTCTAAAAGCCACTTCGGTCAAAAATGAGATAATACTGAGTGAATGCCCTCTTCATATAGTATGCATTCATAAAATACTTTCACTTCTTATACTTTCAAATCCCACCCTCAGCCCATTCAGAAGTACCAGTACTTAGGTAGGAACCTATACAAGCCTGACAAAAATGCTTATTTTAAAGAAAAACATCAGACGGATTTAGAGGCTTTTGCATCTGAACTCTTCATATATAATTTATTTATTTATAAAGCGGTTAAAATGTTGACATATATAATCGCTAAATTGCGATTATATATAGTTTTTACTCTTTATTATTTACAGAAATGGCCCATAGTGAACCCTGTTTGTGTTTTCTGACAGTTTAATTTAAAAGGTTACTGCCACTCATCAAGGGCAGCTGTCACAGTTGCTAGGCAATAGTCCTCCATAGGTAGAACATCCCATTCAACAATGCTCGGTTCGACTGCCGCAGCCTTCGAAGGATGTAGCCTCTGACGTCCTTTGAGGGATGCAGCTATTTATCGGGACACAGCTACTGAATTACTCATTCAACTGATTCATTCAAACACATTCATTCAGCATCCAAACAAATTTATGAAAATCTGAAAAATGCAGCATTTGGTGGTAGGAAGGCAAAAAGGCACGTCCGACATATCATCCTGTCTAGTGAGATACCATCATCTGATCATGAACATAAATGTACATTTTCGACCGACTTTATCCAGTTTTGATGTCAAGAATTTTGTATTGTGGTATATTAAATATTCACTTCGTTATCAGCAAAGCTCTCTCTATTTAGTTGTAGATCCTTAAACCATTATTTGTTTCGTGAGGTAGGCCTGTACACAAACGCTGCCTGCAAAGTCAGTAAGGTTCGTTTGAGATTAGCAAAATCTGCGCAGTACTGATCACCGCGAAATGCATGCCGGTTAGAAATGTGTCTGACTTGCTCTGATGTTATGCCGACATATGTCAAAAAATTGCGGCGGCCGTTCAGAATTGCGCAGTCATGCTCTCTACCGGCTGGGCTAATCAGAAGCATGATGGGAAACGACTTGCTGACGCCACAGCTTTATGCTCATTGGTTTAAACAACCTTGATGTTTTGCTCTCTTTTAAAATGTTTGATTTAAAGCTGTGATATCATGGTTTTATGTGTATAAATTATATGTGAATATTCCCAAACTCTCTGACAGTGCAACCTCTTTATGGGTTATGTGATTGTTGTCATATTTCTAAATATATATCAAAACATCTGTATTTTAGTTCATGTTAACTAAAGCGTTAACTATTGTTAACTAATACAACCTTATTGTAAAGTGTTACCAACTGTTGTATAAATTAAAAGCAATGTGACACTCACTGCTGTTGAACTGAATATCAAGTGAATTTTGTCTATTCAATCTTAATTATTTGATAAAACATACATTTTGTTTCCCAAAGCAGCTTTAATAATGGCTTAAATTCTAGATCATAACAGCTCTCTTGCTCGTTTGACCTTTTTTAAATAGACATCATAAAATAAATTATATAATTTTTATATATTAATTTGTATATTAATCTTTATTTATTAATTTGCATTTGTGCACAACAAACACACCAGCCCGGCTTTCTCTCATCAGTATAAACACTGTTAGCTTCAGAGTGTTATGAAATAAATGACCACCCACAGAGCAGAGTGAATGAGACACTGCTGTGATGTTCTGTCTTAACTAGCTAAAGTCTGACCTAAAAATTCTGCCTTTGCCCTTTTGACAAATTATTAATCAGCTGTTTAATATACATAGCTGATATAAAGGGAAAAAAGGGCTTTCTGTCACATCTGAGAACAGACATAGTCTACCTGAGCAAAGGCATGCAGTTATTTGTATGTGTGGAAATGGAGTGCAGAGTGAAATGGCAAGCAAAGGCCATTACTATGAACTAAATTATGTATAAATAATGCTGAACATTACTTATAGTTATATAAGCACAGTTCCTGTTAGGCCAAGCATAGTGAAATTGTGTGAGATGACTAGTTTCTCAGGTAAGCTATGAAATAAAGTACAGATACACAAACGATAGCAATTTATTATTTGAAAATTACACACGTTTTGAATTGCCATATGAAGAAATTAGAAATTATAATACCATTTTCAACAGATGCATCTGGCTGTGCTCATGAAGGGGTTTGAATTACCGTTACTTATCAGAAAGGTTAAAGGTGCTGTTTTTCCTTTTAGTCTTCAAATGATTCACTCTGCTACATTCAGTAGTCCAATAAAAGTCCCTTTTGAAATGACTCCCTTAAACAGCAGGACAGTTATCTCACAGTGAAGCAGTAAACATCATGAGAACAGACACACAAAGAAAGACCTCATTTCACTGTTAAACACTGCTTTTCTCTGAACATGTATATTTTTTGCAAATGTGTTGTTCATAAATGGCTGCCTTTGGAAGGCAGCTACACAGGAAGATAATGGTGTAGATAGAGATGTTTGTGTAGGAGGATTAAACAACAGTCCTTCATTCAGAGCTAATGCATTCAATTACCTGGCCATGCTGACGGCAGTCTCTTCACAGAGAGCTGTGGGTAAGTGGTTGCATTGTTGATTACCTGAAGCGCCTCCAAACACAAAGACCCAGCTGCTTTCTCATGTCTCTGCCAATGACAGAGAGCCCATCGGCCTTGAGAGAACAACGAGAAACCATCTAAAAGAGACTAAGGGAACAGAGAGACATGAGGGGGGCAGATAGAAATGACATTTGTTCCACAAATGTATTCACAGAGATCTGTACTAAAATGAAAATCAAACAATTGACACCCCTGATTGCAATTTATTTTATGATTATTTTATTTATTTAATGTTTATTATATGAATTATGCAAACACCTGAAAATTACAGCATTATCTTTCTTTTCTGCTACAGGCGGCATGTTTCCATCCAAGCAAATTTATTTAATGCAAAAAATTTGCTTTTATTTTAACACTTTAAACACTTTTATGGTGAACTTGAACATATCTGTCTTATTTCTGTGAGTGGCATCATAGCTTCATCAGACAACCAATCATCAATTATTTAGTCACATGACTTGTTGAGGCGAGGTCACATGAATTAAATTGGTTAATATTTTTCCATCATAGTTTATGCATATTTCGGAAATTTCCATTTAGAATTTTTGTGCAATATACCTAAATTTGCATGGATTGAAACCCAGCTAGTGACTGTCCATGGTCACTGTAACATCCAAACAAAGTTGATTGTACAGGTAGAAGTATCTACTATAAGACATTTTTATTTTGTGTTTTTAGAGAGTATTTCCCTTTTGCAGACCCAGGCAACAGTAGACCTGTTAGCTTAGATTAACCTTGGATCTCAAATTTCACTCTAGTTAAGAAGGGATGTATTGACATGGAGCAGAACAGACCTTTCCTTTCTTCTGCCAGTTCTCCTTCAAACGCACACACACACACACACACACACACACACACACACACACACACACACACACACACACACACACACACACACACACACACACACACACACACACACACACACACACACACATGTTTGTTTTTGTGAAATGTGGGGACATTCCATAGGCGTAATGCATTTTATACCGTACAAACCGTATTTTCTATCCCCCTACACTGCCCCTGCCCCTAAACCTACCCATCACAGGAGATTGTGCAGTTTACTTTCTGTGAAAAAACCTCATCCTGTGTGATTTATAAGCATTTTGAAAAGTGAGGACATGGGGAACGTCCTCATATTTCACCCTCTTTTTGTAATACCTATGTCATACCCATGTCATTATACACATTTGTGTCCTGATATTTCACAAAAACATGCCCACACACACACACACACACACACACACACACACACACATGTTGTGTTTCCATGTTTTATGGGGACATTCCATAGGCGTAATGCATTTTATACTGTACAAACCGTATTTTCTATCCCCTACACTGCCCCTGCCCCTAAACCTACCCATCACAGGAGACATGCTGCATTTTTACTTTTTCAAAAACATCACTTAGTGTGATTTATAAGATGTTTTCCTCATGGGGACCAAAAAATGTCCCCACAAGGACAAAAATTTGGATATTGCCATCTTTGTGGGGACATTTTGTCCCCATACCGTAGGATTACCAGTCCACACACACACACACACACACACACACACACACACACACACACACACACACACACACACTGTGGTGGTAAGTGAGAGAGCATGAGCATGTGTGTAATTGTTATATTTCTTTCAAACAGACTCGGTAGTTGCTGGTTGTAAAAAGTCTGTAACCTAAATTAACTCAGCTTCAGCCTCTCCCTCTTCATTCGTAAAAAGCCATTATTGTGGTGTAGGGTGTAATAATCTGCAAGTAAGAAATGTGCAAAAAGCGTGCAAACAATTGAAAATAACAAATGTTAACGCATGAAGAGAGACTCAAATTACTCTGGACAGGAGTTGATAACTTATACTCTATTGTAGCTCCCAACCCAACCCCACCCGCCCTCTCACGAACTATCACTTCCTCCTGGAATGCTTGATGTCCAGTACTGTTTAGCTTTCCTTCAGCATATCTCATTTCAGCCAGGCATGCTGCACCAGCACAGAGTATGACAAGACCAGGTCTTGGCCCCTCCCTGCCTGCCGCCTGGCCCTATGCAGTCATACAAGGGTTTTACATAAGCAGAGCTGCTATTCTAGGCTGTACTGACAGCAGATGTGATCCTAAATTTGAGCACTGTGCTCAGTGAGCTTTCCCAGGCAGCTGGGAGAGAGATTAATAGAGCTAATGTAGCAGCACCAGATCCAAATGTGCATCGTAATGTAGCTCAGGCTAAAAAAAACCTACTGCCACACTTGAAGTAGACTGTTTAAGGGAGATAAGATACATGGGATATAAGGAACATGAGATGGGATTTCAACATGTGATGGTCAGTGCTACCTAGAATAGGACACATACAGTATAAGGTCTCGTTTCTGACAGGCACAGACAGTGTTGTTTTACTACAGTAGTTATCAAGGCTCGCCATACAGGGCATGTTGTCCTGAACAGATGTGAGGGCTTCAGCTAAAACAATATTGAATATATTTTGGCAATAAAAGGCAGCTATCTATCATCTAATTTTAATTGATATTCTGCAAAAGAGAGATTATCCTTCTGCTCATAAAACGTTCACTACTAGGCTTAAGAGATTTAATAGCTGAATAAGAGATACACTAGCTGAAGATGTTACAGCTACCCATTAACAGACACTGTACTTTCTTGAAAATGAATTGCTGCAAAGCGCTACAACAACAACAGCCCATAATGGAATCACAACAGATATCAAGTGTAGCCTCAGTTCTGGCAGGTCACGGTAGTCAAGCTTGACTGTCAGCTGATCACGTCTACCTATAGGAATACAACGTTTATCACAGCATACATTTATAAGCTCCTTCAGTACTATCAGCAGGTATTGCGTTTCTCCAGAGCTCATTTTCCCTCTTCCATCCCCAGCTCCTCCTCTTGTCCAATCAGGATTTGGTATTCTGATTCACCTTGAAACAGACTAAATTCTCTAATTATTTTGTACATTTAATGTCGACATTAACAAATTATGTGATACATTATGTTGGTTCTGTTCTGTTTACCCTAAGGGGGGGTATTTCTGCTCTCCCTGCTCTTATCCATGCTAGGCTGCATGGATGTGCAGGGAGTTCTTGCCCAGAACAGAACCATACTGCCAATCCAAACTGTATGCTAACAGTCAGTCAATCATCTTTGCCAATTGTGGTCCTGACACAAAATGCTTTACAATAAACTGTTAGAGAGATACATATGACATTCAATAAAATACCATACTCACCTGTTGAGTAATAAAAACACCATCTCCACATTGCTTTTACCGCTCAGTTCTCGCATCTCCAAAATGCCTAGCCAGTGTTGATTCTTGTTTTATTACATGCTCATTCTGCTCCATGTCAGCCATTTAATCGCTAATACATCCTCAAGCCCATGATCCAGGGACTGATCAGACTCAACCATCTTGAAGGACATCTCAGCTGTGTCCCAATTCAGACGCTGCATCCTTCGAAAGGCTGATCATGTCACCGCTGATACAAAGGCTGTCCTAATTCAAAGGCTTTTCCAAAAACGAATACTTCCTCCAAATGTGTCTTAAATTTTTTGTGAAATAAAGGATAGAACAGATGGCTGTCCCAGTGACAAAAGTGTAATTTGGCAATTTCTCTAAAAAAAACTTCTAAGCGTATCAATTTACTCAAATATCTAATGATTCAAATGTAAAAAAAAAAAAAACTTTAAAGCGGTTCAAATGTCTTACCAAGAGGCAAGATAGTTTATACTCTTTATAAGTTGTTAGTTGTGAATGCTGTTTTGTTATTTAGGTGATGGGATCAAGAATGGCCATTTAACAACACTCAGTCCGACCTTCATGGGCTTCGGAGCCATGGTCTTTGAAGTCCTGCGAAGGATGCAGCCTTAGAATTGGGGAGCCCGATCTCACGAAAATGCGTATCAATAGTACGAGTGTGCAATCTCGTAGAATGTATACGCCAAAACTCATTTTGGCGTGCATATGGTACGTCGTTTTTGGCGTGCATATGATACGCACTTTATGGCGTATTTTATGTACGAACCCCCCACACCCCCACCCTCACCCTACCCAAAAGCGTGTCATATACACGCCATAAAGTGCGTATCATATGCACGCCAAAAACAGCGTACCATATGCACGCCAAAACTCATTTTGGCGTATACATTCTACGAGATTGCACACTCGTACTATTTATACGCATTGTCATGAGATCGTGTTGGAATTGGGACAGCCCTCAATTTTCTAATTGCACCGCGAGGAGAGGAGCAATGAGTTGCGAGGAAGCTTCCTGAAGAGTCATGAGCGAGTCTCAATCCTAAGGAGGCGGAGCTGAGATGCGGTGAAGTGAGGGAAGGAAACATGGCTCCACAGATAAGAAATGAGAAGCACAACAGTAGTACAACAGAAACATGTTTTGAGAGAAGGATTGATGATGTATTGACACATGATTTAAATTGTGTTCAACTTAAAGGATACATTAAAGTGGTCATCTTTACAATGAAAACACAATATTTTTCAAATGACTATTTCTGTTGAAAATTTGAAAATGTGTCAACTTTTTATTTGTCAAAAATGCTCCACTTTAAGTAATGACATCTGTTCTGACCTTATGCATTCTAGCAGTTATAAGATATTAAGTTTTATCCCATGCTTCAGGGTTCCTTATTCCCTTGTTCCCAGAACAGTTTAACACCTCAAACTTGTATCCATCACTCTTTTTTCTAACCATTTATTATCCAATCTTTCAGCTCTTGTGCCCATTCTATTATTTTCTTCTTATTGTTCCAGAGTCAGATATAGTTTTTCTTTCTTTTTTTCTTCAAACCATTTCTAAAAGATTCTTCTCTTCACTAGGCAGATGAAACTAGTTTTTAGCATGAAATGTTCAATAAAACTTACAGCAGAGTACCAGTGAGAGTCTATTTCTCAAACAAGAGGCTGTGATGTAGGCCTATGTGTTCTCTTGGTTGTGTGCAACTGGGTCGTCTATCTTCTCTCTGTGCCCTGCTTAGATCCAGTTTGCTTTCTTCTTTCAAGACAGTAGTTCATGGAAAAGACGAATACCACTGTGTTTCTAGAGAAATGTGTTTGTGTTTGGCCACAAAACTGAAAAAACATAAAACATACATATTTTGTAATGCACATTTCCACTTCTATTTTCGACAGTACTGATAAATAGAAAGGTTTCTTGGGCTAAGTATTTACAGGTTGTTTTAAGTTTTAGAGTTTTCCTAGTTGATTGGACTGGCTGCTTCAAATGCATTTCTGTGCTCTCTGTGAGGATATTTCACTGTTTCTGCAGGTGACATTGTTATGCCATTGGTAAGTGACCATTTTAATCTACAGGTCAAATAATCATTCATTTAACCAATTTGTTCAAAAACACTGGCTGCGTTCGAAATCGCATACTTCCCTACTAGTAAACGTAAAACAGTATGTGAAAAAATAAGCATGCCCAAAATTCATAGTACTCATAAGCAAAAGGGATCATTGTTGAATATTAATTCTTGTCTGATAGCATACAAACTTCCAAAGAAAAAAAAAAATAATAAAATCCTGGTGTTACAGGGACATTGTAATGTGCCAAAAATTCACCATAAGTGACAAAGTCATTTAAATGACATAACTGGTCTACCGTGCATGCATTTGTGAATATAAACATGTGTATAGTATCTTGTCATCTTTCATCCCTGTGAAAGAGTGAGACGAAATCTACGAAAAAAAACGAAAAAAAAAAAACTTGAATGAGTCAATGAGAAGATTATTATAAGAGAGGAAATCCTACATATTGTAATACCTAAAATATTTATAAATTGTGTCCCTGATGAGGCTGCAAAGAAGTATCAGCAGCAGTGAAAGATATGTATTTGTTTCTCATAAAAGTTTGTGCTGATGAGTGATCTTGCATTATTGATTAAGTTTCTTATGGAAAACTCAGAGTCAAATTGCAGTGGACTACATCTTGTTGTTTCAATGACCTGCTAAAGCCACATTATCTATTGTGAAGGAGCAGCAGGTGGCCTATGTACATGCTCTTTGTTGTTTGTGAACTTGAGCTGCTTTGGCACATTAGCAGCAGTCCCAGGGGATGGCTGATGTGATACAGGATGTTAGCCTGGTTGCATCTTGAACTTCAACATGGCTGATGGGAGAGGACCTCTTTGTTTTCTTTGTGTTTATATATGTAGAAAATAGTCATGAATATATATATATATATATATATATATATATATATATATATATATATATATATATATATATATATATATATATATATATATATATATATATATATGGCATCTCTCTCTCTCTCTCTCTCAGATGTACATGTCAATATGAAAATGCCAGAAATAACAGAAATAAAGTTATAAAATAATAAAAAAAGCTCTGCGTATAATCTTCACTGTTAAAGTTAAATAAACATGTATACTTAAAGTTACAAAAGTTATTCAGTCAAGAGCAGTGGGTGATTTCTTTGTTTCATTTGTTATTTGAAACACAGACAGCAGCAGGGATATTAGGCTGCTGTCACTTTAAGACATGATGCACGGATCCAGTATACTGAAACTGTACATGCATTGTCTTTCGTTTAAGTTCACTTAATATATAACTGACTACACTCACCAAGACAGACATGTTTTAAATATAATTTTTGATAGATCTCTATTTAGAATTTGAATGCTGTCTGAGATGCAGCTTTCTGTGGGCGTGCTTCGGACGAGTTGAAAATCTTTTGTGACAGTGTAGGGCGGCCCTGATCGGGACAGCAGATTCTTTTCTACCCTTCAAATTGTGCAAATCGAAATTGCATAAAAGTCACATGATCATTCTTCAATGGTGGTATGTTTGGACAGAAGACCAGACAGAGTTCTTTATTGTTTAATTATTGCCCTATTTGCATTGCATAATTAAAAAAAGGTTGATCTAGTCATCAGGAAATTCTGAATCAACAGTTCCTCTGTGAAATCGCGTACCTCCCAGAAAAACCTCATACATTAAAAATAGTGGAATTATTCTGAAAGGAAAAAAATTTAGTTTTAGCCGCATAACATTGATAAATGGAAGCCCCGTCATTTCGCAATAGCTTTTTTTTATCTGAACATGCTGATTTTGCACTTTTTGCACTGAAGGAGAACATTTGAGTTATGAAAGTTATGTTTCTCTTAAAATAAACTATTTTATCTTAAAAGATTTGATTCCGCATATATGACAAATTTAACATTTAATAATATTTAATATAATATAAGTCAGTCATTGCGCAATAGTTTACTATATAAAAACAGTGTAATTTCATAATTTTAGAGAAATGGAACTGTCCTTGGCAATCAAATTATGAATAGGTTTTGTTGAAAAATGTGTAATGTCCAAACAGACTTCAAGAACTTGTAAATTAAACATTTGGCATTTTGAGGGGAAAAAAGCACCAAGTGATTTTCATTTTAACCTTCAAAAAATAATTGCTATCATATCATTGTCATAAATGCCTTCTATTTTTGCCCAGTTCTGATCAGCTCAAACATAAAGGAAAGGCACAAAGGGATGTTAGGTCAGTGTTCATTATCCAAAACTCGAAAGCCAACAAGCTTTTGCTAGATCTGACAGACATGCAAATATCTCTTTGAACTTGAGCAGACATGTAATTAAAGACAGTGTTGCCTGATATTGAGTCAGACAAGAGTAACAAAGACATACTGACATGAGCCTGTTGCATGTCTCTCTTTAAGTGGCAGTGTGTGATCACTCCTATTACTGCAGGCTGTTGTGCTGCAGAGGCCCTGGGGCAGACAAACAGCTTTAGATAGGAACGGCTGAAGGATTGCTATTTAACTGATAGAACACCGGATAGAACAGGGAAAAGACTCCAGCTGAGTCTCCTTTGCCTTAGGCTCTGCCTCTAAGTTCAAATCATTTCTGTTACAAGATAGAAGAAGAGAAAGAGATGAGGAAAGACAAACAAACAAATGTCAGGCCCTACATTTGGCTAAAAAGGCATGACAGGTCTATTTTTCTTTTGATGAGTGTCAGTGCTTTCCTGACTGCCACCTAAAATATGAACATCTGTTCAATGAGGAGGTTTATTTGTGAATGGGAAAACTTTATAGTAAGGCCAGACAAATATATTTTTAAATGCATATTACAGTTTGCAACGTCTGGTTTTGTCAATTCATTCAATATCAAATACAGATTTGTTTATTAGTGGACTGTGTGATTTTTTTTTTCTATGTCTGTTAACCGTCATTTTCATATTTAATCCTTGTGGCTGTCATGAAGACATGCTGCACCTTTTTCAGTTGAAATTCTATTGGGCTATTCACACTTTTATGCCGTTGCAGTTGTAACAATATCTTAGGAATACAGTTTTAACCCAAAACAAAAATAAATCACTCATATACTTCTGAGATCCCACTAGATCTTTCTCCCATATAAGCACTGGGTGTTGGTACAGTTCAAAGGATTCCCCCCCTCCTCTCTCTCAAGATTTAGAGAAACTAGGTCACTCACTAGTTGCTCTGTCAACATGCAAAAATGAGAAAAATACATTTTACAGTGCTGTTGCCAGACTGACAGCATATATAATAGCAATAATAGCAATCTTCTCATCAAAGTTTTACTGAAGCCACGTACAAACAATTTATTACACAAGATTATTCACTCATTTATTTGTCAAGGCTATTTGTAGGCTAAATCAATAACACGGTTTTGTGCATGCTAATAGTGATCATACTGAATACAAAAAATAAATAGACAGGCAATAAGTATTATATGGAGTATTACCCAATTATTTGGCTTTTCAAAGGCAAATGGGGTATGTTAGCCTAACTAAGTAACATAACATACTGATGGATGTTTCTATTCTGATATGAGAATTGCTAATCTTTTGAGATTAGCACATCTATAAATCATAGTTTGGAAACACTTTATTTTAGGATTTAGTTAACTAGTTGCTTATTAGCATGCATATTACGATATTTGCTGTTTATTACTTATAAAGCACATATTAATTACTTATTCGTCATGACTACATGCTTATTCTACATGCTAGAGCTGTATTTTGTTTAAAAGCTACAAAAAATACCTTACTAACTATTAATACGCAGTCAATTAAGAGTGTATTGGGGCAAAAGTCATAGTTAATAGTGAATATGTGTTCCCCATAAAGTGTTACCCATAGTTTAGTGCTACATATCGGTAATCTGTAAATCTGCTTTACCACTATGCATCCACACTACTCTATTCAGTGTATTCAGACAACACTGAGAAACCCAAAGGAAGCTGAACACGAGAAGGGGAAATGTAATTGCAAGCCTGGTATGCACTGTATTTATTTTTTATTTTTTTGGTCTTGTATACCTTGTAGAGGCAGGACACCGCTGTGTTCCTCTATAAACAGGATATGAATGCTGAGGGAAATAATGAACAATGGTATCTTTTTTTCTTTCTTTCCCAAAGGACTATCAGAGGCATTTTCAAGACTTATGACATGCTACTGTGTTATTCCCCTTTGTGTTCTCTTTAATGGAAATGCATTCAGTATGTGTACTGTTATAGTGTTGAACATGTAAAGAAAATTCTATCATTGTCATTTTATTCAAAAACATTCTTCTTTGTGTATTTTGGTGTAATTAAGACGCATATAAAACACTTCAGAAGATCTTCAGGTATTTCAATGTTTGGAAAAACATTTACTTGGAAGGACCAAAGTGCCATTAACAGAATGTATTCATTATTATTCCTATCACAGCAATCAGTGGAATTTAAAAGCAGGACACAGGTTTTAATTAACCTATGCAAATGAATTGTATGCACACTATTTATAATAGTTTAAATAACATAGCATGTTCCTCTTGATAAGGATTAGCGTTTTTATAACAGAAAAAAAAACTAATTCTTGCAACACCCCCTTAGTCTGCACCAATCTGTCGGGAGAACATTGACATTGTAAGATGCTCTGTGCTTTGTAGCCAGAGCCGAAAGTGTTTACCATTCAGCAGAGTTTAATTGGAACGGCCTTGTCAGGTAACAGAGAAGAAGAGACAACAACAAAAGAGCAAGAAAACAGCTTTCATGTGTCAAAGTACATTTTTGCTTTGTGAATGCTATTTTAGTTTTTTGACTAATGTAAAAAATTCTGTACAATAAAAGTGCATTGTACATTTTTTTACGCTGAAAAGGAAAAAGTTGCTAAATATGACGATAGTCTTTTTCAAATTATCATATCGATAACCGGAGTTAACAGATTAACAGAAGTGTTAGCTGTCATTTTCAAAATTCATCAACAACATTCCATAGTATTATTATTTATTTATTTTTTTTCTGCTATGGAAGTCGATGAGTGCCGTCAACTGTTGGGTTACCGTCCTTTTTTTTTTTAAACAATCTTATTTTGTGTTCAGCAGAACAAAGAAACTTTGTTTTGGAACAACCTGAGGGTAATGACAAAATGTACATTTTTGGGTGAACTATCCCTTTAATGTGCACATAAAGAAAAAAAATTAGTAGCGGTTGTTTGCTGATAGTGTTCTAAACATAGACTTCTAAGTATATAAATATAGCAGTCAGCATAGAACACTGTACAGTATTTATACATATGAAAATTGCTTTTGTTGTGTTTGCATTTTTTTAAATCATCTATTTTATATTGACTTGTATCTGTAATTGGCTGCAATATATTTTCTCCTTTGTTTGTGCTGTGCACAGGTCTTTAAGAGGCCTTTGGGGACTGAAGTATCTGTGAAGCTGCTGGTAAATGTGGTGGCTAATCCCAAAGCATCTAAACAATTAGCTGAGTCTAGGTAAACATGGTTATTAATACAGGCAGCTGTCAGCCTGCTCTGCCTCCGTTTAGGGATTTGATCTAAATTCTGGCTCTGTACTACCATATTTTTCTCTTAGGACTGGAAAATAAAGATAATCACTTGTGATAATTTAAGCATTTACTGTACAAATGCACAGTAGCTGTTTATTGAGTTATCAAATGTAATTGTGTACAAAAGATTTGCCCAGTAATATTTGCATCCTCTGCTTTGTGATTATTTGTATTATCACTAGGGCTTTTCACACTTGAAATAATTAACCCCACGTCATTCTAAACCCCAGGTAACAGTTAATCATGGGTATTCATAAGCTGCCATTTCACATCCTTAAACCCCGGGTTAAAAGTCTTTATTTGCATATTTGTGTTGTCAGTGTTACTGACTGGACAAACGCAGCATGTGACCTGTTTGCATAAAGGCTCTAACATTGCGTGTCCTCTTAATTGCTGACTGTAATTATTACATTTTTTTTCTGTGAACATTTTGAACCATAAAGGTAATAATGCTACTGTCTCATCTTTACTCCAATTGTTGCGTTTTCCATCGCCGTTTCACATTTTCCCTATCATACATTATGTACGACTGTTTAGCGCTTTTCACACTGCACTTAACCCCGGGTTATAGTCATTCTAAACACTACTTTTAACCCTGGGAAAAGGAGCGTTTCACACATGTAATTTAGATATGGGTTAGCACAGCTTTTTACCTGGGGTTAAACCCTGCTCTGGAGCTTTTGCTGTGTTAACTCCACATTGCGGTGCCAAACTTGTACAATGTGAAACAAAGCGGTGTTAGAATGTTACAACTATAGCAACGACAACAAATTGCGTGCCTTATATTCACACACTTTAGGCAGTCACAGAAACACTGCATGATGTATATGCAGTCATTTCTGCATATTATAGGAAAAATGTGCAGTGTGAAACAGCAGCTTATGAATACCCAGGATTCCGTTTACCCAAGGGTTTAGAATGACTCAGGGTTAACTATTTTAAATGTGGGGTTAACACCAGAGCAGGGTTTCATAACACTGGGTAAAAAGGGGTGCTAACCCCGCATCTAAATTACAAGTATGAAACGCTACTTTACCTGGACTTAAAAGCGGCGTTTAGAATGGCAATAACCTAGGGTTAAGCGCAGTGTGAAAAGCCCTACTGACTATTCAATTTTGTGAAATATTGGCTTAGTGAGCTTTTGGTCAGTTGGGGATACTGCATGTGATAAAATAGCTTAAAGTAACAAAAATGCTCTCCAGCCAGTTTTACAATATTTTGCACTATTTTGAGACTCCCATTTGCTTTTTTCTAATAAAGGCTCTATATTTCCCACTGTGAATAAACATCGCCCTGGCATTTCAGAGGATATGGGTTCAAAATGAAAGACAAACAGCTGGACAGCAGAGCAGTCATTTACACTGCCACTCCTGCATAGACATCATTATAGGTTGCAACATGTCAGCATGCGGTCCATCCTGATTTCATCTCTCACCACAGAGACACAATGAGCAAAGAAGCTCAGGGACCAATGACTAGGTTGCAGGATCATTGTATGAAGCATTGGATGTGGCCTTGTTTCAAAACACTGGTTTTGATTTAGCTGCCAAAAATCTTTCCTGTGGATTGCAAGGCCTAAAGCCGAATGGTTATAATAATAATTGTGGGCATTTACAAGACCCGTTCCTAGATACTTCCCTTTGTGCCCAAACAACAATCCTTCCCAAAAGAGACATACAGATTATTCCTTAGCAACAGTCTGGTTTATTGCACTTCCTGATGGAAATCATTTTGACAATCTGCTGTTTGAGGGAATGGTGACACAAATGCATTTCCAATTCTTGGCTCTGGGATTTCTATTAAGATGAGTACAAGAGTTTTCATGAAAAGCACAAGTCAAGTGTAAGATTATGTCCAGATTGCTTTGTGTTGTTCAGGGGCTGTGAAAGAAAGGAAGCTAAGTTTTATGTGTAAGCTGTCCAGCTTGATTCCTCTGTGCAAATCTTTGGTTTCCAATTTCATTTCCTATCCCTACTCAACAAATTTCTGCTATTCAAAAAATTCACTTTCACAAGAAATTGCATCAAAAAGTCCTGACGTATCCATAGATCAAACAAATTGCTACATTACTTGAATAGTTCAAAGCAAGTTTTAAATTTGGTTTCATTTTCAAATATGCAGGACACTTAAACACTGCGTAAAGAAACACAGCAAATTAATTTAGTGAACGTTACAGTTACATATCCACACCACAGATTTAGATTGGCTTTTATTTTATGCAGTGAGAAAAACGTCAAAAATGCATGCCTATACATTCTTAGAAATTCATTGGTGCATTAAAATTAGCTCTGTGTCTGTAATCACTTAGGGCAGGGTTGAAAACAGCCATCTCAGAGTTGTTTAAGGATTAAACGGGTTGATATGTGTTAAATCCACCCCTAGGCATGATTTCTGAATGAGAGTCTATACATACTGCTGTAATCAGTATAATTGTGGCGTCAGGGTAGAGCAAGGTGGTGGGGGAGCTGGTTTCATGTATCAATTTTGCTCTTTTACAATCAGACATTTAATACCTCTGAGAGGACTAATAGAAAGCAACAGCATATGTAAAAAAACAAGAATAAAAGAGACTGGGGGTAGTGGTCATATTTTTTCTCCAATGAATGTTTCTCACAGCAGGATTGTTTCTTTATTTTTTTTGAAAGTCAGTTCGGAAATAGTACAAAAATCGAGTGACATTGAACACCGCAAACATAAATATCTCATTCTATGAATGTCCTTTTGGATACATTAATAATTTCCTTTTCTTCAAGCATTTCTTTCTGTGACAATTCCCTCTGTGTAGTCAATGAAAAGTTAGTACATACTATCAACGAAACTTCATTGGCATGCAAAACGCACTACTGAGCAAACATTTACAATGTGTTCCTCTTGTGAACAAATGAGTGAGACTAATGATACGGAGCCCCGTACCACTCTGGTCCTTTTAACACTGACCCAATTTTACTTTTCTCACAACTTAGCAGATGGAACAAGCTTTGGCTACAATTAATTAAGGATAATAAGGAGCATTAATTAGAACAGAAATGACGAGGAACTCATTAGTCTGATATGGATAACACAGAAAAGCAATGGGGAGAGAGAGGCAATTGAACCCCTGATGATAAATAGTGTTGAGCTATCAGAGGAAGGGGAAAACATTCTCATTCCAGCTAAATTGACTAAACAGAGGACCCACTTTAGTTTTTCCAGCATTTTTCACATTTAAATCGCAAGACAGCTGATTTTAATGTTGTTTATGCCATTAGTTCAGCAAATGAATGTGAATTTAAACAGTGTAACAGTTGTTGTTAAAGTATTTATACAATGTTGTTGAATTATTTCACAATTCATTGCTGATCTTGTCCTACCATTTACCATAGCATGGTAAAATTTAGCATTCTTCTTTAAATATAGCCTACTATATTATATAAAATATGAGAAATGAGCAGACACCACATGCAAACGCCCAATGCTGTAATTGACTAAAGTCTTTGCATTTGAAATAGCTAAGTATTACTAATATTTTTACTATTCCAGCTCTCAAGGTTAACTAATCATGAAAAGTGTTTATTATAGCATTATATTTAGATCGTGGCATGAAAGGTTGCAGTGATGAGCATTGTAGCCGATCACAGACATGTTGAGCGCATGCAGTGATCTCATCATTTCTACACTCTGATGCCCTGCAAATATGAGATTCGTTGATTATAACTGGAGTTTTTAAGAGTTGAGAACTCAGTCACTGATAAACTCACGCAGTTTGATTGTACACTCAAGCGATTGTAAAGGGAGCATTCTTTGATTGCTTATTTTATTTAATCACATTTAAACAGATTTAACCGATTATGTGAAGTTGACCGTTTAGTCACTGTTGTTGATTTAATAGCATTTTGAGACAAAGAACATCTGATTGATGTGAATCTTTACATTCAGAAATCACTGGTGATTTTGGTTAGACATGTACACATAATCACGATGATCTGTAACAAAGCAGTTTCTGCAAAGATGATGTTTCTACAGCCATGAACAGCACAACATCTGGATGGCATCGCAATCTTGATATTCCAATAGATGCACTCACTGCTCATCGATTGAACACCAGTGGGCGGGACACTGATGAGATGATGTAAAAGTAGGCGTTGTTGTCTTGCACCAGAATTACCTAAGAACCAAACAAAGCTTTTTACAAAACTTAGCGTTTGATTATAAAAAAAAAAAATTTCTCACTGATGATGAGGACATTTTAAGTTACGGAACTTGCAGGATGTAGCTGATACAAATACCTCTTACATTTCAAAAGATCAAGGACCCCTTTAAGTATTTTTTTTTAATTTTCTTTGCAACACAAGTGAATCATAGGCAGAAATGTGTTTGCAGTGCTGTCACTAATCACAAACAACAACATATCTTGGTTTAGTTCAGAGTAGCTAAAGCAAACACAGTGAGTGTTTCAAATAATAGCAGCAGAACAAAACTCTATGTTTGGAACAATTCTGGAATTATATATAGTATAGGCTATACTGTAACATTAGAAATTGCATTGACTTGTTTTATATTTGATTTTAAATAAAAATTGTATTTCCTTAAACCGAGTGTCTGTCATTTGGATGTGTGGAGAACACTTTAACTTCAATAAACTTTCTCAATTCATGACTCTTGGTGTTCGTTTTCCATACCATACTGGTCTCTTTTCAGACAAGCTGTGTTTCCAACAATAGTTCCAGCAAAATGTGTGATAGGGAACGTCTCGGTTACGGATGTAACCCTCATTCCCTGAGGAGGGAACGGAGACGTAACGTTAGTGACTAACGAATAGGGGTTTCGCTTAGAAGCCAATCATCTTCGAGCTTAGAGAAAACGCACAATGGCGTGCCAATTCCATGGGGCATGCGAAATTTGAATACGTCACTCCGCCTTACCGCGTGAGCATATAAGGAGTACGTTGCAATATCGCATTATATTACCTGCTTGAGGAGCCAAGACTGAACTTCTGCGTTCCAGGTAGCACAGCTGATGTGGCAACAGGATGTACGTCTCCGTTCCCTCCTCAGGGAACGAGGGTTACATCCGTAAACGAGACGTTCCTTTTCGTTCAGTCACTACAACGTAACATTAGTGACTAACGAATGGGGCTCCAATCTAATCCCGCCACTCAGCTGTCTTCCAGTGCCCTGCGTAAGTGTGAGTACCCTGTCGTAAGACTAGAATGGACGAAGGACTCCCACTTATCACAGGAATACCAAGGTACACTGGGAAGCATATCCCAGTGAGGAAATGCCAAGATGCCTACCCGTAGGGAGGACTTAAGAGTACACATATGACCCGCAAGGGTAGCATATGGGAAAACTGTAGGGTACCAGCCGAAGGTGGATTTTTCACCCTAGGGGTGGCCGGAACATGCCAAGGGAAGAAACCCGCTCACTGCGGAGGCTTACGGTGAAATACACGTGTGGGGGTCGCCGGAGGGGAACCATGCACATGGGGCACCTGGCCGTACACGAGGGTCTGGGCTCGCTAGAGGGCAGACACACAGGCAACGGCGTAAGCAGTGCTGGAGGGACGCAGGGCTCTCTGGGAGCTCATCTGAGGAAATATCGCACGTATCCAGTCCGAGGAGTGGAATGGCGAGCAAGTGAAGACACCTGAGCCTGGTCCATTACCGGCCCCTCGGGGGGGCGAGTACATAGTCGGACACTGGCTCCACTCAGAGATTGTAGAATCTGGCGAATGTGTTAGGTGTCGCCCAGCCTGCAGCTCTGCAGATGTCTGTTAGCGAGGCGCCATGCGCTAAAGCCTAAGAGGAGGCAACACTCCGAGTGGAGTGAGCCCGAACCCCAAGGGGACATGGTCGACCTTGCTGCTGGTAAGCCAAAACAATGGTGTCCACTAACCAATTAGTGGACACCATTTGACAGCCTTTGCTTTGAGAGAGCACTTCCCTTCCGCTCTCCACCATAATAGACAAAGAGCTGGTCTGAGGTCCTGAAACACCGCGTCATGTCTACATAGGCGCGGAGAGCGTGTACTGGACAGAGCAGTGCCAAGGCTGGGTCTGCCCCCTCCACGGGCAGCACTTGCAGGTTCACCACCTGGTCTTTGAACGGAGTGGTGGGAACCTTGGGCACATATCCAGGCCAGGGTCTCAGGATCACGTGAGAATTAGCCGGCCCGAACTCCAGGCACGCTTCGTCAACCAAAAATGCCTGCAGGTTCCCGACCCTCTTGACGGAGGCCAATGCGGTCAGCAGAGCCGTCTTAATCGACAGGAACTTAATATCAACCGACCACAAAGGCTCAAAGGGAGGCCTCTGCAGAGCACTTAAAACTACTGAGAGGTCCCAAGAGGGTACGAGAGGAGAGCGAGGAGGATTCAGTCTCCTCGCCCCCCTCAGGAACCAGATGATCAGGTCGTGCTGACTTACCTTCTTGTTCTCCAAGAGATCGTGGTGGGCAGATATTGCGGCCACATAAACTTTGAGGGTGGAGGGAGACAGCCTTCACTCCAACCTCTCTTGGAGGAACGAGAGCACGGACCCGATCGGGCATTTCCAGGGGTCTTCTTGGCTGGAGGAGCACCAGGTGACAAAGAGGTTCCACTTCAACGCATAGGCATGCCGAGTGGACTCTGCCCTAGCGGAAGTGATGGTGGCGACTACCGTGACCCGGGGGCCAGCAGCTGAACAAAAGATTCTCCCCCGGCCCTCCACCGGGGGAAGGAGCGGCCCTGCTGCCATCTCCTGTGGAGAACTGCCCATCCCTGAGCTGTCCGCATCAGGAGCGCAGCTTAGCCTGGCGTTTTCTTCGCAGGCTGCGGGGCTGGAGCGGACTGGGACGCCTTCCTGCGGGCACCTCTGCGCGGCCCGGGTGGAGGCTGCTGTTTGGGTGGCGCAGAGGTTGAGGGAACCGCAGGAGGGCGCCCTCGGCGGCGAATCACTATTGAATCACAATAATGATTTCACAACTTTCAAAAAGAGGAAAAAAATGGTATAATAACGGCAGTGAAAAAGAGAGTGTCACTCCCGTAGACACTGTATTAGAAACACCCTCACAGCAGCAGTAAGTTGTGTTTAGTCATTTGATGCAAAAGTGATATAATACAAACTATTAGTTTTATACGTGTGCATACATTTTTCTTTTTTTTAAATGAAAATACAAAAAAAAAACGTTGCAGGATTTACGATATTGATGACCATTAAAATGCATCATCACAGTCTGTGAAAAGGGTCCATAACGACTTTGGCCCTGTCCCAAATGGCACACTTCATGTGCACTTTCGTAGGGTGTCCCATTCGTCATTTAAGCTTAAAGAGGAGTGCTTGTGAGCGCCCCCTTTGCGTCTGCTATGCACCCTCGATTCGCACTTCAGCTGAGCTACGCAGAGGACTTCTACCCGGCAGTCAAAGCGGCATTATGTCGTGAAAGTGCGGACTCAGAGGAAGACCGTGAGGGTTTAGGGTGCCATTTGGGGCAGGGCCTTTATAGTGATGGCCGATATCAAAACACTGCTTCATGAAGCTTCGAAGCATTATGAATCAGCATATTGAATCAGTGGTTCGGATTGCCAAAGTCACGTGCTTTTTGACACCATAGACTGTAAAAAAACATGAATGTAGTGTCCATGACATCACCCATAGGATTCTGAAGAGCAGTTTGAAGCGTAAAGCAGGGTCGAGCTGGCTGTTGCCATCCAAGCAGTGCATCATCGTGCGTCACTCCCGGATAAGAGAAAATGGGCAAAGAGGCAGGACGTGGGCAGAGCTGAGGTGACGCGATGACTAACAGACAGCAGATAAATGGCTACCCACCTGTCAAACAAAGTGGCCACACCCTTAATTATGCAGAACTTTAAGGCTTTATATAATGTAAACGAATTAGTTATAAGAAAATTCACCCCCCTTACAGTTGTCATGAAGGGCAAAATTAGCCGTTTAGACCAAAACTAGAATTTGTACCAGGCTGTAAACATGTTTTTTCTGCTGTAAAGTTGGGCATTTTAACAAGGGGCTCAATGAGATTCTGCTCCCTTCTGGAGCCTGTAGTGGCCAGTCGATGAACTGCAGTTTAAATCACTTCCGTATAGACCCTTTTCACATTTCCGGGTTTCTCGGAGCAGAAGTCGTTATAGTTGGGTTAACTTTTATAGCGGTGAATGAGAGAATACATTAAATATATATTTTTTTGTGTCCCGATTTGCTCAAATAGCAAAAGAAAAACGCAATAATAGTGATTTCACAACTTTTAAAAAGAGGGAACAAATTGTGTGAGATTGTTAACGGCAGTGAAAAGAGAGAAATATGTTATTTTTACCATCAGTCTCATAGTCACTCTATTAGAAACACCCTCACAGCAGCAGTAAGTTGTGTTTTGTAATTTGATGCAAAGTAATATAATACAAACTAGTAGTGTTATAAATGTACATATAATATATATATATATATATATATATATATTTTTTTTTTTTTTTTTGAAAATACAAAAACGTTGGAGGATTTACGATATTAATGACCGTTAAAACGCGTCATCACAGTCTGTGAAAAGAGTCAAATGGCTTCATGAGAGGGTGGTCTATCTTTCCTATTAAAATGTAACTTTTTGCCTGGCAAGCTACCCATTTCCTTATCTAATTTTAATCAACAATGCCTTCTCTCGTGGAAATTGTGTTATTGTTCATAGCTTTTCCCCGTACAAAGTTATCCTTTGGGACAACGCTGATATAACTGTTAGAAATAAGTCACCTTTTTTCCCTAGATGGTTTATAAATAACTTTAATTGCATTTTATCTATTTTTGATGATTTTGGTAATATTCTGAATTATAAGCAATTTCTGAACCTCCATAACTTTCCAGTTCCACCAAAGGAATACAACACCTTGATAAAAGCAGTCCCAGCGGGTTTAATCCAATTAATTAAAAATCACCCTAAGTTTAGCAAAGGTAACAGGGTTTATCCAGCCTTATGCTTGGATGGTAAATTGACATTTTAGATCGGAAGTGCAACAACAAACATATACGCAACATTTTTCAAATGAAGAGAAAGATTACTCCAAGGGGTAAATTCTTTTGGGGTTCTCTTGTAACAGATATAAATTGGAGAAAAGCCTGGCTTTTACCAAGTAAATTTTGTATATCTAACAAAGTCAAGGAAATCCATTATAAAATCCTTCATAAGATCTATCCTGTTAACTCTTTTATTTCTAAATACTCTGATATTGATGAAACATGTTCTTTCTGTGGTTTTGTTGAAGAAACTATAGTCCATTTATTTTGTGATTGTAATACAACCAATCATTTTCGGACTGAATTAAGTTCTTTCATTTTTAGCCCCAAAAATATGACTCACAAATTCATACACGAAGAGATTATCTTTTATTATGAAACCCCAAAATTGCTGTCCCTTGAATATATCGTTAATTTCTGTATCTTGCATGCTAAATTCTTCATCCACAAAGATGGCTTAAATCTCCTTTAAGTTTTCCTCTCTTTCTTGCGGAATTTAACTCTATTATTTCATCCCTTAAACTCATAAATAACAAAAAAGTGACATTTTTTGATGCATTATGAAGATTTATTCAAAGATATGTTTTAACCTTATATAGAGATTGCTAAGACATGTGACGAACTGAGCGGCAACGTCATCAGAACGCAAAGAGTTTTGGGTATGTTTGGCCCGTTTACATGGCCTGGCATAGCAGGCTAGTGTTCTGGCATGAAAATAATAAAAAATGAGAGAGAAAAACAGAATATAATCCTACAAAATGCAGCGGACTAAAGAAAACATTGTCGGACCATATCGAAAGACGAGATATGATGAGAAAATAAAGGGAATCAAAGGACTGGATCCTTACGAGCTGAGCGATTGGTCAAGGGACGTCAAAATATTGCCTAACTTCCAGCACCCATTTGGATTTCTTTTTAAAAGGTTTAAAAACGAAAGAAAATACAAGAGTCGACTGTTTTTGAATAGCCTATTGTAAGTTTCTAATTTAAAATGTTTATAACCTATGTTTAAATGTTTTGCCACTTGTGTGTGCTAAATATAAAGTGCTAGTGTAAATGTAAATGAATGAATGAATACGTTAAAACCTGACATCTATGAAAGTGTAAACAAAGAGAATTGCAATTCTGACAAGCCATGTTCAGTAACAACTTTTGGATTTGAAATAAAAAATAATGAGTAAATGCTGTGTTTGTGGTATTCAACAGCGGATCAGTTGCGCAGTGCAAACGCAGCATATGTGAAAGCACAACAGGGCGGCTCCTGAACCGCAACACGCACTGCAGACGGAGTATGTGTAAAAAAGAGCGTTAGTGTTAGTGCGTAACGTTACACACACAATGTTTTCAGTAAATTCAAGTCGCTACAGCAGGCCCAGATGGATGGGTCCAGGTCGAGGACCTGGAGATTGTAAAAGTGGGGCAGAAAACTGTCGTCCGTGTGAAGGTATACTAATGTTTTAATCACCACAGTCCACAACCACAATCTTTCTGCATGCAGTCAGAATTCAACAAAACTGTTCACCGCCATTATTTTTCCACGCTGAAAAACAATAAAGGAATATCTTAAGCTTTAACTTATGCCACTTCTATCGTGAGAACGACTATTGCAGTTTATAACACAGCAGGTAGATGGCATGAACACTGCGTTCTACCCTACAGGCAAAGAAGTCTGGCGCCCGGCGTTTGTGCCGCGGATTCCCAAAATGCTTTGCGTTCACCACCGGCAATACGTCACGATGACGACACATTAGCAATCTCTATTATGGGAAATCCAGAACATTATTATTATTTTTTTCTTTGTTTGTTTCTCGTTATTGTTCATTGTAAGAGTTACAACCTCACTTCATTTCCCAGATCTTGTATGTACAAGTTCTGCAATAAAAAATAAATAAAAAAATGTCTTCATGAGAGACCGCGGGAGGTTGCCGCTTGTTTGACACGCGATCCGAATCATGATTCGATAAGCTGATTACTCCGAAGCTTCAGGAAGCATTGTTGTGAATTCGGCCATCGTCACTATATAAGTCGTTATTTATTTTATTTTTTTGCGCACAAAAACTATTCTCGCTTCATAAAACCATTGTAGAACCACTGTAGTGTGATGGACTTTGTAACAACATCTTTGTATTTGTATGGGTCTTGTGAGTGCAAATTATGTTAACGTTACATTGCTGCTAATGGAGGCCTTTCTGAGCCATCGGATTTCAACAAAAAAATATCTTCATTTGTGTTCCGAAGATGAACGGAGGTCTTACGGGTCTGGAACGGCATGAGGGTGAGTAATAAATGACATTATTTTAATTTTTTGGTTAACTAACCATTTAAACTGCGTGAAATTCATGAGAACACAGACCGAGCAAACATCACAGTCCAAAAATGACACTAACATTAACAAATAATGTTGAAAATATTTTTGTTTATTTGTTTTCCGTGGAAAGCATTCGACGAATCTGCCGCCGCGTATCTAACGTTATCGGAAAGCTAGATAAAATATTTGCATGCACGCGCGATCACGCATGTCCCCAGTGAACACAATGCCCAGTTCATCCATAACAATTGTTTGACGGGACCATTTACATGACTGAATAGGTATGTACTGTTTTACTTTAATAAAACTGATTATTGTTTTGGACCGTACAATATGTATCAAATGTTATTAACAATAAGACATCGGCATGGCGTTTAGTGATCATATGCCCCGCAAATTGTTTACATTCACTGTACTGTATTATCATCAAAATCATAATTTAACATGCTATTTCTCAATGTACGTTTTTCTAACACCTATTGAGCTGTAGTGACTGTTAAAGGGTTAGTTAATCTAAAATTGTAAAAATCTGTTATAGGCTACTACTGTCATATAATGTCGTTTCAAACCCATACGACTTTAGTTAATCTTCTTCGGAGCAAAAATGAAGATCTGTTTGATGAAATCTAAGAGATTTCTGACCTGCCATTGACATTCTGTACCACTTTGAATTTTGACGAATCCATATGTTAGTCCATATTTCCGAAGAGACACGATTTCTACATGTCATGGACATATTTAATTTAGGCTTTTATTCACATATAAACATTAATCGATGCACACACCAGTTATGGTAAACAGAAGCTCAAGCATGTTTGCTTGATGTGTGCAAGAACCAATGAGGTTTATTCTTGTGTGTTACACACATAGAATGTAAATAAAATATGGACGTAGTGTCTGTGACGTCACCCATAGGATTCTGAAGAGCAGTTTTGAAGCGTAAAGTAGAGACTAGAGCTGGCTGTTGCCATCTTAGCAAGTCGTCATCGCGCGTCACGCCCGGATAACAGAAAATGGGCAAAGAGGCAGGACGTGGGCAGAGATAATGCTTCGACACGATTACTAACAGACAGCGGATAAATGGCTACCACCTGTCAATCAAAGTGGCCACGCCCTTAATTATGCTGAACTTTAAGGCTTTATATAATGTAAACGAATGAGTTATAAAAAAATTCACCCCCCTCACAGTTGTCATGAAGGGCTAAAGTAAAGTTGGGCCTTTTAACATGGGGCTCAATGAGATTCTGCTCCAGAAACAGAAACTGGGGGAGGTTGCCGTTTGGTTACACAGAATGTTTGAGCTTCCGCAAGAGCCATTGAGGTTCATTCTTGTGTGTACAGCACGTTTGAACTTCCGCAAGAACCTGTGAGATTTTTTCTTGTTCTTCAAGCATGTATGGTTGAGCTTCTTTGCTGTCAATGTTCACTGATCAATCATTTTAATGGCTGTCACAATCGCAGAATCCTTCCATGGTTCTTTAACATTCACTCCCTAAAAAGTGCCACAATGCACTGTGAAAACCACGAAAACCATTGATGCTCACTATGTTCCCTTAACGGAAGTTCTGTAGTGCAAAACTTAAATCACTACACATAACGACACGATAGATGTTTATAAAAATAGGTGTACAAACCGTTATTTTATTATATTTCAGCATTAACATACATTGCTAGACAGGTAATGAACATAATCTAGCTAACCTTTATAATTTATTTTCGGCTTAAATGTTGTACATATATGTAACAAACTAAGTATTTATTATAATGTACTTTTAATAACATTACATGTAATGTCAGAAAGATATCAGCTCATGTTGTTCATATATAGCAGTAGATGTGTTGTACAATGAGGACTTTATCACGTCGCCAGGTCCAATGTGTATTGTCCTTTACATGAATGGAGTAATATATGGATGGCAGTGAATGGATGGCAGTGAAGCCGTAAATGTGAGGCAGCGCACATTTTAGTTTCGGTTTTGGAGCGCCAATTCAGGGGTGGGTTGTTTGAATTGTGGGTTCATTAGCCTATTATTCTTAATGAAAAACACAACAACAACACAGCCCAATGACACACTCGCGTAATTTGGCGCCTTTACATTTCGCTGTGAAACCAAATCTTCCGCAATCATTTGTTCTTTCAGCTATTTACTCTCCTGACTTCTGCTGTGTTTGTGTTGCTCTGAACATGCTTCATTAAGCAGACACGTTAAGTTTTTATTTCTACTGTCTGTTGTCTCTAACTGAAATAAATTATTTTATTACTATAAAAAAAAAAAAACGAGTGATGTAACTGTTGTTGAGTCTGAACACCGGTAACAACGGCAACACCGACTATTGTAGCAAGCCTATTGTGTAGCTGTCTATGAGGGACAGAAATCTCTCTCAGATTTAATAAAGATCTTTATTTGTGTTCTGAAGATGACCAAAGTCTTACGGTTTGGAACAATATTAGAATCAGATTTTTTTCATTTTGGGGTGAACTTATTAAAACAAATTGGTGAAACGAGTTAAATGCAAGTAACACATTATTGTACATTTTTAACTTATTTATTTTTACAGGTTGTTTCTTGTTGAATGATAGTAGTGTGCTTATTCCTTTTATTTTTTTAAAGGAATTTATCAGTAGAAGACAGATATTCAGTAGAAACTTGTGACTATCTGTAACTTGTTCTTAATTGATGTCTCTGAGCTGACAATTGAGCTGTGTTTGATGACACTGGTTCCCTTTAGTGATTCTCTCACTAATTGAGATGGGAAAGATTAAATTAGTTCTTTTCGTTGGTTGTTTACTATGCCTGTTTCGACAATTATGTAAGCGGCCAATATGGAAGACAAAAATAGTAGGCAGACGGGAATCATGGGAAATATCATTATTTTATCTGCATTTTCATGTCTCAACTGTTAGCATTAACAGATGTATTGCAGTGTTGAGGAAGCTACTTGGAAATTGTATCTTACCAATCAAGCCAAGCTTGCAAGTGCAAGTTTGTGGGACTATCAGTTACATTTGGTACAGTGAATAAAATAATACTGATTTTCTTGTACAAACACAATCAATCGAACTCAGTATAGTGTTCCCAGAAGTAAAAATCCCATTCATTTCCCCATAGAGAAATACATTTTTATAGATTTTTCAAGACAGACCTATTGTGAGCTCTGAGGTTATGAATCTGTGATGTATGCTTTTGTTGAAGCCAGTCAGTGTAACTTTCAATATAACTTCAATATTGTATTTAATAGCCACATTTCAGTTGAAGAACTGCACCAATCAGAGAATCATGACAAACAATTCAGGATGAAAGAGCTCAGCAGTAGCCACACTCCCTCATCAAGCTTTGTGAATGTTGTCATCAATACATTTGATATTGATTGGGAATACAATAAAATAAAATGTCTTACTTCTAAACAATAACTCAATAATTTTATATTGTATTATTATTTGATAACGCCATTAAACGTGCTTTATGGAGTAGTGTACTCAATGAAGCTGCTTTTTTTGTTTTGTTTAAATAATGCTGCTTGTTTTTGCAATTATTTTTTGTAATTTATCTTCACTTTGGAAAATGCTGTTCTGAAGGGACAGATGCATACATCATGGAACATTCACACAGGGTTAAATCACTCCATGAATTGCATACTAATTCAGTCTATCACAACTGTTTATGTTATGCTCTGCTCGCAATGCTCTTGCGATTTGATTTGCTGCCAAAATGGGGTGTTGCAGTACATGACAGGGAATTGAAGAGAAATGTCAGAGGCAGTCGTTAAATCTTTCACCTCTGTTCCATTCTTAATCGTTGAGTGTGACAAGCCTCTATCGAGGAGGGTGAGATTTTTAGCAGCAGCAGCCGTGGTAGGTGTTGGGTTTGCTGGTGTGACCAGCTTAAATATGAATTGATGATATTACAATTAATGCACTTATGTGTGGAGCAGGATTTATTATTCGTTGTATAGACAACATCAATGAAATAACCAAAAAATGGTGTACATGCATGATAAAATTCTATAGAAGTAAATACAGATTAGTAATCAATTAAGTGCATGGAAATCTTCTATCTGCTTTCATGAGAAAATTGACTACAGTACATACATATGTCTTGCAAAATATGCAGGGTTTTTTTTTTTCAAGTTTTTTACTAAATGACTAAATGTCAGGCTTTTCCTCACACAGGTATCATATGAATTGTAGAGCTGCATGCCAATCGTTAAAATATCGCTATAATAAATGATCTGTGGGGTATTTTGAGCTGAAACGTCACAGACACATTCTGGGAACACCGGTATGGAAGTAAAATAATGCCAGCATTTTTTTGAACAAAAAAAGCTTGTTGAATTGCACTACTTGGAACAAAATATGCATTGTATTTTTATGGGCTGAAATTCAACTGTGGATATTTCAATAACATTTTCATTATTAATAATTCAGTAATCATATTCACCTTTCAGATTTCACTTACAAAATATTTATTCTGTATACAAATAAAACCTATAATATTCGACAGGCAATTTTCTGTCCATTTTATTTTGCTTTATAAATTCGCTTCCACAAATTCAGTAGTTAAAATTCAACAAAAAAATTAACAGTTCATTGCAGGAATAGTAGTAGTTTACTGATTCATAATCTCGATTTGCTGTTAGTTGACATCACCAGCAGGTGGTGCAAACCATAGACATCATATGATGGTGCAAACGGCTGTTGATGAAGACCAGAGCAATGGGTAAAGAGATTCATTCATTCATTAATTCATTACACAGATTTACTGAAATGGAGCAAGTTATACATATTTGTAATGATTATCAGGGCCAGTATGTACATATGTATATGTATATATACATATATAATATAAAATATGGCAAAGCTGATAAAGATAAAAGCTGTGTTTGTGTTTAAGTCTGTATGGTTACTTTTGTAGATGCAGCTTTTTTCTACTGTGAACAAGATTATTTTTTCACCGATGCTGAAGTACACATCAAAAAAACACTACAGGTAGACCTATTTATCTTGGTTGTTTAGTTTCCTTAACTTCTTATCGCAGCGCTATGCTGCTGTACTGAGGGTTCCCTCACGTCATACTTCAGGATTCCCCTAATATAGTTATCGCTATCATTGAGGTCAGGCACTGATGTGTGATGGGCAGTGGGGCCTGTATTGAAGTTGTATGCCAATTCACTGAGATTGGAGACGTACAAATGTATAATTGTTGTGGACTGTTAACTACTTCTGATACTAATAGCAGAATAATATATTTTAAGGTTATCATTATTCATTGCAGTTCAGGTAATTTCATTCCACTTTACAGGTGCTGGTCATATAATTAGAATTCAATTCAAAAAGTGAAACTTGGATATTATATTCATTCATTACACATGGACTGATATATTTCAAATGCTTTTTTCTTTTAATGACAACTAAGGAAAATCCCAAATTCAGTATCTCAGAAAATTTGAATATTACTTAAGACCAATACAAAGAAAGGATTTTTAGAAATCTTGGCCAACTGAACAATAACATGAAAAGTATGAGCATGTATAGGACTCAACACTTAGTTGGTGCTCCTTTTGCCTGAATTATTGCACCAATGTGGCGTGGCATGGAGTCGATCAGTCTGTGGCACTGCTCAGGTGTTATGAGAGCCCAGGTTGCTCTGATAGTGGCCTTCAGCTCTTCTGCATTGTTCGGTCTGGCATATCGCATCTTCCTCTTCACAATATCCCATAGATTTTCTATGGAATTAAGGTCAGGCGAGTTTGCTGGCCAATTGACCCTTCGCTAAGCCCCGCCCTCCTTAGTTACTGTTGCTACCCCTGTCAAGCTTTCGCGACTGGCCCGTCTATTACAGTATGTATGCGCCGGTGACAGACATTCCCAAGGAGATAATTAGTAATTTTTAGTGAACAGGTGAAATATCTCAGAGAGCAAGACAAAAGGGACTGCAGTTCGAGGATATATCCATGGCATAATATGCAACCGATTAGAGAATAATTTCATCAAAATTGAAGCTAAAGCCTATAGGTCCCAGCGCAAGCAGCAGCCGCCTCATACGCTGACCATTCAAATGGGAAACACACACACTGAGGAACAGCTGTTCATGCACAGCAGGGTAAACAATCTAATAATTATAAATCAAACAGCTTATCCATAAGACTTGTGGAATAAACACAATACATTCGCCTTACCACTTTGCAATGATAACATTCTCCCGCTTATATTTTATTTATTTATTCTCCCACACTGCTTGATCCACAACATTCTGATGGGGAAATTGTTGCACTGTGAAATTGTTTTCCCCAATAAGAATCCTCAGTAAAGTTACATTGAATTATTTCACGTAAGTAAGTCACAAATGCTAACATGCAGCAGGATTTTTCCATGCGGCAGCATCGATAGATATATAGTAGGGATGCTCATATTAACCGTTTAACCGTTAACCGATAGTAAGAATTTTGACCGATTAATACTATCAGTTAAACGGTTTAAAGGGTATTTATTTTTATGTTTTTTTTTGTTTGTTTGCTGTATGGTTAAATAAAAATATGCTGTATTTGTTATATCACGGGGACCAGTGACACTTGCAACCACACGTCTCTGCAGACATATTTCACAAAATTAAGTAATGGGAAAGAATCCGACTATGTGGGACCTTTTCCGTAGAAAGGGCGACGAAGTTACTTGCAAAATATGCTACGTGGTATTAAAATACAGCAGTACTACAAGCTCTTGACTGGTGGAAAGCAAATGAAAGGCACTTCCCGAGGCTGGCCGCTCTAGCGAGGCGTTATCTCTGTATTCCCCGGGCACCAGTGCCATCCGAATCCTTAATGCTTTTCGTAGTGTGGTTTTGGTCAAGTTTACTAAAGTAAACATTGTCATGCATGTTCTTCTCGCCGCTGTTTCTTGATGGTTTATAGAACAATTACTCCAAGTCGCACTCTGTCGTTTCAAAGAACAGCACAACAGCGAGCGCAACTAAACACTTCCTCAGACAAAGGCGCGCGCGCAGTCAGCGGAGGCTCGCACTGCGGAGACAGACCAATGTATAAACGAGGCTTTCTGCCGTGGGTCTAACTGACAACAGGCTGCGCTCCAGACTAACCCACATCATTTAGACATGTTACTTAAAAAAAAAAAAAAATGCCAATCAAGGTGTGGACTGAGGTAGGCCTGCTATTTTTATTTGACTGAAAAAACTATTCCGGTTCTTCAAAGCTTCAAACGGATTCGATCAGTGTATTTTCATTTTGTTTTCTTAATTTGGTAATTATTTAAGTAAAAAAAAAAAAAAAAAAATTTAGTGTATAGGCCTATTTATTGTATGCTTTTTATTTATATGAATGTATTCAGTTTTTCTCTGTTGTCAGAAACGCTGCAGGTGCGTGAAAATTTGATAATGTGTCCAGGTTCTGTTGTTGTTGATCTGTTGTGTTTGCGGCTGTTTGCACAGTAAAATAAAATATTTTTAACAGGTCACAGACACTCATCAATTGTATTTTTTATTTAATGTCAATTCAATATTATAATCTTGTCAGTTAACGGTTAATAATCGATTAATGAGCATCGGTTGTCGGTCAGGAAATTTAACCGAAATGAGCATCCCTAATATAAAGCTATACTTTTGCGCTACGGTAGGAATATCTGACAAGGTAGGATAAATCAACAGAACAGTGTCATTTCTCCCCTTGGGTTTTAGGTTTGGGGAAGGGAAAAAATTCCACCCCCTGTCCAAATTTATAGGATACCGGGTATCAGATTTGCACAATCCATAGGCACAATCCATAGGCATGTTCCCCTCGCTCGAAAGCTTGACAGACCTTCCGCGCCTAGTTACGGTTGCTAAGCCATGTTTGGCTTGTGGCGGTTTTAGGGCATGGCTTAGCGAAGGGTCAATTAAGAACAGGGATACCATGGTCCTTAAACCAGGTACTGGTTGCTTTGGCACTGTGCAGGTGTCAGGTCCTGTTGGAAAATGAAATCTGCATTTCCATAAAGTTGGTCAGCAGCAGGAAGCATGAAGTGCTCTAAAACTTCCTGGTATATGGCTGCGTTGACCTTTGACCTCAGAAAACACAGTGGACCAAAACCAGCAGATGACATGGCACCCCAAACCATCACTGACTGTGGAAACTTTACACTGGACCTCAAGCAATGTGGTTTGTGTGCCTCTCCTCTCTTCCTCCAAACTCAGGGACTCTGATTTCCAAAGGAAATGCAAAATTTACTTTCATCAGAACTTTTCATCAAACATAACTTTGAACCACTCAGCAGCAGTCCAGTCCTTTTTGTCTTTAGCCCAGGCGAGATGCTTCTGACGTTGTCTGTTGTTCTAGAGTGGCTTGAAACAAGGAATGCTCCAGCTGAAACCCATGTCTTGCATACATCTGTGCGTAGTGGCTCTTGAAGCACTGACTCCAGCTGCAGTCCACTCTTTGTGAATCTCCCCCACATTTTTGAATGGGTTTTGTTTCACAATTCTCTCTAGGGTGCGGTTATCCCTATTGCTTGTACACTTTTTTCTACCACATCTTTTCCTTCCCTTCGCCTCTCTATTAATGTGCTTGGACACAGAGCTCTTTTGCAATGACCTTTTTAGGGCCCTATAAAATCTGTTTAATTTTTTTCCAAATTCCGTTAAATTTTATTCCACATTTTTAAAATTCCTGGAAAATCTGCGTTTCCACTAGATTCTTGCCCTCCTTGTGCAAGGTGTAAATGGTCGTCTTTTGGACAACTGTCAAGTCGGCAGTCTTCCCCATGATTGTGTAGCCTACAGAACTAGACTGAGAGACCATTTAAAGGCCATTGCAGGTGTTTTGAGTTATTTAGCTGATTAGAGTGTGGCACCAGGTGTCTTCAATAATGAACCTTTTCACAATATTAACATTTTCTGAGATACTGAATTTAGGATTTTCCTTAGTTGTCAGTTATAATCATTAAAATGTAAGAAATTAACATTTGAAATATAACAGTCTGTGTGTAATGAATGAATATAATATACAAGTTTCACTTTTTGAATGGAATTAGTGAAATAAATTAACTTTTTGATGATATTCTAAGTATATGACCAGCACCTGTATCTCTATACATGGATTGAATTACAAACTTTAATAGAAGAATTGCTAATTTAAGTTTTATATAAAATAAGTACTGAATTCCTATACAAATTAATAAACCAACCAACCATTGAGTTCTGATCCTGGGCAATGTGTTCTGTGAAATGTTCTCCACTTTTCTAATGTCAACAATAATTGTGTTCCTTTTTTAAATCTTTAGCTGTTTTTAGAGCATTGGATATAATTTTAATATACTTAGTTTATGGCAAGCAAGAGAAATAGAATCCATCCTTTCATCAGCTTGCTCATTCATGTTTTTTTTAATGCTGATTTGTGGCTGATTTTATTTTTTATTTTTTTTACGTCTGCACAGCATCTGTTTCTACAAGCATTTATTTCTGCAGCGATTTCAGCTGACAGCGCAGACTAAATGCCAAACATGTCTTTTCATTACCTGCTACTCTTTCTATTTCCCTCATGGTCTGAAGGACTTCTTCTGACTTTAAGTTAAATATGGAGAGCATTGATTGTTTTGGATGGTGACACATCCGAATTAGTTTATTGACTTCAGTAGAAGGGGGCAATAGTACTTTAATGCTGTTCCTGGCAAAAACAAGTGGATCAGACTCTTGAGCCAAAAGTGTCTGTACATGATTGCTTTGCTAGCTGTGTCACTTACTAAAATCAGACTGTACCCAAATCCAAAAGGAAAGGCAGAAAAAAATGAGTAGCATCAATCTAGATGGTAGACTGCTGTGATTTTTATTTATTATTTTATTTAATATTTTTTAATGGGTTTCTGCTGCTAAATTATTGATTGTTTGTAAATCATGTTTTTTTTTATTACAGTGACATGGGTTTGATTAAAATCAATAAAGCAATATATGCCATCTTCATAAATGTACATCTATTCCATTATTACAAGGTCAATTGCTTTACACATTACAAGGACAATTATTAACACTAGGCTGTAAATGTACAGATCTGAAAACAGTCTATTGAATTCTTTTTAAATGTATAGAAAGAAAAAATAAACCCAAGAGACAATTTTCTTCTGAGGAAATAGGTCACAGATTCAATTACAGTCACTGAAGCGTGCACCCAATCTATCATGCCAAATTAAGTGCATTTTAGCAACCTACTTTTCTCTGAATTTTATAGACACATTCACTCTTGTGAAGATTCTGCAAAAAATAAAAATAAATTACTGGCTTAATATATAGCTGTTTTAAATGTTGTGCACACTGGATAACTATTTTTCCTCCGAAGGAGTGTTGAAAAAACCTGTTAAATCTGGCTGCAGGCTTTATCTGTTTTGGAAGCAAGAACACTTTCACCTTTTCTTGATTCTCATTATACGTTTTAAAATTGCTTCTACACTGATGCAATTCAACTGTATCACCTCAACAACTGCTGAGCGCTGAGGTGAGAGAAGATGAATAAAATTGAAAGCAATGCTGAGAGCCTACTTTATAGTAAACTGACTTGAATTTAGATATAGTAGTAATATTAATTAGAATGAATAAATTAAAATTTCCATATTTAATATAAATGGTTTTTGGTAAACGGAACTAAAGGTCAGCATGAATACAATGACAGCCCGAGGAGGAATCATGGTCTTTGTTGGATGATTCGAGTTATGAATTCCTCCCCATTGACTGCCTGTCATTAACTGTGTTGCTGTACATGGTTGAAGAGTTTTCTTGTAGACGCCGTACACTGTTGGGTCTCTGGTGTTGCTACATTACCTCAGGGCTCATAAGAGGCCAATTCTCATATTGTATTTCCTGATGACTGATCGTACAACAGACTCCATTTTACCTTGCTGTGTGAGTGGGGAAAAATCCAACCAGACATCAACTTGTCATCTAATCTTATCCTGTTAACTTTTTCATTTCCCTGTGTAGTTTCTTGTAGATGTGGTTGCCATGGACATTACTAACACTGACCATCTCAAGAGGGCCTAATCTTTGTGCCTTGTCTTTACACTTTGACACCCCTCACCCTTGCAAGTTCTTTTTTTTTATTATTAAAACTGAGTGCACACCAGTTTTTTTTTGCATTAAATTTAACTCTTACTATCCAAGGTTGTGTTTGATCTTAGGCTTGTACAGAGCTTCATATTCAGCAGTAGAGAAAGCTCTATAAAGAGTCTTCAATAATTCATGACACCAGATTTAGATTTGTGAGCTTCGCTGTTTGGAAACTGCAAAATTCCACAGTACATTACTTTGTGGAATTGGCATGGTTCTGCGATTTAAGCTTTGTGCTACACTTCAGCAAGTTTGACATTTTTCTTCTTTTTTTCTTGTAGTAACACAGTTTTGTACTGGTATATATATTTGTGTTCATTTAGTTTTAATGAAAAAGGAAAAATGTGTAGGAAGAATTTTGACATTTGTAATCTGAACACACAATGAGCATTATGTCCCTTTAAACAATTAATTTAAAAATAACTAAGGAACGCTTGCCCCTGTGAGTTAATTGTTATATTATTATATATACTAGATAGCTTGAATTATGTCCTGTCCACCCATTCTGTCCTCTGCTGGTGTACATTAAGGACTGTTGGTTTGTCCCAGTTCCATTTTAATGGGACAGACATGAGTGACAAATGGAAACAGTCGTCTGAGTGCTCTAAACACTAATGCAATGCAAATGGAGCAACATAATGTGCTGTGAGTAGCATCTTTTTACATTTTCATCATGTTTATTGTATTCACATGCAAATGTTAAACCTGGGTAATAGATTTTACTCAGTTGTTGTAATTTGTCACACCTAAACATGAAAGGTGATGATAAATTGTTGCTATCTTCTGTTTTGTCTCTTTTAGTATGTCTGTCAGTTGATGTGCGTTATGTTGGAAGTGAATAAGCAAAAACAAAATATGGAGGTATTTTGGAATACTAGTTGATTATATATTATAAACCAGTGTGAATTACATTTTTATATTATTTGCAAGAATGAAAATGTATTTGCAACACTGGCAAAATGAAAAGCAGGTAAATGGAATAAATTAAAGCAATAACCAAGGATCTCTCTAAAATATTGGAAGGATATCTGGTAACATTCCCCATCATCTGAATGGCAGCTGCTTGGCTGGAGCAGGAACCCTCGGAATTGTAACAGGAAAACTATATCCTGTCTGATTGATTAATGGTACCATGAATCTCAAGCCCTTCCTAGTGACTACTCTGAACTATCTACTGACATCCAAGGCAGCTAAAGCTGGGCATACACTGTGTGATTTCTGTATGATTTCAGAAAGGTTACATACTCGGACTGTACGAGGTCAAGACCTGCCCGGAACTACTTTAGCCATGCGTGTCCCTGAAAATAATTGCACACCTTAAAATGTTTGTCAACCAATCAGATTCATGCATTCAACTGCCCTGTAGTATAAAGTGAAATAATCAGGATTTATATGTTGCTTACACTGTTAGAAAATGTGCACTGCACTGTATAAATATGAAGGAATTTTCCATATTTGTTTTTTTACAGGTGTCATCATCTAAAAACCTTTATTTTGAATAATGGATTGCATTAGGTTGTGTTTTAAGGGTTAATGGAAATTTCTGTAAAATCACATGTATTTTTTAATGCATAGTCAGAATACACTACTTTTGAATGGCTGGCAATGGAGAAAGATGGTATTTTATAACAGAATAGTGTAATTATTGCATCTACCAGACGGGTAACTGACCCATGCTAACTGGACAAATCTTGACCCCTTGGAAATGATAGCCATTGCTCTCTAGCACTACTTCTGTTGGGTCTAGACCTGCTAAATGGCAGTGACATCTTAGTGGAGTACATTAGATGGATCACAGAACAGTTATGCCCCTGACCTCTTAATCTCTAGGTCTCTGTGGGCGACCATGAGAGAGATAGAGTTGGGAGAAAGACAATTTCAGAGGGTATTTAGAGCTCACGATTGTCATTTTATTCGTTCTTATTTTTATTCTTTTGTGCTGTGTTATGACAATACATAAGGAAGATTTCTCAAATACAGTGAGGAAAATAAGTATTTGAACACCCTGCTATTTTGCAAGTTCTCGCACTTGGAAATCATTGAGGGGTCTGAAATTGTCATCGTAGGTGCATGTCAACTGTGAGAGACATAATCTAAAAAAAAAATCCAGACATCACAATATATGATTTTTTAACTATTTATTTATTTTGTATGCTACAGCTGCAAATAAGTATTTGAACACCTGTCTATCAGCTAGAATTCTGACCCCCAAAGACCTGTTAGTCTGCCTTTAAAATATCCACCTCCACTCCTTTTATTATCCTAAATTAGATGCACCTGTTTGAGGTCGTTAGCTGCATAAAGACACCTGTCCACCCCATACAATCAGTAAGAATCCAACTACTAACATGGCCAAGACCAAAGAGCTGTCCAATGACATTAGAGACACAATTGTACACCTCCACAAGGCTGGAAAGGGTTACGGGGAAATTGCCAAGCAGCTTGGTGAAAAAAGGTCCACTGTTGGAGCAATCATTAGAAAATGGAAGAAGCTGAACATGACTGTCAGTCTTCTTCAGACTGGGGCTCCATGCAAGATCTCACCTCGTGGGGTCTCAGTGATCCAGAAAGGTGAGAAATCAGCCCAAAGCTACACGGGAGGAGCTGGTCAATGACCTGAAAAGAGCTGGGACCACCATTTCCAAGGTTACTGTTGGTGATACACTAAGAAGTCATGGTTTGAAATCATGCATGGCACGGAAGGTTCCCCTGCTTAAACCAGCACATGTCCAGGCCCGTCTGAAGTTTGTCAATGACCATTTGGATGATCCAGAGAAGTCATGGGAGAAAGTCATGTGGTCAGATGAGACTAAAATAGAACTTTTCGGTCATAATTCCACTAAACGTGTTTGGAGGAAGAAGAATGATGAGTACCATCCCAAGAACACCATCCCTACTGTAAAGCATGGGGGTGGTAGCATCATGCTTTGGGGGTGTTTTTCTGCACATGGGACAGGGCGACTGCACTGTATTAAGGAGAGGATGACCGGGGCCATGTATTGTGAGATTTTGGGGAACAACCTCCTTCCCTCAGTTAGAGCATTGAAGATGGGTCGAGGCTGGGTCTTCCAACATGACAATGACCCGAAGCACACAGCCAGGATAAACAAGGAGTGGCTCTGTAAGAAGCATATCAAGGTTCTGGCGTGGCCTAGCCAGTCTCCAGACCTAAACCCAATCGAGAGTATTTGGAGGGAGCTCAAACTCCGTTTTTCTCAGCGACAGGCCAGAAACCTGACTGATCAAGAGAAGATCTGTGTGGAGGAGTGGGCCAAAATCCCTCCTGCAGTGTGTGCAAACCTGGTGAAAAACTACAGGAAACGTTTGACCTCTGTAATTGCAAACAAAGGCTACTGTACCAAATATTAACATTGATTTTCTCAGGTGTTCAAATACTTATTTGCAGCTGTATCATACAAATAAATGGTTCAAAAATCATATATTGTGATTTCTGGATTTTTTTTTTAGATTATGTCTCTCACAGTGGACATGCACCTACGATGACAATTTCAGACCCCTCAATGATTTCTAAGTGGGAGAACTTGCAAAATAGCAGGGTGTTCAAATACTTATTTTCCTCACTGTATGTATGTGTAGGCAAGGCAAGGCAAGTTTATTTATATAGCACATTTCATACACAATGGCAATTCAAAGTGCTTTACATGGAAAATGAAATTAAAATAGTGATAAGAATTAAGAATACCACGTGTAAGACTTAAAAATAAAAACAGGATAATTAAAACAGTTGTAAAGAGAATTTTTAAAATAAGAAGACAATAGAAATATATAGTTGTAAAGATATTTAAAAAGAATAAAATTATTACAGTATATATAGATTTAAAAAAAAAAATAAAAAAATTAAGATGATGCATAGATTAGAATAGGTGCAATCAGTCGGACGTACAGTGGCACAGTGCTCATTCAGTAAAGGCACAGCTGAACAGATGTGTTTTGAGTCTGGATTTGAATGTGGCTACTGTTGGAGCACATCTGATCTCTTCTGGAAGCTGGTTCCAGCTACGGCTGGCACAATAGCTGAACGCAGACTCTCCTTGCTTTGAGTGAACTCTTGGTATTTCTAGCTGACTTGATCCTGATGATCTGAGTGATCTGATGGGTTTGTATTTAATCAGCATATCTGCAATGTATTGAGGTCCTAGGTCATTGAGTGATTTATAAACAAGTAATAATACTTTAAAATTGATCCTAAATGTAACTGGAAGCCAGTGTAAAGACCTGAGGACTGGCGTGATATGGTCATATTTCTCAGAATCCTGGCCGCAGCGTTCTGTATGAGCTGCAGCTGTCTAATGGTCTTTTTGGGAAGGCCGGTTAGAAGACCATTACAATAGTCCACCCTGCTGGTGATGAAAGCGTGAACGAGTTTCTCTAAGTCTTGCCTGGAAACAAAGCATCTAATTCTTGCAATATTTTTCAGATGATAGTAAGCTGATTTAGTTATTGCTTTGACATGACTATTGAAACTCAGGTCTGACTCCAAAATCACACCAAGATTCCTGACTTGATTTTTTGTTATTAGACCTTTTGTCTCAAGATATGCGTTCACCTTGAGAATTTCATCTTTGTTTCCAAATGTAATGATTTCAGTTTTGTTTTTGTTTAACTGGAGATAGTTTTGGCTCATCCAACTGTTAATTTCATCAATGCATTTGCACAGGGAGTCAATGGGGCTATAGTCATTAGGTGATAGTGCTAAGTAGATCTGGGTGTCGTCAGCATAGCTGTGGTAAGCCATTTGGTTCTCTCTCATTATTTGGCTCAGTGGCAGCATGTACAGGTTGAATAGGAGTGGTGCTAGAATTGACCCTTGTGGGACTCCGCAAGTCATGGATGTCCAGTCAGACTTATGGTCACCTATACTCACATAATAACCTCTTCCTTCTAAGTACGACCTGAACCATTTAAGGACCATCCCAGAAAGTCCGACCCAGTTTTCCAGCCTGTCAAGAAGTATGTTATGGTCAACAGTGTCGAATGCGGCACTGAGGTCGAGTAGCACCAGAATTGATGTTTTGCCTGTATCTGTATTGAGGCGAATATCATTTATGAACAGTTAAACACACTTTTGAAAAAAGAAGTGGGGAGTGTGTCAAGGAGGCAGGTTGATGTTTTAAGGTGCTGCACCGTTTCTTCTAAAATTTTATAATCAATTGCTTCAAAGTCAGACATAGTAACTTTCCGAGGTTGTGGTCTGATCTGACTGACCCCAAAGCAACTCACGGATGTGCTGATCGCCTTCCTGATATTAATTATTTTCTCTATGAAGAAGGAAGCAAACTCACTGCATTTGCTGTCAGAGAGCATTTCACTGGGAATGTGACTCGGGGGGTTTGTCAGTCTCTCTACAGTAGCAAAAAGAGTGCGCGTGTTGTTTATGTTTCTGTTTATAATATTTGAGAAGAAGGTCTGTCTAGCCTTGCCTAGTTCCACATTGAAATCATGAAGGCTGTCTTTATAGATGTTATAATGGATTATAAGTTTTGTCTTCCGCCACATGCGTTCAGATTTCCTGCATTGTCTTTTCATTATTTGCACTGCCGTTGAGTTTCTCCAAGGTGCTTTCTGTCTGCCACTCTTTTTCTTGACTTTCTCAGGAGCAATATTATCAATTACACTCTTAACTTTTGAGTTAAAGGAGTCAAGGAGAGAATCAACAGAGTCTGCAGATATGCTTGGTGTTAGAGATATAGCCTTCATAAATAGCTCACTAGTGTTCTCATTTAAGCTTCTCTTTTTGACAGCGACAGATCTAGCTTCAATGGCAGGAGAGATTGAAATATCAAAGAAAATACAGAAATGATCAGACAATGCTACATCTTTAACAACAATTGATGAAATGTTTAGACCCTTGCTGATAAGTAAGTCTAGAGTGTGTCCACGATTGTGTGTGGGACCATGTACATGCTGTGTCAAAACAAAAGTGTTAAGAACAGTCATGAGCTCTTTTGTTGTACTGGATTCAGCATTGTCTATGTGAACGTTAAAATCCCCAGCAATGGCAAAACAATCAAACTCTGAGGAGATTATTGATAACAGCTCTGTAAAGTCCTCAGTAAAGGATGGAGAGTATTTTGGAGGCCTGTATTTTGGAGGTGTATATGGAGGACCAAACCTGCATAAATTAAAAATAAATAAATGAATAAGTAAATAAATGAATAAATATACAAATATGTAAATAAGCAGATACATAGATAAACAAATGTTATAATAGGAAAATAAATAAAATATACGACTTGATAAAATAAATATGATACATTTTTAATCAAATAAAATTTTGCATTTTTCCCTTAAAAATATTTTAGGCTTTTATACATTTTATAAAAATATTTTTAACTTTTATTTATTTGTTAATTAATTGTAATATTTATGTATTTTTATATTTATGCTTTCATTTATTTTTACATTTATTTATTCCCACATGTATTTATTTTTACATTTATTTATTGATTGATTGATTCATTTTTACTTTTCCTTGTGCAACATGGAAATGAGGAGGGCGGTCCATGTGTAGCTTCAGCGCATCATTGGTTGAGAGCTCATATTCGTCAGACCAGCTAAGCAATAGAGTAGAGTTTTCAAAGTTAATGGCGGCCGCACAGTTCTTACACAGTCACAGACACCAAACAACGTTTCCAGCAGTTTGACCCATTGAGAGATAAGTTTCAATGGTACTTATCGGAAGAAAGTACAATGGATGTCACATCCCACCTTAGTGCCATCTGACTCTATGATTTTGAATGTGCTGGGAAATATTTTGCAGAGTGCCTTACAATTCAGTCTGTACTTCCACATTCATATCGGGATATAGCCCCCCTAAAACATCGATTAGTACATCTAATATAAACAACAGTCATTTGATGCGTTGTTTTCTACTTCATTCGCTAAACTGCGCCACTCTCTAACGTTAGCTATTTGTGAAACTTCCGCCATAGTGTACATGCAAAAGCTACAACCTGTCAAGTTCAAAATCTGTGTGATTCAAATGGCACTACGGTTGTAGTGACGTCTATCGTACTTCCGATAAGTACCGCTGAAATTTATCTCTCAATGGGTCAAACTGGTGGAAACATTGATATGTTGTTTGGTGTCTGACTGTGAAAGAACCATCTGGAAGCAATGTGCTTTGAAACTCTCCTCTATCGCTTTATCAATGCTTGAGCTCTCAACCAATGATGCGCTGAAGCTACTCAAGGACCGCCCTCCTTATTTCCATGTTGCACACGGAAAAGTAAAAATAAATGAACTGATAAATAAATAAATGTAAAAATAAATACATGTGGGAATTAATAAATGTAAAATAAATATATATATATATATATATATATATATATATATATATATATATATATATATATATATATATATATATATATATATATAAAATTAATTATAAATTATAAATTATAAAAAAATTATAAATGTATAAAAGCAGAAAATAATAAATTAAGGGAAATATACAGCATTTTATTTGATTAAAAATGACTCATTTATTTTATCAAGTCGTTTATTTTGTTATTTATTTTCCTATTATCACATTTATTTGTCTATTTATCTGTTTATTAATTTACATATTTGTATATTTATTTATTTACTTATTCATTCATTCATTTATCTATTTTAAATTTATGCAGGTTTGGTCCTCCATATGTGTGTGTGTGTGTGTGTATATATATATATATATATATATATATATATATATATATATATATATATATATATATATATATATATATATATATATATATATATATATATATATATATATATATATATATATATATATATTATAATTTAAGTCTATATGGTTAATGTCAACGTATACACAAAAAAGCTGAACTTCCCATTAGCTTTACTATTTATTTGGATTTTCTTTACGGATATATAATGGAGGTCATGCATATGGTGTGTTTGCATGCAGGGTCATTCACAGCTTTGCTTATTGCGGACAAACAATCCAAACTGCCAATTCCTCGCTGTGGCTGTGAATTCCTCGTCTGAGCCCATTGACTCAGTGTCAAAACTCTAGCCACATAACATACAGGTAAAATGTCACACACTGTGCAAAGCAACTATTGAAACCTACTAATTAACTGGCTTGTCATGTTGCTGAAATAATGTACTAGCAAACCTTATTTAGCATTACATATCGATAGAATAATTAATTGCATACTGGAACTTTAGTTACTGTTACATTATCTTTTTAGCTATTTATTACTTAGAAATAGTGCAACGTCATATAGTTACATTAAATGTATTGCAAAATACGTAATGTTTTGAAAACCAAGTTTGTAGTCAAAGTATGGGCACGGCCATAGTTAATGTAAATCATATTGATGTTTCGTCAGTACCAGTGAATGTGCTTAGTGAACTGTTTATCCGCCGTCATTGGTGGCCCTGCTTGCTTACTAGCCTGTGCGTTCACGCGTTCGCGTTGTGATGGGGGCGGAGCTGTGGAGTGAGGGCTGTAGCAGCAGAGAGCAAGGGGTAGTGACCTGTGAGTTGTGCTTGTTCAAATATTCAGGCTAAGTCAACAATTTCTAAAAACTCCCTACTGCAGCTTTAATGATCATTTTGGATTAGGTTAGCATGACTCCATATCATGGCCTTTTGTGTTAGGGCTGTCCACGAATACTCAAATAATCGAACATTCGATCTGTAATTAATAATCGAAAAATAAAATACTATTCGATATTCGATTTTTTACTGTGTGTTGCTTTGCTGGCCGTAATTGCAGTGAATCCATGATAAATCCCTCCAAAACCGAGACACTCCTCGCTGCAGCCTGTAGCTCGATGACGTAGCTGGATCAGATCCAATACGTACTGGATGGTGGTTCGTTATGGCTAGTGCATAGTTATAATGCGAGTGCGAGTCTTGTTATAATGCGTGTCACTTAAGACCAGCGTATACGCATTATAACTACACGGGTCAGAACATTATAACTACATAGGTTAGATCATCTGTACAATATTGACCATGGTCAATATTATATATGTGATGTTCTAACCTGTGTAGTAGTAGTAGCCTGCTGATAAATAATACGTAATTATTGATAAATAAGTAATCGTGATGCTGAAGTTATCCTAGTTTCTCTCTACATACATGCAAAACAGTTAAAATTGTAACATATTCTGGTCATACTTGCAGTTGAGTGGAAGCAAAAATGAATCAAGTAGCCTATTGTCTGTAATTTTAATCCTCAAGGTAAAACCGGTACACATTCAAGGGGAAATGCAAACGTGTGTCCTGATTTCGTGAGCATGTTATTAATAAATTGTTTTTGCGCGAGCGGTTTGAGTATTTATCCAGTTCACAAATCTCTCAACTGGCGCTGCGGCGCATGTGACGTCATCAAAATGTGAACGAAACCACCGCGCATGAGCGTCCAGTACGTGTTGGATCTGATCCAGCTACGTCATCGTGCTTCAGGCTGCAGCGACGACTTCTTGCCAAAACCCGCAGTTCTAACTAAATCCACTGGCTGGCGTTATGGAGCGTCTTAATAAGTTGAGTGCATTTGATCACATCTGCCTCGCGATGTTTGGAATTACTTAAAATGAAAATAGAAAAAGATTTTACAAAATGGAGCTACTTTTGATAAAAATGAATTCATGAAATGGAGTTATCATATTATCACGAACACAATAACTCTCATGAAATGTGATCCAAACTCCAGTTGAATGAGGAAAGACAGCTGTCCATCACTGCATTCACAAGTGCAGGTAAGCACAGATGTTCACCGAGTGAGAGCGAGATTACTTGTATGATAGCAAAAGTTACGTTTTTGAGGATTAAGTTTTGTCGAGGGCTTAAAAACAGAAAACACAAAGTGCTGTTAGAAACGCCACTTAACACCATTATCTTTTTGTCTCTTTAACGTCTGTTAGCAGGGCGTGTTCTCTCACCCGATAATAACATCATCCACATGATATTATTGTTTTTCTCAACATAAAAATGTGAAACAATATTTATATAAACACGATAACCATATTCTTACTCGAGTGTATAATATGTGCGTTCTGCACGATAACTGGCAGTCTGCTTTATTAGTGTTTGTTTTTTGTTGTTTTTTTGCTCTTGACCGTATAATACTTTCTTTAGTCCTATATTTTTTGTTTACATGTACTGTTTAATGTTTTCAACTGAATGACAACCTTAACATAAGCTTGTTGTGTATATTACCTAATCATAGGTTGTATTAGAAATGTTGACGACAACTTGATGAATAATAATAATTAAAAAAACGTCTTTCTCATTTTCTAAAAATAACATCATTTAAATAAACGAATATTCGAATATTCTTTTTTTTATGATCCCAAATATTCAAATACAATATTTTGGAAAAATGCCCATCCTAGTTTGTGTTCGTACAAATCATTGTGCATGTAAATTGGCTATCAGAGCTTTTATAATTGGGGTGTGAACATGTATACAATCTTTGTACTGATGTATTATCTTAGCAGATCACACTCATTAATTGACCCTTGAGAGTTAACATGGTAATGCTGGTCATCAGGGGTCGCACGGGTGACTGTGGTACATTTGACTTCAGCCTTTGAGCATCATATTGTCTTTTGTGTGTCATGTGGACATAATTATCCATATCAGAGCAGCCAACTCCATGATGTGATCATTATACAGCTCAGCTCATTATCTTTGCTTTTCACTGGGTTAATGTTGGTAAGGCTATAATAATGCAGTTTTTAATTGAAACACTGAATATTCTGTGGCACGCAAAAACTGGATACATGTGACACACCAAACACTCATGACCTCCCTCTCTCTCTCTCTCTCTCTCTCTCTCTCTCTCTCTCTCTCTCTCTCTCTCTCTCTCTTTCTCTCTTTCTCTCTTTCTCTCTCAAACACACTCCTCTTTACAGGTTTAATGAACATGGCCAGGTTCATGTATAGGTCACAATCAATTTACCAGACTACTGACAAAGATCTGCGCACACAAACAAATACTCATTGTCTTGACCATGGCCAGCTCGCTGTTTAATGTTGTTTTCCAGTGCATGTAGTTAGAGTGACTTTTGACCGTACTGTGGCTTCTCTGGTGTTTTAAGCTGTAGGAGATTCTTGTGGAGCTGGTCATCACAGAGGCATTCGCTCTCTTTTAACTGTTCTCACTGTCTCAGCAACACGATCACATGAGATTGCTTATAATTATCACGAGTGTGCAATGTCGTGGAATGCATATGCCAAAATGAGTTTTGGCGTCTAAATGGTACGCAGTTTTTACGCGTGCATATGATACGCAATTTTATGGCGTGTATATGACACGCTCTTGGGTAGGTTGAGGGTGGGGGGATGGGGGGTTCGTGCGTATAATACGCCACAAAGTGCGTAACATGCACACGAAAAACTGCGTACCATTTGCATTCCGCGACATTGCACACTCATACTATTTATACGCATTTTTGTGAGAACAGGTTGGTCTCAGAGACTACAGAGAAGAGGACTGAACTTAAAAGATATTTGGTCTCAATATACACAACCAAATGAGAGTCGCACTTATCGTGTTGGTGATACAGCTTTTTTTAAAGTTTTTGTGAAGTCAAAGGACATCTGTCCTGGTTGTGTATGTTCTTCCTTGGTATAGTATGAAGTATTACATTTATGGTAATATAATTTTGAACAAAAATATATTTATTTGAATTAGTGGTGGGCATAGATACATTTTTTAAATCTAGATTAATCTCACTGTGATCTTGGAATTAATTAATCTAGATTAAATTGGCTTGTTTTGAATTCTGTCGAAGGCATCCAGAATATGCTACCCAAATAATGACTGGTGCTTTCACACTTGCTTCGATTGCCTGGACCGAACCCGAGTTTGATTGCTCCCCCCTGCCCCAGCTGGACCGTGTTCATATTATATTATTTGGGTCCGAACCGGGTGCGTTTGCGCCATCAAAGCAGCAGCTGTTTACCCCGTTACTTGCTAACGACGTCGAGCGAGAAGGTGGCAAAATGAATAGCGTTGTTCACTTAACTTTTTTTTGTTTTTGAACCGTTGGTTTTGTTACCAAAGCTTCAGTACGTAATGGCACTTGCGTCTATCTGCCGCGATTGAAACTTACTGCAAATGCTCTAAGAATGCTGACGACGAGCAGAAATGAGATTTACTGCTCTCTGCTTACAGTATGTCCGTCACGCTCGTCAGGACTCGAGTACGGTTTGCGGGTGTGCACCCGAGTTCGGAAGACAGCGTTCACGCTTGATGTGGTAATTTCACAGCATACATGCAGGTTCGAAGACTCGTTCTCGCTTCCTACAGTTGAAAAGTCAGCTAAGTAGTTATACATCCACGCTAAAATATCAAGGTTAAAGTCATCATAGCTTGAGTAGTATAAACGTAGCTCCCAACCCAACTTTGAGAATAGATTACGGGCAATATTTTTTGTATCGCCCTATAAGAGTCTCATGTTAACGCAGCACGTTAACACCGATAACGGCCAACCACAAATTTTAATTTGTCTTTGTTTTCAGACACCTGCCCCCCAGATCAGAGCCAATGATTTTATTTGAGCTATGAGTAAAAATGAATAAATAATAGAATTCATATTTTCTCATTTTATTTATAATTATACAAGAGTTTGTGGAAAGATGTAAGTAGATGTAAGCATTAGACATCTGTTTTGCAATAGAAATGTTCAGCGACCGACCGACCGATCCCAGATGAAAAAATACTATAGTATACTATAGTATATTATAGTAAAATTACAGTAAAAATACTCTAGTAAATACTATAGTGTTTTTGAACCATACTTTAATAAATATACTACAGTAAATTATAGTATATTGTAGTATATTATAGTATTTACTACACTTTGTTAATTTACTGTAGTATATTTACTATAGTACGGTTCAAAAAGTATTTACTAGAGTAATTTTACTATAATATACTATAGTATTTTTTCATGTGGGATAATGCAAACTACTCAACTTTTTATTACATTTTGCCGTTTTGAATTGAAATATGTAATGTAACAAGGATGTAACAATTAATAATTATTGAGAATTAAAATTATCGACAACAACGATTCTCATCATCAATTAGTCAGGTCTGCCGCTTGTGCACGGAAAACTTCAGTCAAGCCAAATTACAGCACTGAATAACACATTTCTATGGACAACATATATATATATATAAAAGTAGTGGAGTGGAAAAACAAATGAGCTGATATGGGAAAGGTACGCGATCCAAGTGCCTAAAACATGAGAAAAAAAATTCCAGCTTCAAGTGAATGCGTTTAACATACATGTGTCTGCATCATCAGCACAAAACATTAGTTTTACAGGATATATCCTCATCTGTAAATGTTACTAATTCATGCGATTAGGGATGGGCAAGAGTACTTGAACGTGACAGCGACGATCGATCATGAAAACGATGATCGCCCTGACTTTATATTTGTCTCTTTTTGATCGGTTATTATTATGGCATTTTGGGCAGTACCTGAGATCTGATTGGTTAGCAATAGACAGCACGCCTCCAGACGAAACTGGATTTGAAAGCGCGCACTGCAGTGATGCCTGGAATCGCTTTGATCATGAAATACAGTTAAGTACAAGATGTGCAGAGCCAAGCGGTCATATATAACATTATAATGAAAACAAGATTGTGATAGAATGTTGTGAATTCTCTGTACTTTTGTTCCCCACAATGAGAGTTAGCTACATCAGAGTGCCCTCAAGTTCATGTGCGCTCTTGCGTCCTTTTCTGCAGATGCAAGTTATAATTTCTGATTAATCTAATATAGGACGCATTGGGTTGAGTTTATTAACCAGCTAGCAAGGTTCTGCCATTATACCAGCTGTTGTTAATTCACACCAGCTCTTCTGTTTCAGTATTTTTTTTCTTCTCAAAATCATTGATATTAATAATGCAGCATTGGTATATTGTTCTCATGTATTTTAACAGTAGACTTATGTTTTATTTAAAGTTGTTTTTCATTATGTCTTTGAAAACACATATAATTAAGTAAATAAAAGTACAAAAATAAAAATAAGTGCAAGATGTGCAGCACCAATCTATCGTATACATGGCATTATAATGGGATCACAATTGTAATAGAATGTTGTAAATTCTCTGCTTTAGTTGCCTGTGTAACGGCGTTGTTGTTAAGGGAAGAGCACATTTAAAATGTGAGTTTCCCTTTCAAACCATAGACTGTAAAAACTAGCATGTTCACGTATGTGTTTGGGAACATCCATTTTGTTTTTGTGTTTCTTTTTGAAAAACATTGATGCATCATAATCTAGCAGTTATTTTTTTCTAGTCATATGTTTGTGTTTTCATAGACATGTTTTCATGTCTTGTTTGTTATTGTCAACATTAATTTTCGTAACAGTATTTTTTTTATCTCCATGATTGACATGCCTCGCCCCCCCCGCACACACCCCGCCCCCTGTGTTCTCGTTTTTTGAGACCTGTCGATGATCTAAATGAAAAATTGACAAAAATGCCCATCTCTACACACGAGTATTTCCATTTTGCATGAAAGCGTGTCCTGACAGTCTGCATAAAAAGCTTCAAACTTCACTGAACGAGCTCTGGCACGGTGCAACCTGTTACTGTACACTGAAATGACAGTAACAGGTTTCTTTGTCCATAGTGTGTGTGTGTGTGTGTGTGTTCATGCAGAACATTCCTCTTATCTGATAACAGTGAGTTTTTGCTTTTTGTTTGTTAATTTTAATATAATTTTAATGTAGGGATTTAAACTGTCCTTTTGCTTTGTAACTTTATTTTCACATAATGTACGTATAGCATAGACATACCCTTACGAAAATTAACCATGGTTTTATTATAGTAAAACCATGTTCTTTTGGCATAGGCTATTGATTACCATTTGTATAACCACACAAATACCATAGTGAATAGTTATCTATTAGTAACTATGGATTTGAAGTAAAACCATGGTTAATTTGTGGTTACCATGGAATAACTGCAATAACCCTGTTTTAGTTCATTTTTGTAAGGGTAGATATCACTATGTATGTTTTCATAGCATTCAGCTGACACGTTTGTTTGAAGGACAGCATTAGGACAGATGAGGAATAGTGTGTTTGGTCTTAAAAAAAAAATCACTGAAGACGAAGTAAACAGTCAGTGATAAAATTGGAGCAAAGAAAATAATTACAAAGCAGTACGACAAAAAAACTACAATAGAACAAAGACACAAATTAAATAGACTTACCTGAAAATCCTAAGCACTATGAGGAAAAAAAACAATAAAACTAAGCAGTTTTATTAGCTCTTTCCCCACATGCCCCATTTTGTCAAGTGGGGCATAAATGACCTAAAAATAAAAAGGTTGCTGTTCTTAAGTTACTCTGAATAGGCACATAACCAACATATATTTAGAAAGCCAACACTTGAGATTTTACAGTTCAAGACTCAGAATTACTCAGACTGTTATTAATATGGAGATATATAAGCTCAAACATACAAAACAAAAATAAAATGATTAAGAATTAGGGATGTGATGGTGAGGACATTTTCCAACCGGTTAATCGACGTGTGACAACACCGGTAATACCGGTATCACCGACTGGGCTTTAAAATCACAAATTCTATATAACCAGAAGTAATGTACATGGCCGCTCAGGCATTAATAACGGAGCGGAGCAAAGCGAGTGGTTTCAATGAATTCATATGAAAGTTAAGCTTTCATATGCATGAACTGAACATGTGCCAGTGCACACACACCGTGAATGACAGTTTGTCCGTAAATGCGCGCTCTGTGAGCCCGTGAATGGATGGCAGTGCAGCCGTAAATGCGCGCTCTATACGGCCGCTCACATTTTAGTTTCGGTTTTGGAGCGCCAATTCAGGAGCGGATTGCTTGAATTGTGGGTTCATTAGCCTATTATTCTTAAAGAAAAACACAACAACAACACAGCCCAATGACAAACTTGCTTAATTAAGCGCCTTTACATTTTGCTATGAAACCAAATTGAAGTTCTGTAAATTGACACAATTTAATTCACAGAAATTTGGCCAATTAAATATTTTAAATTGTAGTAACAATTGCTTATTTCTCACTGTCCCAAAAGACAAAAATGACTAAAAACATAAATATAGTAAGCAAAATGAACACCGACAACAGGTTCGACATTTTATCACATTACTTTATTCAATTCCAACATAGGATATTTGGTGAAAATACATTATTTTCAATAAGTAAAAACTCACACGAAGTCTTCTGCATAACAGGATGTCTTGATGTGGTGAAGAAAAAGCGGCACAGTATAGGCTAAAGGCCTGCAAATAAAAATAACATTAATGATAAAGTTCCCCTGCATCACATCTGGCAAGTACTTTATTATATTATGCGGATGAGACGAATGAATGGATGAATAAGAAAATCACGAGCTTAACGTGTTTGATATTGAAAGGCAATTGAGCCCTGAGAGAGGCCAACGCCAATCTGACGCTGCATTCACACGGGGCTTCGGCGTTAACGCTTGACAGAGGGCGTGGCTGAAGCTTGGCCGTTACCGTTATAGTGACAACAGCCAATCACACGTCTGCTCTAGGGTCGCATGAACGCAATTGTCTAGCGCCTGCTCTAGGGTATTTGCATACGGCTATCTGATTGGATGACGCCTGCGTTGGCACTTGAAAAGTTGAGAAAAACAGAGAAACTTCTGCCGCTTGCAACGCGAGTGAAGCGAAGCGACGGAGCCCACAATTCAGTTCGGCAACGGATGATGTCACCCATTCAAAGTAAATGAGAAGAGTTAACGCCTACGCCCCGTGTTCAACGGTCGCATGGGGCACATATTACACAAATGACTTAATTTATTTATTACCTATTATTATAGACATATAAGACATGAGGAAAATAAAACTATTGGCTACCATTAGATAATTATGTGGTAACCGAGAACAAACTCATGAAACCAATGAATGCAAGAACTCCTGATTCTACAAAATGTCTTTTAAACTTTATACCGGGTCATAAAGCAACACTCTGGAGAATAATTTCAGTGCTCAATACTTACAAACGCCTTGTGACGACGATGAATATATCTTTTCTCTTGGGAATGTTTGTTTCGTTCTTCAGCACGGCTGGTTTGGCGCTGTGGCGCGCATCCGCATTTGAAATCTCCAAACAAACGTTTTTTCTCGGGCTAAGTAACTTATTAGGCCAATATGTAATGATCAATTGTCACAATTTTTCCCCCCAATTTTTTTTACAGTGTAACGGAACAAAATTATTTTATTACTATAAAAAAGTTTTTAAATTAAAATGACGGTGGGGGGCGGTGCCACGGTGTGCAAGTGATGTAACACCGACAACACCGACTATCATAGCAAGCCTTTTAAGAATATATTTTTTATGTGGCTGTGGCAACATAGAAACACAATGAAGCTGAAGCCACAAGTCTGCTCATGTTTCATTTCAAATCTGATGATGTTATCTCTAAAACTATGAATTTAATGAAACATTTTTTAAGACCATGTCATGTGTTTTTAGAGAAAGTTAATGAAAGTCTATTAGTTTTGCCTGCTGTAAGGTCCCATGCAGTCTATTGTCTTTGTCTGTTGTGGCGAACTGCCCCATCATGTTTCTATTGTTCTCACTCGACAAACCCATCACACCTCTGCCATGAGATCTAAACTTCCTTATACTTTTGTTTTTATTCAGAGCCTATCAGCCTTTATTCTGCATTTTATAGCTTTCCGATTCATATTGCTTTTATCCCAATAAACATTTTTCACCTTTTATAAATAATTAAAAAAAACTTTTCTTATTAACTTGTGTGAAATTCTTTTGACAAAATTAAAGTTTCAAGCAGCAATGAAAGGGCCCTTGCACTCAGGAGCACCGCCACCCGGTGGCCTCAGGATAACAGTGAATAGTGGGCGACATCTTGCATTTAAGTGGGTAAATATATGAGAAATATGGCAAAGTCACTTCAATGTGCCACACTTCCTGCTGCCAGCAGGTGGTGCTTTGACTATAACCGAATATTGGCATGCAGAGGTCTTCAGGTCAGGACTATTATCAAATATGTGAAGTTTGGGGCAGATCGGACACTGTATGCCTGAGTTCCTGTTTCATGGCATTAATCGCATACATTAGCACTAAGCCAAGTTTTGCTTGATTTAATGTGTTTCTGGCATGTTTGGGACTTGATGGCATATTTAAATGTGTTTCTGGGAGGGAATTACAGTGTAAAGCATGCCATTTCCTGTTGCCAGGAGGTGGCGCCTAACTAACTAATATTGGCATGTAGATGTCTTCAGGTCAGGACTCTTGTCAGACATGTGAAGTTTGGGGCGTATCGGACATTGTATGCCTGACTTACAACAGCTTCCCGTTTCAGCGAAAACTCAAGATCTTCACAATTTAACATCACTAAGGCCTTACGATTAGACTGACCAAACATGATGTTGTTCTAGTTAAATCTCAATGAGGATACTCATCACAGTGTAAAACATGGCCTTTCCTGTTTGTCAAAGGTGGCGCTATGACTGTCACTGAATATTGGCATGTGGATATCTTCAGGCCAGAACCCTTTTGCCACGCCTAATTCTTAATCCCATAACAGAAGTAAATTTTCACCACTTTTGATGCGTGTGCAAAGTTTCATGAGTTTTCGAGCATGTTTAAAAAATGTGATTAATTTGGGAGAAGAATAATTAAGAGGCTGAGAAATTCCAATACAGTGTTAATATCGGTAATCGATGTTATGAAAGCATAATATGAGTGGCATATGTGCAGCAAACAATCTTTCTCTGTGTCTTAATAGCACATGCAGATGCGAAAACACAGGCAGACAGCGCTGGAAGATGCTAATGCTCATCAGATTGCTTAGAGATAGAGAATTAAAAAGAAATGATAATTTTGTCAGTAAAACATCTAAATATATACATATTTCCAGTTATGATCACTTCTGGACTAAAAGCCCCAATGAATGCTGTTCAGTGAAGCTATGTGAACACAAATAAACCAGTGCAAACATGACTAAATATATATGTATTGCGGGGTGTTGTTCTGTTCAAAATATCAAAAATTAGAGATTCATTATTATATGCATGTGTGTTTGGGACAGAGAGGAACACAGTCGCATTCAGACGGGCACGAGATAGACGGGGGTTGAGGAACACCGGAAAATCTGACAGAATGGACAATATTCGTCTGTATTTGCAATACACAAGCCTAGCTTAAGCTGCGTGCTACAAATGCTGTCTGTGTAAAAGCACAACGGGCGCGCGCGGCTCCTGGTCTCCATACGCACAGCTAATGCGCTGCCTCTGTGCTGCTTGCGCGTGTGGTGTGAAACTGCCGTTAGCGTCGGGTTTCTTAACTTTTTCGCAGACGAAAGCAGAGCTGTGAAGAGCCGCTTCGCCATACTTTAATTGTTTTTTAGCTAAAATGACGGGAGGGGTTGTGTCGCCCAGATTTGCTTCCCCCCAGTGTTGCAACTCTATCACTCTCCATGATAAAACGATCCTGTAAATATGGTTGACTTAATAATCAATGCACACTATTCTGTACTGTTTACCAAAACTTGCTGCAAACATCTGTATAGTGAAACTTGTGTATCCGCTTAAGCCATTCAAATGACACAGCGCTAGAAGTATTGAGCGCTTCATGAACCACGTGACAGCGCGCGGCGCCGGGAGATGAGAGCATGCGCAACTCCGGTTTTCAAGGCCTCAGGCTTTAACATTATGCCACATTAGCGCCAAAACGCTATTTATTGTTCGGAAAATGTAAAAGCTAATCTTTGTTTAATATCAAAAGCAGGTTTGGCAACTTGGCGTGAGATTAAGTTGGGCAGAGTGAGAGCATGACAGAAATGCGTGAGAGTTGATAACCATGCAGCGCACTGCTCGTTTCATGTTGCTTCTAGCATGCGCCACACCTGAAGCTGACGAATGACGTAGGTTCTGCTGCGAAAAAAAAAAAAAACCTGGATCGGCCCGTGGATCTGTTAATTATTCCGATCCCCGATCCAGCTATTTTGTCAGTATCGCGGCCGATATCCGATCCTTATATCGGATCGGTGCACCCCTAATATTTTGACATAAGTGTGTATATTTGACTTGTTAAGCCCTCTAAGGTGCTTTGTTCACTCCCGCTAATGAGTAAAATATGCATGCAAATTATGTGCGCATATACCGAAATGAGCCCTCTTACTGCTTATTTGTATTGAATGTTTTTAAATAACTTTTTTTTTTAACCTCAAGGCTTAAAAATGCATTTAAATAAGCTTTAAGCTTGTAAACGCGATAGAGGCAAAACTCACTTTTAGGCGAGGAATTGTGACCGCCCGTTTAATGTCATCTTTGAGCAAAATCCAAATGATTTTCTGATGCCTAATTTACTTGTAGTGTTTTAAATTATTGCTTTTAGTTTTTAAGGTTCTATTTATTTTTAGACAAAAATAATACAGAGTTTTTATGTCTGCCATTTATTTGTTATTGGCCATAAAATGAAACTCGATGAGCTCAGTGATAGAATATGCGGAAATGTTAGCATCCATACTTTGCAGTAATATTCTTGAGCTGAGTTTTCCACAAAAGCAGCATGTAACCATCCACACCTTTGTGGAATGGAGAATTAATAGAGAGAGGGTTTTATTCTGTGTTCTGAATGCATTTCCCATCTGGTAAATGCTAAGAAAATTAATTCTAATGCCTTCCGATTTGAGGCAGTCATATCCTTTATTATAGCCATCAAGAAGCAATGAGCTATTACGAATATTTTATTGGAAAATTTAATGAAGCTGTGTTTTCCTGAAATTGTTGCAAAAACGGCTCTTCAGTTGATCACACTGAAAGAGCAATGGCTCCATTCCTAAGTATCCTTGAGTTTTTACTTAAATGTTTTTGCTGGACAGCCTTTAGCAAATGGTCCATAGAGGCTATAAAAATGAGCAAGCGCTAGTGTGCGTGTGTGTTAACGACTGAAATGATACTGCATTCACTGCCATTCATCAGCATTTTCCATTATTTACTTGACCACATTTCAAATTCTGCCAATAAATTACATTGTAACAATGTGAAATGTTGCTTTTTGCTCATTAAAAGGCAGGTCACTTTTCTGTTTTGCAGTTGGTACATTGTTTCAGAACATGGTGCATAAACAACAAAAATTGAATCAAGTATCAGACGCAAACATCGCAAAAACAATCATTCTTAATGTCTTTAAATAATACACTTGAAACAAACAAACCATTAAAAATCCAACTCCAATCCTCCATCTAGCAAAAACATGCCTCATATGATGTCTTATCATTTTTCCTCTTTCACCAAATAAAGCAATCAGTCTGTCTGTTGCTGGCACAGTTATGTACTAACAATTAATTATCATGCCATCCTATTTCCCAGCACGGGATTGTGATTAGAATAATGATGTTTGTTGTTTGAATGAGGACATCAGCTCAATGTCTCTATAGGCTGTGGCTGCACTTCCTGGAGTGCTACAACAGTGCCATCTAGAGCATATGGCCTTCAGGACACAAAATGGCTGTGTTCGTGATTATTATTTGTTTCTGGTACAGTATGTGCATTTTCTCCTGTCAATGAATAACACTGGGAAATTGTACGCATTTCCCTTAATCCAGGATTTTGTTGGAACATATGCTCAGCTCATAATTGTTTTGATTACATTACATTACATTAATTATGTTTGTATGGTTATGTTAAAACTAAGGAATGATCCTTTGTTGGTCTAAAAAAGGAGATCACAAAAGGTTCACATTCCGATTAATTTTAAAGGCGATTTGTCAGTTTGTCCAGGGCCTGTGACCTGGATGTTGTCGTTTTTGCTCATCGGTGCTCAGTTTCAGGAACATCTGTAATGTGAGTGATTACTCGTCAAAGTCAGCAGATGAGGATAATATTTTCATTAACTTGCAAATTTTGTGTAGATTGGGGAGGGGGGGGGTAAATAGCCAGAATGCATACTTGTTGTTGGCCATCACTGAAAAAATATGCTCATAATGCAATACAATCTTATGGCAATTCTAAATATATATATGTTTTGTTTACCTTTAGGCAAATTGGTGGCTAATTTGTATGAATTCATACACTCTCATTTATACGTTTTTGGACAAACTGCTTCTGCAGTGATGGTTGTTTAGGGGAGGACATTCATGCTAACCTTTTTCCTAAAACTTATATGTTTTCGTATGATTCATATCGTATACATTCTTATGAAATTGCCTTGTAAAATAGTTCACCTATGAGATCAGATTGTCATAATGGTGTAGTTGCAGCATGTACCAGCAGAGGCTATACCAGATACATGTTGCCGGTTACAACAAATCCCTTTAGGAATTTTTTTTTTTTTTTCAGATAGTATATCTATTTTCCTCAGAGGCTGATCCACACAGTTTAGATGATTCCCACATTTACTGTCCTTGTAAGGACATGTGAATAACTAAAAACTACTGTTGTTCTTTTTGCTTTTCTTAATTTATGACACTCTGTGCTAACCCTAATTAAAATCATATACCAGGTACACCTCGTCTTATACATTATTCCAGTGTATGTGGAAAATACTGATCAAATAGCTTCACCCAGTGGAATATGTAGGTATTACAAAAGGTAATATAAATTGAGTGTATAGGCAGTTTTTTTGTTTTTAATTGTTGGGAAGATGTGTGTACAGTTTTGCTTTTATTTGGTCTTTACAGCCTCAAAGTGTTTTACCAGAACGGACTGATACATTGAAACATGAAACATGTCCATTTAATGTTTGGTATGTAATTGTCGCTAATCGTAGGTGCTGTCTTGCATGTAGTGTACATTATATACTTGCAAAGTTTCAGTGTATGTGTTTGCGCTGAAACTTGTCTTTTTATTAGTAATTTATCTCCTTTGATAACTTTTTGCCTATAAAGCTCCAGTGTGTTGTTTGGCACAAATAATGGCAAATCAAAGTCAGTTACACACACACACACACACACACACACACACACACACACACACACACACACACACACACACACACACACACACACACACATGAATATTTAAACATGTTTGTAATCTAGTTGTGTTATTAGCAGTCAATGAGCTTTTTACAGTCCATTTAACATGAGTTTAGATGCTTTTAGCTTTAATTGTGTGGTTTAACAATCTGAATACGGAGTTCAGAATAAAGACAATACTGAAAGTAATGACAATATTACTTAAGTACATGCAGGTTGCTTTCCAAAAATGCATTTGAGTGAATCCGTGGGAAAATACTCATTTACTTGAATAGATTAAATACTTCTTATGTTTGCAGTGTAACCACTAGCTCGGCTCAGGTGTGTACGTGGCAAAAGCACAACCCAATAGCCTCAGTCCTTTGTACAGCAATAAACCCCGCAATCGGATGTTATCAAAAGAGGCAGACAAATCCACTAATCCTGAAGCCTTCTGTGAAAATGCTTAAATGCTGACCTTAGGGAGACCAATTGCCAGCGTTTGCATTTCAAATCTCCCTTCTCATGAGGCCAGTCAATTACCAGAGATGGAAAGTGATCTCAAACTAATGAGAGACTGAAAGAGAGGTTTTCCAAGCCCCCACACTTCAAATAAAGTGTGCAGGGATGGTAGGATTATTCATGTTTTAATTGGCAAGAGATTAATTAAAACTGTTTTTCACCAGGAAGAATGTTTTTTGTTTCCTGCGTGTGTTTTAGGCCTACTGGGTACATTTACTGTTTACAGCATGAAACAATTCAATAACCCAACCCTGAATGCTCAGTTCAACAAGGAAAGGAGTGTTGCAATGTTTTTGGTGTTGATTAGGCAATAATTCCCTGTACACCACCAGTCAGAATTTTGGACACCGCTATTTATTGTTTATTACTATTTCTATAATTTTGGAATATTTAAAAAAAGGTCTTATTTAGAGCAGCCTGATTACAGCATTGCATGCTTTGGACAAACCATATTGAAGAAGTACTTTCATACATGGGGAGAATGTATATTCGTCTGCAAAGTAATCAAGGGTTTGGGCTTAAACCTGAAAAAGTAAACAAAAAATGAGTCTACTTAACTGTCTGACTGTGTATGTTTTACACACAAATCAACTTTTATGAATGTTAAGTTGGCTGTTCACTGTGAGTGACAAAATACATTTGAATTGTATAGCACTTAGTGGTTTGTTCTGCAGTTACTGCTGCAATTTAGTAGTTGGCTATGGCTACCTAGAGTAAGTGATAAGTATTACAGTATTTGTCTGTCATGCTCAAAAGTTTGCATACGCCTCCCAGAAGCTGCAAAATTTTAATTATTGTTAACAAAATAAGTGGGATCATACAAAATGCATGTTATTTTTTATTTAGTGCTCCTGATGTTTACAAAATAGCAGAATTTGTTGTTTATGAGTCCCTGGTTTGTCCTGAGCTGTTAAACTGCCCAATGTTCTTCAGAAGAATCCTTCAGGTCCTGCAAATTCTTCTATTTTCCAGCATCTTTTTCATATTTGAATCCTTTCCAGCAGTAACTGTGTAATTTTGAGATCCATCTTTTCACAATGAAGACAATTGAGGAACTCAAGCACAACTATTAAAAAAGGTTCAAACAGTCACAGAAGGAAAATTGTACTTAATTTGTCTTCCGGAAAACATGCAAGTATCTTCTGTTGCTTCTGAAGGCCGTTACTGATAAAAACCTGATCTTTAAACAAAATGAGAGAAATTTGGACATCTTCAACCTTTTTAAAAGTTTTCATCCCCTGCCCTGGACAGACAAGGGACTCAAGAACAACCATCAAAAAAAAAAAAAAAAGATAATGTAATGACACACAGTATTAAATATATATATATATATATATGTATATTTTTTTAATTTATATATATATTTATATATTGAACACAATTATGTAAATATTTTATTCAGGACATTACTAAATAAAAAATACCATGCATTTTGAATTATCACTCTTATTTTGGTAAAACAATTCACATTTAGCTGATTCTGCAAGGTGTATGCATACATATTTGCATATATTTTTATATTATAAAATTATTACATTTACATGTAAACTTTTAACCATGACTATGTAGAGTAAGGCAGGGTTTACATATAACAACTTCAATTTTTTTTTGTTATTTTCTATTTTTATTTAAGATTATCAAACATTAAATAGCTAAAACAACATCTTCTAAGCTGTATGAGTTGTTTAAATGAATATTTATATATATATATACTGATAACTATTTGACTTAAAGAACTCTGATGTTCGATTATTCACACAGTTTATGGTCATTGTGACATTAATTCAAACGGCTGCTTCCGAGACTATTGACAAGAGTAACATGAGAGAATGGAGAGTGAGTTTATTACGGGTCTTTAGGTTTATATTTACTCCGTGAAAAAGTTAAAGCCTTTACTTTATCATTACTGTTTAAAGGAAGAAAGTGTGGCGGCTGTGTACCTGATAGTCTTATATTTCACCAAATAAAACATTGATGCAGCCTCTAAAGGTGCCATCCTTCTTACGAGCCAATTCTCAGACAATAGCACTTTGCGGGTAATTTGTTTCAGCCAAGATTTATGGCATTGTAAATATTTAAAATCAAATTTGGCAAAAAGACAGAGATGAATGTCATACCCTAGGGGTGCTGTGGAAGCCGCTCTCTGCTTTTCTCCCTCCCTCCATCTTTCACTCCCTCCCATTCAGCATCACATCATTTGACCGGTTCAGTGTGCTACTCTTGCCGTTGCCTCTAGGTGGCAGCACAGCCTTAGCACTGATTTAACTTGGTTTTTTGCTGGCATGTGCAGACAGTGTGTCATGGGATGACAGAACAGGGAAGACATCCAAACATACCCACTGTGTGTTTATGTGTGGCCACCGCACTCCAGAGCAGCACCTCACTAGGACTGTGTTTGTGTTGGTGTGTTGTGTTTATTAGAAATTAGAAAACAGTAGATAGTCAAAGGGGATTGTTTCCATTGATTCCAGCCTCTCTGGAATGCAGAAACATTACCTGAAATACAAGAAACCTGCTGTAAAAAAAACAACAACTACAAAAATCCTGTTCTTGGATAAATATATGACTGTATTTGGTATGTGCAGAGAGCTAATCGGAGTGACGGTAAAGAAGCCAAAACCACAATCTGATATCATTGTAAGTGACGTAACACTACAGGAATGGTTATATCAAGACCAGACACTGGCTTCCTGGAAGCTGGATGTTTGAAAATCTGATGTGTTTGATGTATGGCCACAGAAATGCTTCCTCATCTATCTCAGGCCAATAGTAAATGTTGAATTTTGGGGCTTGCCCCCTGGCCTGCTGTGATGGATGGCCTCCGTTGAGATGGAGGATAATGGTAGTGTATGAGTAATGTGCATCAGAGTGCACTGTAAGCCTGTGCAGTTTTCTGCTCCCCCATTTATGGTGACCAACACACACCCACGGACCACTAGAGACTAAAATTAACTTGTCTTGCACTGGGATGAGTAAAACAACTCCTTTATGTTATAAATCAGTGTAATGCGGTGCCTGATGTGTGTGTTGTGTATTCCCTAAATAAAAGTTGTATGTGTGTTTTTAGTGGTGAAGAATGCACCCCTCTGTGGTAAAATCCTGCTCCATATTTCATGCCATAACAGGTTTCTTACTTCTTGAGGAGTTTATGTGGTGAGACATAAATACTGCAAAACTACTTTCTTTTTATGTCATTTCTTTGTTTCTGTTATAAATGTTCACCCTTCTGTGTAACACAAAATAATGTTTTGAAGAATGTTTGTGTCCAAACTAGATTGGAACCCTTTGACTTTCATTGTAAGGATTTTTTTTGTCCTTACAATGAAAGTCAAAGCATTCCAATAGTAAAAAACAAAACAAAACAAAACAAAAAACTCAAAATATCTTCTTTTGTTGCACAAAAATTCACAGGAGGAAAACAACATGCAATTTTAGAATGAATGTTTGAAAACAAGAGATATGTAATGTAATATATTTACACACACACACACACACACACACACACACACACACACACACACACACACAGACACACACACACTGGGGGTGAGGAGGCATGTTGTAGATCTTTTTCTACTTATTCACATACTCTAAATGTATTTATAAAATAAATAAATAAAAAGCAAAGTTAAATTAAATGGTTCCATGATGTGTTAGGCATTTGGTAAACAACAGAGTAAAGGGAGGGGATGGCACGTGTTTGACTCCCTGAGAGTGGGCACACTGTGCTGGGGACCAGGTTTGGCTCTGCCCCCTGTAATTAAACCCAGCCCTGGAGCTCTAGCAGGACCATGTTGGAGACATTAAGGATCTACGACGTGGTAATCAAATTGTATAGGGCCTTGTGATTAAAATTTGTCTTTGCCATCTTTGAATGTGCCTTGGTTTGAGCCGTGAAATGTGTGAACTGTATAGTGTATACAATTCTTAATGTTATTATGGTAACACTTTTCAAGTGTTCATTTTCAACAGGTTTTATTAGTTAACTACTTAAGTTAACATGAACTAACAATGAACAATACTTAATCTTATTTAATGTTAATTTTAGCATTTACTAATACATTATTAAAATCAAAAGTTGTGTATGTTAACATTAGTTACTAACTAACATGAACAAATAGCGATTAGCGCACGACTGTATTTTTCTTAACTAACATTAACAAAGATTAATAAATACTGTAACAGATGTATTACGCACTATATATGGTGAACTTATTAAATGAGCAAGGTTGACATTTTTTTTGAATGATTTTTTGTTTTTGGAATGAACAGAATTAAAGCTTTCATTCATCATTTTTGTTCCTGAAAGAATTTTCTTTAGACATTTTAATCATCAGGATTATGATGACATGCACCTGAAAAAACAACAACAAAAGACAAACAGCACTGCTAGCACCTTGGATGTACAGTGCAACTTCACATTTATCCAAGAAAATCAATGACTGCTTCAGGTATAAATAAAAAAGTACTACCCATAAGCCTGACATGATGCATTCCATTTGACTGCTCTCAGGCCATTTGACTTGTCCTCTTGGCCTCTCTTGAATACTCTTGACTTGACTAAGGACATGAAGTAGGCTAACTCAACACACACACACACTCACACACATTGCCGTGACCGTTTGTGTGTTATGTAGCCATCCTTCTTCTGCAGATAAAATCAGAGAGAGCACACACACGCACTTACCCAGACGACCTCGTCTTTGAGACGAGAACGCTTTATTAAAGCAGTTTGTGACACAGGACACAGGAAATGGATGCCAGACACGATAGTTCCCTGACCTTATCATGACCTCTGCTGTGGCCTGTGTGTGCATGTTTATATTCAAAAGTAGGATATTTCATTGGAGGCATGTTCTAACTGTGGCAGTAAAAATGGCCATAAGGTATTCAACACTTGATGGATCGATACAGAAAATAATTTCATTTTATTTTCCTGTGTTTATTAACAGTTTATTTTTGCAAAATAAACCCTTCTTCATGTTGGTGTCCTGATCACCCTCAGGATTTGACTGCATTTTATCTTATTTTTGAAAAATCTTTTTTTTGCTTATATAAAATATACAAACAATACACTGTATACTCATTAAGAGTAAGACATCACTTTTTTTTTCTTTTTTTTTGCAGTGATGGCCACTGAAACCAAATGGAAAATAATATGGTGATGTAATGATTGTAATGGAATGAATTTGCTGTAACATCATTTATGAGAATGAGCTGTTTTATTGCATGTGAGTGGCCGATGCTCCAGTCTCAGAGTCTCCAGTTAGAGGTCATGATGCTCTAGGATGGTTTATCTCCTCATGAGCCTTCCACTTTAAATTCACAACATCAAAACATTATGGTCTACTTAAAAAAATAAAATAATCATCATTTACTGTATTTCCAATTCCGTATGACTTTCTTTCTTCTGGGAAATATAAAACGACATTTTGAAGATATGTTCTTTTCCATTTGCAATTGCAATGAATGTGGACTAAAGCTTTAAATGATCATTAAAAAAGGAGTCAGTTTGACTTTTGTGCTGCATTTCAAGTTTTTTTAAAAAGCCATATGTAAAAATAACAGCATACCAGAATAGTCTTAATTAGGGATGTGTGAGACTAGTTGACTAGTTGATTAAACAATACTGCTGCATGCTGCTAGTTGACTTGGAAGTACTAGTTATTTAATTATTATTATTATTATTATTTTTTATTTATTTATTTATTTATTTATTTACACATTTAATGTTTCCCTTTTTATTTTTTACAAAGGCTGTATTTAAACCGTCATGTTAAAGGTTTATTTCACATAAAAATTTGGTCAATAATTGCTCTCCCTCATATCATTCCAAACCTGTAAGAGCTTCGTTCATCTTCGGATTGAAGATTTTTTTGAGGAAATCCGAGAGCTCTCTGACCCCTCCATAGACAGCAATTTAATTACCATTTTCAAGGCCCAAAAAGGTAGTAAAGACATTGTTAAAATCGTCCATGTGACTGAAGCGTCGAGAATATTTTGGGGGAGATTTTTTTGCACACAAAAAGTAATGACATTTAATCTTTTCTCGTTTGTGGCAGTCTCCTACGCTGTTGACGTAGCACCTTCAAAATGCTATTTCAGAACGCTGCCTTGCCATTGGCCGACACTGTTCACGTAAGCACCATGCCGCATGCGTTTGATGCAGATGCTGGAGCTAGCCAATAGTGAGCCGCCGCTCTGACGTAGAACTACGTCAACAGTGTAGGAGACTGGCAAAGACGAGAAGAGATTGTTTGTATTTTGCGTAAAAAAAGTATTCTCGTCACATCATAATTTTAAGGTTGAACCTTTACTACCTTTATGGGCCTTGAGTGTTAAGTGGCTGTCTGTGGAGGGGTCAGAGAGCTTGCCGATTGCCGATCAAAAATATCTTCATTTGTGTTGAAAAAGAATGAAGGTTCGGGTTTGGAACGACATGAAGGTGAGTAATTAATGATAGAAATAAAAATTTTGGGTGAACTTACCCTTTAATGTTACATTTTAAAATGTAATATATTATTTTGAAAAGTGTATATCTAGAGATCGGAATTTTATTTAATTTGTGGTTGGGGTTTTAGACAAGTCGACTGCAAAATTTCCATTTAAACGTTAATGAAATTGGTCATTGTGCACATCCCTAGTCTTCACAATTTCTCCTATTGTTTTTCACAGTACAAATTAAGTCATACAGGTTTGGAATGACATAAGGGTGAGTAAATGATTACGAAATTTCCATTTTTTGGATGAATGATTCTTTTAAGTATGTTAAGGTTTTATTAGGGGCAACAATTTAGTAAATCAAAAGAAGGAGAGGGGCAGAAAGAGAGAAGAGAGGAGGAAAAAGGTGCGAGAGAAACAGGGAGGAGGGGTAGAGGAGAAGAGCAGCTTTTAAAGCAAGCTGAGCTCTCTGCCGCATCTCTCCTCTTATCTTAATAAGTAATGAGACTGCCATGGGCTGACAATGAAGTATTCTGAGAATAGTTGTAATGTATGGATGTGAATAGAGCGGCCAGGCAGTGATATATAGAGCAAACAGGGATGGAAACAAGTGAGATATTAATGACCCGTTTCCCTGCCAGTTAATGTGGGAGTTACCTGATTACTGGTGTGGGAGGGGAGGGGAGGGTCTGGAAGTAGGAGGGTCATGGATGGCTGGAAGGTGAGATTGAGAAGTTTACTGTGTGTGTGTGTGTGTGTGTGTGTGTGTGTGTGTGTGTGTGTGCACAAGGATACCTGATCTGCTCTCAGCCTGCTTGGTTTAACCTGCTCTACCACGCTCCATATAAAACCTGGCATGAAACAATATACTAACATTACCTGCAATTAGCACGAGCTGTTCATCATTATGTGTGTGCTGAAGCAAATGTTGACTTTTGTGTTCTGATGGCCAGAGATGTACATGGTAAAAAGCATTTAGGTATATTAAGCAGAGGGTTTTTGACATAGGTAATTCAATTGTTTTCGTCAGTGGTATGGCACTTAAGTCTAGAAATATATGTTACTCCCAACCCCCGACTGTGTCCTGCCATGTGTGTCGCTCTCAGATGTTGTGCTCTGTAAAAGTCCTGTAAAGATGTGCTTTGGGGTCTTTGGTGGTCGAGGTGGGCAGCAGTTTTACAAATGTTTTTGAAAACTGGGTGGCCAAAGAAGGAAGTGAATGAGGTAGGCAGGCTGGCGGTGTCACCAGATGAGGAGCAGTAGCGATGTGATGCTGGAGATGAAGAACAAGAAGACTGTGACCGATTGTGAGTGACCGGTGTATGACAGGCAGAGTTATCAAAGCACTGATGTGAAGCTTGAGCCATGTTGGCAACATCAGAGCTATGTACACATTGTTACACAAGTATTTTTAGGTTTGATAAAATATTGCGTGTACATAATTTAAATTTTTTTGCATTTAGATTTGTTTGAATGGTTCTCTTGGCGTAATGTGAAGATAGGCCTGAGTGTAATGCTGGTTATCTATACCACAGGAGGGCAGCAGTGTGACAGGTTGCAAGAATGTATTTATCAAATGTAGAGTAATGCTCCATCTTAAGATGCCCTTCTCTCTCTTTATATTATCCTTTCCACTTTCAAATTGTGTATTTTAAATGTATTTTCTTTCTCATTGTGTTGCTTCATTGTTCCACTCTCTTTTTTTCTCATCTTCCTTAATAGTGGTCTTTGTATTTGCTGTAAATTTTTGTAATCCTGACCTGTTACTGTAGTTTTGGCTCGTGTGTGCTCTGTATCAGCAATTAACTTGTTTGTTGTTGTTTTTCTTCTTTTCTTTCATTCTGCTGTTGTTTTAGTATAGCACAGAACAGATTTGAATATGGCTTCTTCATATAGTTAAGTGGCATATAGTCAAACATTTCAGACTGCACATCTTTTCCTATATTCTTCTCAATAGTTGTCAAACATTCTCATCACCCTTTCCCACCTAAACGTGTGTTTTTAGCAACAAAAAAAGACAAATCAAGGTTTTTCCTGTAGTATATTAGAAAATATTTATACATATTCCAATTATAAACTGAAATATAACAATAAATTGAATGTATTATAATGAATTGAATGGATAGACTCAAATACTTACATCCAGGTTTGTGAGAGTTATAGAGAATAGAGTTTTATTATCTTTATTATTAATATTTTATTATTATTATTATTATTCATTTTGTGATGCTTCTAATAATGTGACTTTTTTTAAAGATGAGTTGCTTGTGGTTTTCCTCATTTTAAGTCAATTTGGATGAAAGTATCTGCTTATTGAATAAATGTAAATTGTTTAAAAAAAATTGCTGTAGTAGTAAGTGGATTTACACTGTAATGGAATATTGACAAAAGCAATTAACCAGTTTTTACATTCATAGGTTCAGGAATTGTATTGTGGATAAGCAGTGAATGCATAATACATTGGGTATTATTATAGTAATTATAATCAATATTAATTCATTTATTTATGCATTGCATTTCCTTTGCCAGATTGATAGATTGTGATGATCAGATTATATATTAGATGCGTCTGTTTGATGGCTGAAAAAAAGTGTTTATAATCATGAGAAGAGATTAATGATAATTTGGTGCTTGGATGTGAAACATTATTTCTCAAAATAACCCTGACTTGTGACATTGAGTAGCCACATTTTTAAATGTATAGTGAGACATACTATCTGTTTTTTTTGTTATTTTCTTTTTTCTGCACAATCGTGGAAGACACTGCACATCTCTAGAAGTGTTTTCATCAGAGTTTGTGTAGATGGATAGCTGTAGTAGTTGCACATGGAATATGGAACATGAGGCTTAGAACAACACTGACATTCTGGATTAAAAAGTTCCGTTCTATAATAACAGTGGCACACGGGATGCTTGGAAATGCCATTCAAGCACTGGAGAGGTCAATAGTTACAATAACTTTCTCTGTGAAAAAGAAGAGAAAAGAAAAAAGAAAAAAAAAAAGAGTAAAGAGACTTGGCCACATTATCACAAATTGCTTCCAGATTCTTTCTCAAAGCAAATTATTTCTGAAATTGAGTGCAGACTCTAACACTGTTCCTGCGGAATCAAACAGAGGACTTTGAAGTGCAGAATACAGACTCGTCCATGGAATCGGAGAGCTACACAAGCCCTTAAAGTTCTGCCTCATTTGCACTATCATTCGCTTACCCTCCTTAACTCCCCGTTTTAGTTTGCTTTAATTTTCAACAACAAAGGGAAGATCAGGAATGATTTTTGATCATGGAAAATTTGGGGAATGCTATAAAAATCACTCCTGCTTTTTTTTCCAAAGCGGAATATGCAGGGAGTTTTACTCCATTTGGGTGGATTGTCTGATAAAACACACTTTTATCAAAATACAGAAAGGGTTGGTTGAAGTCGCTGTTTGCAAGGACAGAGTTAAACCGTTCCACATGATAGTCTACATGCAAGAAAGCCTTTGTGTGTGTGGATGTGCGCGTGCGTGAGATTGGGGAGTTGGTGGGACATCTGTAAGGAAAATTAATTGAAAACTGCATGTTTCATACAATAGTTTGCTCTATGCTTGCCTGAAGCATTCTTGGAATTTGTCAAATTTAATTTGAGCGGCATTTGACATGGTATGACTGATCCAGTTACATGCTTATGTATGACAACATCTTACAGATTTAACAGATTATGTTTTTCAAAAGTACTATGGCACAGCTTGTATTTTAATAATTAGTGTGGGCTTCTGTTTTGTTACGTGTGTGTGTGTTTTTGTGTTTTTAATGGTCTTGTTAGTTTCAAACCTTGTAAGATTGTCACAAGTGAAGCTTCTAAATGCTATATACTCTATAAACACTACATTTATAGAAAGATGTGTTTGGTGTGTTTAGCAGGACACTTTCTCTCTCTCTCTCTCTCTCTCTCTCTCTCTCTCTCTCATCATCACGTGGTAGCGTCCCTAACTGTCTGAGATTAACAGGGGAAAAACAAATTCAAAGGTGCTAAAAAAGACAACGCAACACTCGAACTTTGACAAATGTCTGAAGAGGAGGAATCATCTGTGTTTGTATTTCAGCGCTTTATCTCCTCTAAATGCGAACAGAAAAGTTGCTAACACCACACTCAGTGCAGTCTACTCCTTCATGATGATGTCTGTGTGTATGATAGGGAATCCTGCCGTGTTTTCTCTGTCATACCCGGAGAACTGCCCTCCTCAAGCATCATCAAGTTAATGCACATTAAATAGGAGCAGCTTAATCAAATAACAACAGCTCAATGTGTTCACCTGCGTGGGCTGTACACGTTTCAGCTGTAATATCCTGCTCCAGGGTCATGTTAACTATGGAAGAACACACTCCTGCCCCGTGTGCTGCCCGTGGCTAAAATGAAAAGCAAATATTAATAACGGCTGGTGCTTGGGAGTTCAACTAATTTCTCCCTGCTACAGTAAATATATTGTAAATGCTGAACAGACACTTCAAAGTGCTGATGATATGGATGGGAGTCATCATAAATGCACATTTTTTGCATAGAAGAGTGAAACTATTCAGCTTTTAATTGCAAATTCAGGTTTACATTACAAATAAATGGTTATGTTGTCAGCTTTTTAATATTGCGTCTATTAAACAACATTTGAGAAATGTGTAGCTTAATAATTAGACCTATCAAAAAACAATGACAAGTAAATTTGCAACTAATTAGAATCACAAGAAAAACTTTGCGTTAGTATAAATATTAACTATTTATATTAATGATGCATAGTATCTGGTTATTGTTGTTTAATGATCATTAAGTTACTGTTGTGTGACAGCGCAAATAAAACTATCAGTATAATTTATGTAAATTTTGGCCCTTTTCTGGTTAAAAATATGGTTCTTTATTAGTGATGTAACAGATCACAAAACTCACGGTTCGGATCACATTACGAATCACGAGTCACGGATTGGATAATTTTTCGTGTGTTGAAACAGAGTACTTTACATTATATACATCTGTGGTGGAATTACTAGATTTTCACATTGATACATGTTTGTTTTAATGCGGACAATGTGCCGTCACTTTAATTCAGCACGTCCAGCACAGCAAAAAATAGACTCGGCGGAAACGATCGCTGCGGTATACGCACTGCTCCTGGAACGCACTGACGGACCGAAACCGTGTGCAGTGTGAAAGCTGTAATCCGTTAACATGGGTACGGAAAAAAATACGCACTGCAAACGGAGTATATGTGTGATACGGACGTCAGCAGGTGTTGCTTTAGATGCGTAGCCATGCTTGATGCCACTTTCATACGGCTTTCTCGTGCCACAGTGCCTACATAATGTTACAGTTTTGTCCACCACCCTTCTTCCGTCATCATTATATTTTACGGGGAAGCCAAAATGCTCTCATACATGCGATTTGAATGATGCGGGAGGCTTTTCAAGTTCTATCTTCTCTTCCGCTGTTCACGTGAACACACAACTGCTGTGTGTAGTTTCACCGAAACTCAGCATCGAGTTTAAAGAAAAAAAATTACTTTAAAAAGCATTGTTGGCAGAAAAAACTTTGAAAAACGTATTATTCCACAAGATTAAAAAAATGCGCAATAAATCCGTGGGTCACGTGCCAAACCATGGATCAACTGCGATCCGTTAAACCCCTATTCTTTATTGATTTTATGTATTGTTTTTAGCACATTGGTACAATAAAATTGTTAATTTATGTGATACAGATAATGTGGTAGTATTGTTAACAATTTTCACCTTTTAAATAGAAAAAAACGAATTGGAAAGAAAAAGAACTGCTCAGTGTTCACTGCTGTTGTTTCTAGGTACATTTTTCAGAGTTTCCTTTGTAACATTCAGGGACCGTTGCAATGGAAAACTAGCCTCAAGAAATTTATTTAGACCAGTTGCCATTGTAATACAACCGTTTATCTTCCCTGTGTGTTTCCAAGTCATTTTTACACATTTCGGAAGAAAGATGAACAGTTCACCGAATAGATGTACCTATAGGCAGCTCTAAGCGGTAATCTCCCAGGGCAGAAAGTGGGTTAGTATTGGACTGTATTTATGAGGGAGAGGGCAGTATGTAATCTTGGATCCAATAGATGGTCCTCACTTCAGTGCTCCCACATTACTACACCAATTACTATGTCTCTGTGTGTGTGTTATTAATGGAGATAACCTGCTGGATTGAGAGGGCTCCATATTACCCAATCTGTCTGTGTCCATGGAGACAGAATTAACCCTGCTGAGGTTGAACAGGTCAAAGAGTCAGAATAACCACTAACCACTTTCATTGCTGGTGCGTGGGTGTGAGTGTGTGTGCCTGTTGAACACTGACCCCTTACACCCCTTGGCCTTTGCATGCAATTGGCAATCATTAACAAAAGGGAACAATTATGGTAATGGTGTACAGAAAAAGCTTCCACAACAAAAAATAAATGGGTTGTGCAATGATTAGTGTTGTAGTAAGATTACTGGTCTTGACCATGTCGGTCAGTTTGGTTTGTGTTGGCGTGCTGTATGTTTTTTGTATTCATATTGATTCGTTACTGATTCATATTGATTCGTCATATTGATCACTGCTCTTAAAGGGATCAAATCTGCCATTCACTCACCCTCATGTCGTTCCAGATCTCTATGACTTTGTTTCTTCTGTGAAACACCAAGACAAAAGAAGATATTTTGAAGAATGCCTGGGTTGGGACTTTCACTGTATGAACAAACAGCTGAAACATCCTTCAAAATATCTTTCCAGAAAGTCAGCCATACAGGTTTAAAACATTATGGGGTGAGTAAATTATGACGGAAAATATATATAACGTTACATTTTCATATGCTTTTAACTTGCTTTAACAATGTATTTTGGTTAATATGAATTTATATCACAGGAACACAGCTCTCTTGACTTCTGCTCTCGTCTATATGCCAGTCACTCTTCTTCAGTCTGTTCTAACTTACCAGTTAATAGAGTGACCGGATTGGCTGTAATGAGGTTTATTCATATTAGCATGGCTATGGGGTCCACGTCCTGTCAGCAAGCCTTGAGTTATTACCCTCAATCTCTCCCTTTGCGGTTTTTAAGTTTTGCCATCCAGTTTTAAAAACATATTGGTGTTTATGCAATGCACACTATAATGATCCATCATATGGTTAGAGTCTGTGTGTAAGTGTCTGCGTGTGTGTGTGTGTCCCCGGCAACACATAAATAAGAAGCAATGGGACCATCTGTTTGAATTTCTCTCTGTCTCCCAGGAGATACCCATCTGCTTTTACATTATCCATTACAGTTCACACACACACGCACACGCACACGCACACGCACGCACAACCCCCTCACTGTGACTGGCAACATTGCAGCTCTGCTAACACCCCACAACCTCCAAGACACCCTCCACCTCACTCTATCTCCCTCACACACACATAAACACATACACACAAATCACTCTATCTTCCCTATTTGAGAACACGACACTCATCTCACCCTCCCTGTGTGTGGAGCATGTTCATTTGAAAGCAGATGTCTGGCTTCCTGCTGGCATGTTCAGTGAATTTTCTCTGTTGCCAAAAAGAAAGTAAAAGGCATTGTGGTGTTATTTTACCATAGTCGCTTCTGATTTGAGGTGTCACCTATATCAGCACGCTGTACACAATGTTTTCAAAGCTGTATTTGCACAGTTCTTGATTAAAGAACTTGTTATTGAGAGGGTGCATTCTCTGTATGTGTATACACAATGGGGGTCAAAAAGTCTATGAGCACTTGTCAGGGTTCCTGCGGGGTATTAAGTCTTAACTTAAAAGTATATATTATCAGCATAACAATTTAAATTAAAAGTTATATTGAAAACTCAGGGCTTAACAATAGGGCTGGGACGGTTACCGCATTACCGCGGTCACGTGACACCTACCGCGGGTCTGAGATCATCACCGCCATCACCGCAAACAAAAAAAATGGTTTACATTTCAGCCTTCATATATTTTGCTAGAATAACTAGCATGTTCACTTTATCGTGATGGACGATGATATCGTTGTTTTTTTATCCGTATAAAAATATATAATTTACTATACTCTGTATTTTATCTCTTTACATAAATACATTTTCTACTTAAAAACTATAATTTCGTTATTTTACTAAATTAAATAAGGACTCATAGGTTGCACGTGAGGGGGAAAAAGTAGCTTGCTTCCACTTAAGAGGAGTTGTGCTCTTTTTATTTTAATATCTCCTTACATAAATACTATTTTCTTAGCCTGGATGCCAGCCGAATGTAGCCCCGCCCACACAATTTTTTGCTCGGGCAATTCGGTCTGGACTCGATCCATAGAGGAGTTATTATGCCCGAACAGAAACTGTTCAGACCAATTAAATTCTCAAGGCGGGCTTTAGACGATGATGGACAGATGATAAACAGTAACGTAATCATCCACGTCATCAAAGGCACTTGGGTTACTTGGGCACTAAACGGAGAACATGTTCGTATATGCATTCACCTTCACTATTTCTCTCAGAAATGATGATCGTGTTGGTAAGTACTCTGTGTATCCTTACATTCTTTTTTTACAATACTGGCAAAGATCGTTTACACTCATCTTTTTCTTCTAACGTTACTTAATCCAGCGCGCGCGCAGACAGGCTTGCCAAGTTTTTTTGCAATGGCGCGCCATTGCTACTCAAAACTATTGCCCAAAACCATCCTAATAGCTTTCCGGGGGTTCTCCGGAAAAAAAAGGTGTTTGGTTGGCAAAATATATTATTTTGGCAAGGTTGCCTGCTAAAATTTGCATTCCTGGGGCTACATATCACATAATTGGGGTCGCTCCAACCCCCGGACATGGAGAACAACCCGCGGGAAAAACACAGACTTGGCAACACAGTGCAGTTGAGTTCTGTTGACATTTGACAACTAACGTAACACGTTGCTCTGATTGGTCTTTCCTGGTTCGGGTGAAACACGCCCCATAATCAAAGCCCAATGGAGCAGTTTCAGACTCATATTCTGACTAGAATTGAGTATGACCACGTCAGGCTACTATTTTCTACTTAAAACTATAATTTCGTTATTGACCTAGTGTTTTGTATGTGAACGCTGTTTTATGTGATTATTACCACAGGAGTGAAGCACAAAGCTTTGTTTACAAGGGAAATAAATTTGCAGATGTTACATCGCAGCCATGAAAACAAAGGCTATGGATTCATGCCGAATGAGAGAGGGAGGCTGAGCCCAATTTAAGATTTGCCAGCTTTTTAATTCTGTTTTGCGATCTGGTCACCCAATATTCCGATTTCCGTGAATTTTAACAATAGGCCTAACGTTAGTCCATTTTATTCTACTGGACATCTCAGTTTCAGTCAATCTCATGTCAATCTTGAGTACATAGAGTAGTATTACAGGCCCCACTTTATATTAGGTGGCCTTAACTACTATGTACTTACATAAAAATAAGTACAATGTACTTACTGTGTTCATATTGTGTTGCAAAACACCTTTGCTGATATTGAGGTGGGATACGGGTAGGGTTAGGGACAGGTGTGGTGGGATGGGTCAGTTTAAGGGTAGGGTTAGGTGTAAGGAAGTGTCAACTGTGTAGTTACAAATGTAACAACAGAAATTAATTACAGATGTAATTACATGCAGGTATTTTTAAAATGTAAGTACAATGTAAATACATGTATGTACACAATAAGTGCAATGTATCAAATTATTAATTAAAATGTTAGTACATAGTAGTTAAGGACACCTAATATAAAGTGGGTCCGTATTACATCCTTCATATCTCCGAAAAGTCTTCAGTTTTATTATATTTATAAAAGAAAGATACGCTGTACCGAGTCTTTCCGGAAAAAAACGAGCGGATGGAGGCGTATCGTGTGGGCGGAGCTAAAGAATCACGAGCATGCGTAGCTATTGCGCTGAGAGCGTCTGAAAGCTGTGACATCCTTAAACGTGGAAAAGGAAATGTTATCCTAAATAAACCAGATTCAACCATACATTTATGATCCAGAATCTGATCCGGAGGCTGAAATTGAACAGGAGCAGCAGCAACAGCAGGACGTCTCTATGTGGGATGTACTGTAACGGTATTTGCTTAGCGGCTTGTCAACATTTGTGTGTGTTTACTCATGGTTTATTAGCACATGATTTGGTTTATGGACTATTGTATGCTACTAAACGTTAGGGGTGTAATGATTTTCAAACCGAGCCGAAAAACCGTTATTCACTACCCACAGTTCGAACTGCGATTCTCATGTCGAAACGAGCGAGCCCCGCGCCCTCCTGCCCCAGTCCAACTCTCACTTAACCGTATGTCTTTTTTTTCCCTTTTTTGACATTTGATTAAATAGTAATTAGTGCAATTTTAACAACTAATAAGAGCTGTATTGTTACTAAATATTATTATAATATTATTTACTAAATATACACTCTCTCTCGTGACTTGGGTGATTTGCTGCATGGTTGAAGGACAGAGAGCAAGTTTCCCCAATTAGCCAGGTATAGGTAAAATGCTACCTTGGAGTCCTAGCAACATTGTTATTTTCGTAGCTTGTGCCTTGTTACGAAATAAAAATCTCACCTCAGAAAACCGCTTTCTTGTCCTGTCAGCCGTTATACTGTGCTCGTAGCGCCCGTGTATCTCTTCATAAAGCGCAAGAGAATGAGCATACAACGTTACGATGTCAATTCATAAGTCATGAAATAAAAGTAAAGTACCAATAAATCACGTAACTGGTTCGATGTGTGTCAGCTGGGAATGATTTGCATGCAGGTGTTCATTCTGATCATTAGGAGCAGTTTTCATGTTTCATTAACAGTTCATGATGTATTGTGTATTCACCATGGTAACTGTTGTTTCCATAACCCCAAAATGCCACTTTATTTTCAATTCATTTTGTTTATTTTTTAATTAGTGTGGTGTATGGTATTGACAAAAAACTGCTACTTAATTTATAGGCCTATTTATTGATCAGTATTAGTCATATTCATACAATTTAAGTGTTTGTTAATAAGGCTAAAGTGGGAAATTACTTGTGTGTGTCATCAGCTTTTATGAAATAAATGTGCTTGTTTTTTTAAACATTATGGAAAATGGTAAAATTAGATTATTTATAGTCTACAGTGTAGGCATTTATTTAATTTTAGTTTAATCGGGTATGCTAACTGCTCTAAAGAAAACATGATGCCAATGAATAAAGTTAATTAATATAAAGTTAATAAGTTAAATTAGCCTATTAAGTTAATAAGTTAAATTATATGTTGTTATTATTAAATTTAAAGTTAATCTAGTGTTATTATTGCTGGTTATTGAACCCTGCCTCCACAGCAAACAGAACCAAACCGAACCGTGGCTCCAAAACCGTGACATGAACTGAACCGTGGCATAGGTGTATCGTTACACCCCTACTAAACGTTAGCAGTAGCTAGTGTTTTACATAGAAAAACTATGTAATACTAGCGCATTTGAATGAAGAAGCGTGCTTTGTGTGAACGGCTCCTAGGTTTAATGTGAAATAATTAATTTAGTGTAAACAAATGTATTTAAACTAGTGGTGGGCATAGATTCCTTTTTTTAATCTAGATTAATTACACTGTAATCTTGGAATTAATCTAGATTAAAATGGCTCATTTGAATTCTGCCGAAGGCATTCAGAATATGTGTGCTACCCAAATAATGACTGGTGCTTTCACACTTGGTTCGATTGCCTGGACCGAACCCGAGTTTGATTGCTCCCCCCTGCCCCAGCTGGACCATGTTCATATTATATTATTTGGGTCCGAACCGGGTGCGTTTGCGTCATCAAAGCAGCAGCTGTTTACCCCGTTACTTGTTAACGACGTCGAGTGAGAAGGTGGCAGAATGAATAGCGTTGTTCACCTCACTTTTATATGTTTTTGAACTGTTGATTTTGTCACCAAAGCTTCAGTACGTAATGGCACTTGCGTCTATCTGCCGCGAATGTAACTTACTGAAAAAATGCTCTAAAGAACGCTGACGACAAGAAGAAATGAGATTTACTGCTCTCTGCTTACAGTACGTCAGTCACGCTCGTCAGGACTCGAGTACGGTTCACGGGTGCGCACCCGAGTTCGGAAGACAGCGTGCTTGATGTGGTAATTTCACACTCAGGTTCGAAGACTCGTTCTGGCTCTCTACAGTGCACGCTAAAATATCAAGGTGAAAGTCATCATAGCTTGCGTAGTATAGACCCCCTTTTATGTTAATCAAACAACTACAGATGTTAAATAATTGTATACAAATTAAATAAACTAAATAATTTTTTTTTGTTTTTGTAATTTGCTAATTTGCTTCTTTGCTCTTTTATATAGCCTAACAAAAATAACTCATATCATATTAAATGTATCATATTAGTCTATGCTCTTATTGTCCACCCCTTGCCCACCTGCACATACCAACTGATACGATGTAGTATTGATATGTGTGGTCACTCTGCATTTGGGTTTTAAATCTTCTAAATCAAGTAAAATGACTCAAAATCAAGTAATCGAAGCATGCCAAAGTCAACTTTAATCATATTAAATGCAATTTCCAAGCAGCAAAATTGTGGCCAGTGAAAATGCAGAGTGGCTAGTAACTTTGGAAAACCACTAGCCACAGTGGCTGGTGAGCAAAAAAGTTAATGTCAAGCCCTGGCCACTATCGATCGCCACTTACACAAAATTAATGCAGAATCATTCTTGCATTTTGGTGATTCCTAGATATCTTTTTTTTTTTTACGTTTTTAATCAGGCTATTAAAATTCTCTTTCACTTGCCCCTTCAAAAAATCCACTTGTCCCGGACATGCGTTAATGTCAAGCCCTGCATTGCTAACCAATACACTCATGTTTATGGAAAATACCAGAGACTTCTTGAAAAAATAGGCAGATCATAAATAATTATAATTGTGTATTTATTTGGTTAGTAGTGCATCCGCATGTCGTATATAAAACATGCACTCCGGTTAGCTTGTGTAACTCATAACTCCTGTTGTCTTCTCGTGAGCTCCTTCTGTTGCTCTGGCTGAAAGAACAGTATAATGAGACAGGAGAGATCGACCTCATCTGAGCACATCATTTCTTGGAAAATAATGTAAATGCTCACTCTTTGTAAAGAAATGTGACAAAAACATGATATTTTTATCAATATTTGGTAACACTTTATTTTGGTCACTTTATCTTTATTTTATTATGGTCCCTATAAATATTCTGTTGACTATAAGTAACGTTGCACCTACATGTCAACTAACTCTCATTAGAGTATTAGTAGACTGTCTGCTTAATATCTACTAACACTTTATTCTAATGGTCTTTCAACAGACATTATACTGACTTTCAGTAACTTTGCAACTACATGTCAACTTATTCTAACCCTAACCCTACCAGTCTACTAATACTCAACTAACATGTAGTAGACATGTAGGTACAATGCTACTTATAGTCAACAGAATGTGTTAAAGGGACCATCAAAATCAAGTGAAACCCAATATTTTTCTAAATGTGTCATTTTGGACTTTTGGTATTTGTATGTGTTCTCTTTTTATTTTAAATGGTATCAGTTTAATACAGCATGATTGAGGTGTAATCCTGACACAAATTTATAAGTTACTGTCACTGTTACATTTATTATTGCAAAACAAATCAATGCTGGAATATTAAAGGTGCAGTGTAGTATTTGAGGATCTATTGACATAAATGCAATATAACATAGATAACTATGTTTTCAGTGGAGTATAAAGACCTTACATAATGAACCGTTATTTTTTTATTACCTTAGAATGAGCCATTTCTATCTCCATACACTGCGAGTCCCCTTATAGTGAAATCACCATTTTGCGGCGTCATGTTTCTACAGTAACCCAAATGAAAAAACTGCTCTACAGAGCGCTAGTCACTCGCTGTTTTCTCTGACGACGACATTTTTGTCGACCACCGTGGTTTCTCTGTGCTTGAAAGTGAGGGGTGAGTGGTGGGTTATTGCAATTCACAACCTCACCGCTACGTTAGGTGCTGCTAAAATTTACAATGTCAAGTCAAGTCATCTTTATTTATATAGGGCTTTTTACAATGCTGATTGTTTCAAAGCAGCTTCACAGTGTTACACAGAAATAATTATCATTATGTATGATTATGATTCAGACAATATTTCAAGTCATATTGAATTGGAATATTCTGAATATTTGTCTTTAAGTAAAAACGAAACGTTCGCTTTTGTCATGCTCCTTTTGCGATTTTTAGCTGTTTTCAGTCAGCTGGTGAAATATGGAGGCATAATTACGTTTTAGGGTAGTGCTTCGGGACTACTGGCCCAACAGTGGAAACGCAACTTGATTTTGGCCTCTGTGCTTGAGTTTCCAGGCTATTGGCCCTGCCTTGAGCTGGCCCGACAGTGAAAAATCGGCTAATGAGCCTGGCCCAGGGCCAGTGTTGAAGAGTTTGGGGTCAGTTGATGGAAAATTGTATGATAGATTTGTTATTTATTATGCATGTATTCTTATGTCATGCAAACTTGATCATTTTGTTTTCTATGACAATTGGATGTGAATTTTGCTTGTCAGCTATAGGTCAAATTATATGTTCACTCGCATTGCGCCATTAGCTGCCGTGTATGGGGAAAACTTGTTTTTTCTTTGAATACTAATGCTTTATTGTCTCACGTCTGTGCACCTGTGCATTTTTATCAAATTTTTTCACATTGTAGCGCGAAGATCATATCCTTGCAGACTCCGAAGAGAAGATAATAGCCTTTTTGCTCACCATTGAAACGAGTTTGTAAAATTGTTTGTACACTGTTTTCAATGCTTCGGTTTGCATGTATGCTCATTATGCTACGTGTTAGTGTGAGGCTATTTTGAGCCTTGTTATTGGTATTAATTAGCGATTTATTAGTGATCTGTTTTAAGAGATAAAACTCTTTACATTTAATTTTCATGAAAACGCTTCCCAGAGAACGATCTGCTCTGTAACCATGTGTTAATTTACCCCTAGGTTCATTTTTCACCGGAGTTGTCCTTTAATAATAAAGGGGGGGAAAAAACCTGCAATAAACAAAGAGTGCATTCAGTCTTAAGTGTAGCTTTGCTATCTTAACTTTTCCCATTCATCTTTACTGCTGTTTAATTATTATGATGACATCATAGACCTAATAAGCTGCATTCACACTAATGCACAGATCTCTTTTGAATTAAAAATGTTTGGTTTGTCCTCTCTGTTCCATGTCAAGTCTTGACATAACTGGCTATGTTTACATTAATTTTTTGTCATAAAAGCACTTTGATTGCAAGTACATTTAACCACTTACACAGAGTTTCTCAATGCTCTCTTCACAAAGCGCACGTCAGTATTTGAAATTGAAAGCCGCTTCCACAGCATTCCAAACAACTTAAACGATTGCCTGCGTGGAAACCTGTGAATGTCATTGTAATTCGCTTTAACCTTTCTGAACTTTATGAAATACTATTTTACGGGGGGTTTGAGTGGTGTGAGTGTGTGTGTCAGGAATTGGAATGTGATTAATCGTTCAGCCCTAGTAACGTGCAGAATCCTCATTTTTTTAGGGGAAATGTAAATATTCTACTCTCATTGTTCTTCTATAGTATCATACTGAACTGACAGACAGCTTCAGGGATTATAAAATGATCACTCTTTACTTGTTTTCTGTGTAATTAAGTCACAATTTGAAAAAAAGTTTGTTTCACTTAACTTTTTGACGTCCTACTTTTTTCCATATATTAGGGAGTGTCACACATTGTACCGTCCACGATAACGCGGTATACATTTTTACATGATAAAAAAGTGTTGATATTGCGATATCAATGATAGAGCGATGCAATGATGGATGGCGCATTTACGTTCCTTTGCGTGCACAACAACACCTGCAAGTAAGAGCAGCATTTCAGCCCCTGATGACGATTTAGTACCTTAAGGGAGCGGTCAGACCTTGACAATTGACAATATTAGTGACTGCGTCTGTTCAGCGTCTCTCTTAACAATGAAGATGTACGTTTATTACTTAAAAATAGCAATGTATCCCCATCGTTGCTGAGAAATATAATGTAGTGATCCAGTAGCTTAGCTATTTTATTGCTAAGTGATAACGAGTTTCTGTGCTCCTGAATCCGCAGCATGGTGTCCGCTCTCTGTGCGTGTGCGCTTTAATGGAAAAAAAGCACATTAAAGGAACAAGCTGAATTTTTGGGACTTAAGTCAGTATGTGCCTCTGCCACCGTCTACTGGTTATAGTGGTAATTTCATGTTTAAAAATTGTATTAGAATGCTGGAAAAAGTGTGAAGCACTTGAAAGCCCTTGAAAACTTGATTTCACTCTCAAAAGGTATGAACCCTCAGATGAATAGTGTAAAAAAAGCCTTCTATAACTTGTTTGTTCATGGCACAATGTTTCTCCTGATTTTCCACGTCAGCGCTGTTTGATCTGATATCTGTTTTATAACAGAATACAGTATAACACTATATCGCTAAGAAGATCCACAGAGACAGACTGTCAGGATGGGGAAGTCCCAGAGCAAGATCAAATATGAAACACCTGTGTTTTGCCAAATGTCTATTAACAACTGTTTTAATTATCCTGTTTTTATTTTTAATTCTTACACGTGTTATTTTTATTTCTTATCACTGTTTTAATTTAATTTTCTATGTAAAGCACTTTGAATTGCCATCGTGTATGAAATGTGCTATATAAATAAACTTGCCTTGCCTTGCCTATCTGTTACTATGCTAAATTTGAATGATTCTTACTAGATCTTACTGCTATGTTATTCATTTTGTGGTGAATTCAAGCTCTTTCTCACTGGATCTCACTGTGTAGTAATGTGTCGTGTGAACGAGATTGGTCCGCGAGTACCTGTTCTGAGCTTGCACTGTTTATAATGGTGCGTGTTCAATGGCATGGAGCTCAACTGCCATAGGAATGAATTGAAAATTGGTTGGCCACTAACATGTGATAACAGCTATCCCGGATAACAGAAAATGGGCAAAGAGGTGGGATGTGGGCAGAGCTGAGGAGATGTGATGACTAACAGACAGCAGATAAATGGCCACCTACCTGCCACTCAGAGTGGCCACGCCCTTAATTACCCTTTAAGGCTTTATATAATGTAAACAAATGACATATTAAAAAAATCACCCCCTCACAGTTGTCATGAAGGGCAAAATTTGCCGTTTAGACCAAAAACTAGAATTTGTACCAGGCTGTAAACATGTTTTTTTTTCTGCAAATTTGAGCATTTTAACATGGAGCTCAATGAGATTCTGCTCCCTTCTGGAGCCTAGTGGCCAGTCGATGAACTGCAGCATAAGTCACTTTCGTATTGGCATCAAGAGAGACCGCGGGAGGTTGTCGCTTGGTCATTTTATGATCATGTTGTGCTTCAGTGGAAGCAAGGACATCTGGTCATTTTTACCAGGCTTGTGCACAATTCAGAATTCAATTAAGAATGACCCCTGAATTCCAATTCAATTCTTTTGATGATATTCTAATTATATGACCAGCACCTGTATGTGAGATTCAACACATTCTTTCTGTTGTGTGACTGTGTGGAATTCCATTGAATTGCCATGAATTTAATTCCACTTCCTGTCATTCCAATTCAAATTTAACTTCATGTGGGGTGGAGTCAATTCAATTCAAATTCCAATTCATGAATTGAATGGAGGCCAATTCTGAAATTCTAAATGAACAATGAACAAGCCTGATCTTTACATTGATCATTTGTTCCTCACTGATGTGCCTTTGTGTGTATGGATATGTACTGTATGTGTGTGTGAGAAATAAATCTCAGCAAGTGGACTTTGAGGCCCATTCAGAAGGACACAGGTGTTTTTTGTGAAGAGTTCATGAGCAGTTCAGAATCTGTGTGGAAACAGCAGTTCTTTGCAACACTTCTCACAGATCCCCTACATCTAACGCATCTCAGCAAGCCAATAATCCCCTTTTCTCCATCCCTGCTTTTCCACCTAGATCAATCCCCGATCGAAACATCAAATAGAACCGTGCTCTCTTACTTCGTTTTTAGCCTCCTTCCCATTCTCCCTCCTGCCATTCCCAAAAAAAAAAAATCACTTACTAGGTGGTATTAGACAGACTCGCAAAAGTGTCATTACCAGAGGGACCTTGGGAAAGGGAGGCAAGATAGATTCCTGTCGGTTTGTGGAATATTTCCCGTGCACTAAGCCCCCACGTTAAGAGCGTGGTATTATTGATAAGACCGTCTTCTCCGGACCGTCCCACTGCCAGGGGACTCGGAGGAGAGCAATCCACCCGAGAGCTCTTTTATGTCCGTCTGTGCTGCAGAACAAAGCGAGGATTAAAGCACTTTCTTTCATCCAGGAGTGGAAGTGTCAGAAGGTAGGCATCCGGAAAAGAGGTAGCAGTGGCAGAGCCAGTGTCTGGAATGAAGTGGCATAGCAAAGACGATCTTGTGAGATCTGGGCCCCTGGCAGTATGGACTAATGGCTGAAATGACATTCTGAGAGAGGGAACTAAAAGTGCATTCTCAGACAGATTACATACGACCGATCTAGAAAGGCTTGAAATGCCTTTTTTGTATTTTGCACAATATTTGAGTGCTGCAGAGGTAAAAAGTGACCTAATTTCAACAGATGGCCATACACATTTAAAAATATCATAGCATTTAGCGTATCAAATTTGGAATATGATGTAATATGTTGTGTTATTTGGGATTCCACACATGATTAACTTGAGTAATGGAAGCTTGTAGATTTTACATTTATGGCAGATGTTTTTATCCAAAGCAATTTACATTGCATTTGAAGTATACCACATACAGATTGTGTGTGCAGAAAGATTAAAAAAAAAAGTTATTAATACTTTTATTTAACAATGACTTATTCAATTGATCAAGTGACAGTAGAGACATTTGTTACACAAGATTTCCATTTTTAAATAAATGTTATTTTGAACTTTATATTAACCCACCTATTAAATGTTTCTTGAGCACCAAATCAGCATTTTACAATGATTTCTGAAGGATCATGTGATGACTGGAGTAATGTCAACTAAAACAATTCAGCTTTGCCATCAAATGAATAAATTCGTTTTGGACTCACAGTGCACACCTTACTGATATTTATGAGTATTTCAGCTTCGGTCTTGTCAGTCAACAAGCATCACCAAAGTAAATAGTTTCTAAGGGCAAATCCTGGCCTGATTCTGAGTGGAAGCACAGATATGGAGGAAATCATGCTTCATCCATACGGCGGTTCATAAGTAGATTACCTTTTGTAATTCGTTTTGTTACAGCAGTCAATAAGCGCCCGATGCAAATGCGGTTCATTTGTATCTGAATTGATGTCCTGTCCCCATTAGCTTATGCCTTTAATGCATTCTGCTACATTAGTGAATAGACCTTAGCCGGATTAATCACAAGTTCATTGGGATCATTTGCTTTCCTGCTGCCTAATCGAATCTCTGACATTGGTAATAAGGGCAAATCTCACCTGTCTCCTCAGCCTCTCACAAACAAACAAGAGTGATTCTGACTGCCGACTCCCGATCCGTTTCCATTATTCCCTTCCAACAACATTTTAACATTGATTTTTGACACACAGACACAAAGAATGATATGAGAGTATGACTTAAGTGATTCCTGCAGTTGTTTGTCATTGTTTGTGTTGTCGTGCTTCATTCTGAATTTGATATTCAGGTGGACATGTGCTGCCTGGAGTTGAAGTAGCACTTAGTGTCTCTTATCAGACTCTCTTGTGCCGAGTGTTATAATTAATGACTTTTATGTCTGGAGAATAAAAACCTCTAAATAGGCTGCTCCCACATTATTTATTTAGGGCTAATTAATTAAAGTGGACCTGTATTGAATTCAACAAGGCAAGAGAAAAAAATAAGGGCGGGAGAAAAAAGAATTGGAAAAAGAAAGAAAGAAAGAAGGTCTCGGACCTTCTCTCACTGAAAAGAAGCCTCTTTAGGGTTGTGAAGGTTGCGTGACTTGTAGCACTTGCAAAGGTGCTCTGGAAAACTACTGGAGACAAAATATATTTGACAGTGGACATCAATATGTCCTGCTCATTCCAAAGTGAATACTTCTGAGGTTGCAAAGCATTATTGTCTCATATTCATGCCCTGAATATGTGTACCCAAAACTAATCTATAATGTTACTTTGATAATGAAACAACTAAAACAAACTACTAAATACTATTCTTTAGGAAGGAATATTTCATTTGCTGTTGGAATATCATCTTGAAACATCTTAATTCATCATATGGACACTTTTGTGAAGAGATTTAGGCACCATCCCCTTTCCATATTGCCTTTCACAGGCACAAACGCAGCATTTGGAATTTGCCCTGAGACTCTGGTGCTTTTTTTTCTGTTCTGCACAGCTTAAATAAAATGTTTTAATTTTGGACATCTTCACGTATGTTTGGACCATTTTGAATCGTGATATTTACAGCAGCACAGATTTTCAAAAACTGTCCCACACACAATGTAGTGCTAATACGGCAATTTGCTTGTGCGCGTTGAGATGCGTGTCGTGAATTATTCGGGTCATTTCAGTGCGTGATTTGGACTAAGCAGTTGAATCAATGAGCCGCTCTCTGTGAGGCCTGCTCTCTAATGGCAGTTATAATGGCCGAGCAGCGGAGCCAAGCAGCAGTGTTTTATGCGTTATGGTCATGCTTGGTGGATGCTTTTGGGCAGGGAGAGAGTGTGTCTGGAATAAAAAGGTCTGCGTATTGTAACTCACAAGGCCATCGAGAACATGACCAGGAATAACTACAAAACCTCTTGCTTCTTGCCCATTACCCCCACCCCAGACCTTTGCATTACCGTTCACTGACACTTAATAACCAATCAGAATTGCAGATCAATGACAGTATTGTCATGTAGGATTCTATTGAGATACTTATACATCAGGAGAATTTTTGTCCTTGGAATTTCAGGAAAACCGTATCAAACTTCTGCTTTGCAATAACTTAAGACATGCCATGCATATCTCTTACTGTACAGTATGTTTGTGTTTGTCCTCACTTTTCAACGTTTTATTAAGGCTTCCAATTTTCACAATATTATTACTGAAATTACCTACTTGGCCTATTTGAATGTGAAATAGATACCACTGCAGAATTTAACCACACCAGTCATTACATTCTTCTTGTAAATGGATACTTTGTTTAATGCAGAGACAAAATAAGCCTTGTTTTTCTTCTTTTTCATTTTGAATACTTGTCTATACTATATCAAACCTGTTTTGATTCAGTTCCATTTATGTTATCAGTTCTGTCCATTCTGATTGTATGTGTGTGTATGTTGGAGAAGTAGTGTTATCTTCATCTGCGGTTTCAGACTGTTATGCCTTGTGTTTGATATCTTTTTAAGCAACAACTTTTCTTGTAAAAGCAGCCTTTGCCCTTAATCCCCCAATCAGTAATGTAGGTTACTTTTGTTTTAAAACCACTCGACCATCTCTGTTCTCTCTGGTCTGCATGGCTTCCATATCCATCAGCCTAATGGAGGTGTGGGAGAAGCTCACAGTCTAAGCCGCATAGGAGATGTGCGAAGAAAGCAAGACCACTTTGACCCTCTAAAAAATCACCATCAATAACCCCTGGTCAAATGATGTCATAGTTAAGTGTTTGGTGTTGTGTTGACACACCAGCATGAATGTCCGACACGTGCATATACACCCACAGAAATGTGCATGCAGGACAGGTCTGTTCGATGAAGAACGGAACCGGAAAATCCTAACACTTATGCATCGGTCAGCGGAAAATATTTAAAATGAATCGGTAACACTTTAGAGTAATAGTCATTAGTTAACATTAGTTAACTACATTAGTTAATTAACTAATAATGAACTAGACTTATAAAGCATTTATTTATCTTCTGTAAATGTTAATTTCAACATTTACCAATACTTTATTAAAATCTTGTTTACATCACTTAATGCACTGTGAACTAACATGAACAAACCATGAACAGCTGTATTTTTATTAACAAACGTTAACAAAGATGAACAAATACAGTAACACATGTACTGCTCAGGGTTAGTTCATGTTAGTAAATACGTTAACTAATGACCATTATTCTAAAGTGTTACCAATGAATCTTTACATGCATATGTACACACACATAGCCAGATGAAAATAACACAGACATACAGGCATTATCTAGCTCTGTTATCTTGACATTAATGCAAAGGCATTGCTGATTAGAATAATAATCTGTTTTTTTTTTAAATAATTTTTTTGTCATTTACAGTGTTTAGATTTTATAAATGTGTGTAAATATATTACGCACACGCGCCCGCACACACACGTGTATATATTTTACACACAAATAAATAAATATTTATGCACATACTAGGGGTATATATAAAATTATTATATAAACAGATGTATAATATAAATAGATATACAATAAAAAAATATATTTTTAAGATAAAATAAAAAATATATATCTTTTACATTCTCTTCTTGTCTTTCTCAGTTCTGTGAGAAAATGAAGAAAATGATAATGAGATGTTTTAATGATAGTTGACTTTGACTCAAGCTATGTATAATTCATAATAATTGATTGCTCTGTTTTTAAGGAATACCTTTTCCCTTGAAAAATGATCCCATTAGCGAGTGTTTAATCCAATCAAAGCTGTCAAAACACACAGGTTCAATTCTATTCTCCGCTCTGTTCATCGTCATAAGCGCCTTAGATTGATCACCCTCATTTCACCATTGCATTTAGATGTGACATTTCATTCATAATTTTGGCGTTTTTCCCCTGTTGATCCATTTTTTACATTTTAGTAGCTTGAGGGAGATTTTAGCTAAATCACTTCTGAAGATACATTTTCATGAAGGAAGGTGCTATTCATCTTAAATCTGCTGAATCTCTGCTTGGCTTGAAATGATTTATAACATTTTGTGGACCAGTCCAAACAGGTATTACTATTTTCCATTAGAGCTAAAGAGAATTTCAAACGTTAATCTATTCACCTTGTTTTTTGTTTTTGTTTTGTTTTTTAAGCAGAAAAATTGAGTGTTTAAAAAAAAAAAATGGTACCATGATAAATCTCAAAGAGCTGACCTCATAATTAGTTTCTTGTCTCGGAGTATATTATTATATGTGAAACTTTCTCTAGGTTTTCTTTGTTGTGTGTGTGTTAGCGCTTAGGCCTTTGTCTTTATTGCCTTTGATCGCGCTCTTCCCTCCATCAAATCTCACCCGTGCTGTCTTTTAACAATGCAACCTATATTTCAAGCACACTCCATGATCAATACCTGTTAAGAGAGGTGTGGGAATGTAATAACACTGTGATTCATGTGTTTTAGACTCCAGCTTTATTTACTATCCTCCATCTATGTCCTTTGTTTGGTGCTGGTGTTTTAACTCACTCAGAAATTGATTGGTGCACAAGGTAATCAGGCACGTATGATCAGATGGAAACTAATGTTTCCCTGTTCATCAGCCTGTATTGTGGGCAAATTACAGCTTAGTCCTGACCTTTGGGCTTCAAATTTTTGACACGAACATGTTTACGATATGTGTGCTGCGGTTTCTCGGTAAATGTGTTACGTGAATGCCTCCAAGACAGACAGCAGGAACAAACTATTCCGTTTACATGTGATTTAATATTGCTAATAAATTCTAAACCCTGTTTTTGACCCGGGCATAATTGTTTTAACCCATTTACCTGGTCTTACATTGCAGTTGAAGATCATTACTTATTTGATTGAGTCCAGATCACATCATATTAGAACATGGCAATAATGCTGGATTTGTTTTTAAGTCAATCATCTTGGCACCCGCAATGAAGTAGTGTTGCGTTGGATTAGGACCGTGAGTTATTGTATAGTTTGCGTGAAGATTTGTGACTGTTGTGCATGGAGCTCTGTCCGACCGGGCAATTCTGATAAATAAGAATCGAATTTAGTAGCAGCTTTGACACGTTGATTGATAAAAAAGCTCATGGCTAAAGCCTCCCCTCTCTCCCATCTTATTCAGCTCGCGTCAAATGGTTTAAAAATCAATACTGGCCTTGTACACAAGCATCTGTGTTGCTGCTCTGGGGAGGGGGAAAAAAAGGAAAGAAAAGAAAAGCAGGGAAAGAAAAACACCTGCTCTCACCATGATGATTACTAATTTTTCCTGTCAGAGATGTTTGAAGACAAAATAATCATTGTGCGTATGGTTTGAGGGCAGGAGAGATTATTGTGTGATCCATTCAGATATCCGGTGAGAGAGGAAATCGCCCCAAAGCAGATGGATTGAGCTGTTGGGTAATACGTCAGAGAGCTGAGGAAATAACTCAATGAATAGACACAATAGAAACCACACAAACCCAACATTTTATTACTGCACAAAGCTGAGCAAGATGCTTTTTTTATTGTTGAAACGGTAAAAAGGCCATGTTGGCCAACATGAAAATACTCACATATTTCAAGACTCAAATATATTTTAGAATGATTTTGTTCCAGTATGTTGACTTGGAAATGTCATCATCTAGGTTTTTCACTTTTTTTCACTTTGGGGGATTTTTTTATTTCTGTCAATAAAACGCTTTGGTTACAATTGCAGTTAAGAAACAGTAAACTTTATTTTCTTCAGTTCCAATACATAATCTGGCAAATGGTATTGTGCTGCCAAGTCATAGAGTAAAGTGGTTAGACGTCAAAATAGGCTGACAGCAGACTTGAGCTGGGGGTTTAACCCTGCATCTGTTTTGACCACTTGATGACACATATGGCTCGTTGTGGTAGAGAGGTCTTCCAGGGTCTTTTCAAACACCAGAGGCCCCCGCTCTCACTGCTGGACACTGGTCCTCAGGGGGCCGGGGGCTTGGAGCCTGTGGATAGAGAGATGAGTTGTGGATTATGTGTGAATGTAATGGATGGGCCTGTCTGAAGGAGAATGCCTTCAATCAGGAGTGACTTAATGATGATGGGCTGCTTGGTTTTGACAGTGACACACAATCGATCCCCTCAGTGTTAGATGACAAACTGTTCTTGTGAATGTCAGTGCTTGGCTCCTATAAGAAACGTAGCGTTATACTGTGAATGACAGTGCTCCGAACTTGCTCTATGTGCGTCTGCTCTTCCCTCCTCCATCTTTTTTTTTTGTATTTGATTGCCTTCCAGCTTTTCTTTTTTTTTTCCAAGATGAAATGCATTTGAGTTCTTCACAGAGAAGAAAACTGAGAACATGTTGTGTATATGTGTGTGTGTGTGTGTGTGTGTGTGTGTGTGTGTCCTCTACCCACTCAATAAATAACTCTTCTGCTCAATAAATAACTTTGATGATGTTTATGAAAAGTAATGGCTATTTATGAGGGGGCCGTTAGGCTTTTGAAAACGGGGAACATGCAAGGGGAACCAGGCAGGCTCTGATTGTAATGAGTTTATTGAAATTAAAGTTTAAACCACTCTGGATATTACAGTTAACCTGTCTGCGCTGCTGGGCTCCGTCGTAAAACACGCGTCTGCCGCACACTTGCATGTCGACTCCTGCAACCTTTAATGGAAAGCTGAGATGTGCATGTAGAGTGTTTATCAGACTGACTGTCTGTGCCCTGAGGACAACCCTCTATTGAAACACTATACACATCATAACGCTGTCTCGTCCCTTGTATGGAGCTCTTCCAACCCCTAATGGCTAGGAAATATTTATTTATTATCCTCTCGCTGCTGCAATGGAAACTGAATTGGACTCATGTGATGTGGCTTTGCGCATTATGTTCCACAAACATGGTAATGAAAAATGAAAAGCATATTTAGCTATAATTGGCACTTGGGATATTTGCCAGATTGTGTTTCCTAAGTAAATGCTTAGACTGTGATCCCTGCTTACAGTTGCCACAAACCAAATGAATGCATGTGAGGATCAGTAGGCCATCATAAGTCAAAGCAGACAGAATTGTTCAAGCCTTTAGGTATGTGATCATACTTGGACAATGGGCCACTGAGGAGAATAAAATCACCAAATTTTCCTCCTCATTTGTAAGAGTGAACCAGGAAGTACCTTCTCACTCAACACTCAATTAGCCTGAAGTGAAATGGTGCAGTAAGGAAAAAATGTCCTCTTTATTATAATTGTTGCAGAATTCCCCTGCAGCATGTCCGTGTTTGTTTTAGGGAAGCAAGCATATGGGTTTGGAGGCTATTTTTGCAGCTGCCTATGCAAAAAGCCAATACAAGGATTTGTTAAATGGGTGAGACTTGTATGGTCAAGGGTCGCAATACAAAATGGCACTTTAGTTATGTTTCAAGCTGTGGTTTACTTCTGATTTATGTCATTTTACTCAGACTAAGAAATTGTTTACAGACAGATAGGTAAAAAAATAAAAATACAAAATAAATACAGATTTATAAGTTAATAATCATTAATACTTAATTTAATAATAATAATACTAACAATAACATTATATAATTCAATTATAATAAGACTAATGCAAGCATGCTGAAATAACTTATTTGACAGAACTTAATCATCAGAATCATCAATTTATTTTACATTTGAGTCATTTTACAAAAGAAATGGAAAACCAAAATAGTTTACAATCCACTGACAAAACTGTTAGTATAATTAAGAATGGAAAAAGCGGGGAGGTAAACACTTCTGTTAATAATTTGCCCTGGCCACACTGTAAAAATATATATATATTTTTTTATGATTCATCTCTACTTTTTTTTCCTTTTGTCAAATCAACATTCACTAATGTTGTAGATGATGCAGAATTTTGAGTTTTTGCTGATTAAACCAATCTCTTTCTTTGCATTACCTCAAATTTGTATTTTAAATTAATAAGTAAGTAACCTGGTTGTCTTTAATTTTTGGTTAAATCAGCAATAGTGTTTGCAGTGTCATTACAAGAGGTAACAGTTTCAAAAGATGATGCGCTGTGGCCTGTGTGGAAAGTGGAACTTTCTAGAAGTTCTGGTCCATGTACAAAAACACTTTATTTCTTAAGACTGAGCGATGTAAATGAAGACTCCTGGCTGAGGAATTATAAGCCTGATTCTAGGTGGTAGATATGGCTTTATTTCCTGTAGCAGGAAAACAATGACTTATCCATAGCTGCAGGGACGGCAATTCCTCACATGGTGACATCATCATCAATCATCAGAATTCGGCAACTCTCAGATTGGAGTGGTGAAAAACTCCATCATGATTCTGAAACATCTGAGTCCCACTGTACTCATCTGCACAGCCCTAATGCATCCCACTATTAATGAAAAAATAACATATCAAAGAATACAAATGAGTGCTGTAGGACTGCAAGTGCTTCAGAAATGGAGAGATAATTAGACTGTCTGCTGCAGATTGATGGATGCGCAGTAATTGCCTTTGTGTTATTATTTCAGGTCCAGACAAAAAGAAAACGTACTTCTCTTGTCTTCCCACTATTGAAATTCATTAATCTCATTAATGTGTGGAATTAATATCATTTTATCAGACATTCCAGAACTGCTGGATGTGTGTGTGGCTACGCTTGCGATCCAGAGACTGATCAATCACGAGCTGCTCACATCTGTGTTTGTGTGGCTGCCTGATTGTATGAGTGACTTAGCGTGTTTATTCTGTTTGCCAGCTCTGGGTAGGTTTGTTAGCAGGTGAGCAGCCTGTTTTACATCTATAGTAGTACAACTGTTGGTTTTTGTGTATGATTTCTTGTTAATTTGTCATGGTCTGCCCAAAGGATTGCATTAAGGCTGATTCCAGCTTTCTGGGAAAACACCTGCTGTAAATACACCTGTTTGGCGTACATACTGTAAGGGCTGTGCATGTGTCTGGTTGTGTCAGCTGGCTTATGCTGTAACCTGTGTTTGTTATACATTAATGTTCAAAAGTTTGGGCTTAGTGTTTTTTTTTTAATTATTATTTTTAGCAAAGATGCATTAAATAGATCAAATGTGGCATTTGTTTTCGGTTTCAAATAAATGCTGTACTGTTGAACTTTCTAATCATCAAAGAGATGATTGAAACATTGATAATAATAAGACATAATTTGTTGGAGCACCAAATCATATTAGAACGATTTCTGGAGAATCGTGTGACATTAGAAAATTGAAAATTCCGTTTTGGCATCACATGAATAAATTGCATTTTAGAAATCATTAAATAGTAAAAAAATATTTAATATTGCTGTTTTTTCTATACTTTTGATCATATGCAGCTTTGGTAAGCACAAGAGACTTCTTTCAAAAACAGGAATCTCAGCGACCCCAAACTTTTGAATGGAATCAAAATGCCTTGTGAAGGCTGTAAAAATAATAATGCAATAACCAAATACAGTCACAACTTAAACACTTCAACAACAAAATCCATAAAAATAAAAAATAAAGCAACTTAGAGTAGATTTCTAGTAGTTTAGGATGTGTGTTTTTGTGGTTGTATTTATCATATTTATCAGAAAAGTATATACCTTTGCAGAATCTTTAATAGTGTTGTATATACAATAATTAATATAATACTAAGTTTTATGACTTTTTTATTTTAAGTTTAAGTAGATCTAGATCCATAAAAAGTTCCCTTCATTCTTTATATGTCCATGTTGATCTCTTTATCCATGTGAGTGGACGTGCTGTCTGTTTCTCATTGCTCTTCTGCTGGAGAAACACAGGGCGCTGGACGGACCTCTATCGCAGTGCGGCTGATTGAGTGCTGTGACTGCAGGCCATATCTAGCATGTCAGCGCGGTCACAGCAGCTCCTGTGATTTAGTGCGGAGAAGCATGTCAGGTGAAGGGGGATTGTGAGGTGTGTGGTGTCAAACAGGCCTTGGGTTGTAAGTTATTTCAGGGTTAGCAGAGGTGTGGCGCAGAATAAAATGAGTCTCTGTTTATATGTCTTCTCAGTGTCATTAATAACACATTTTAATTTTTTTTTTTAAAAATGTGTTGCAGATTTTACTATTGGATAGTTAAAGCATTTCCATTTTCTGGAAGTGATGCAAAGTTACTATCATGTTCTGGCATCTGTTGTGATAGCTGTGAGTGTGCACTGTATAAAAACTGAGCCAGATTTCTGAAGTATTCTGTAATAAGATTAAAGAGGACTTGTAATGGCAGTGTGCAACTGTAAATGCAAAAAGATATTCTTAGATTCAAGCAAATAATGGTGGATAAAAATAACCAAAAAATAAAAGATTTTTTTAGAACTAACTGTTCTAACAGCTTACAGATTTCATGAAGACACATTCTTAATGCACATTATCATTTTTATTGTTTTGAGATTTTTCATTGTGTTTGTCATGAGTATTCATGTAATATAGTCAATTTAAATATAAATATTTTATAAATTTATATATTTTTAAAATATGTCTAATTTAATATTACCAATGCCATGGCAATGTAAACGCTGTTTTTGCATGCCAATTAAGCCTCTTTAATCAATATAAAGACTAGCATTTTGCTTTTCATAACATTTATACTACTGTTCAAAATGTTGGGGTCCGTAAAATGATTTTTTTTTAAAGAAATTTAAGGACAAAAATAAATAAAATTCTACAAAAAGATTCAGCAGCACAACTGTTTTCAACATTGATAATGAATGCAATGTATGGAATGTATAGTAATAGCGATTATCATGTGACTGAATATTTCACAATATTACAGTTTTTACTGTATTTTTGATCAAACAAAAAATGCAGCTTTGGTGAACAAAAGAGATGGTTTTATTTATTTATTTATTTAAAAATAAATACATTAAACCGTCCCTAAACTTTTAAACAGTAGTGTATATTTAGCAGTTTAAATGTAAGTAAAGGCAGCAATTTGCATTAAACATTTTTATGCTGTACAATATAACAAATTATCTTATTAGATGGTACATGATAAATGTTTGAATCTTCTTTCAACCTTTTCATCTGCAGGTAGTGATGACATACTGTAATGAATGGCAGGGTACCATGGCGACATCATATCCAATCCCAGGACAGGTGTTTCAGTTTGCGAATGAGAGGAAATGGGATCTTTACACCCAATTTGAAGTGAAGTGAGTGTGCGTTTACATGGAGGATATCCCGTGACCCCAGCATAATGACTTGCAGACTACAGGTGGGCGCGAGTGGCACTGATGGTCCCTATAAATACACTTTATCCCTCTCCTCTCCTCTCCTCTCCTCTCCTCTCCTCTCCTCTCCTCTCCTCTCCTCTCCTCTCCTCTCCTCTCCTCTCCTCTCCTCTCCTCTCCTCCTCCTCTCCTCTCCTCTCCTCCCTCCTCTCCTCTCCTCTCCTCTCCTCTCCTCTCTCCTCTCCTCTCCTCTCCTCTCCTCTCCTCTCTCCTCCTCTCCTCTCCTCTCCTCTCCTCTCCTCTCTCTCCTCTCCTCTCCTCTCCTCTCCTCTCCTCCTCTCCTCTCCTCTCTCCTCTCCTCTCTCCTCTCCTCTCCTCCTCTCCTCTCCTCTCCTCTCCTCTCCTCTCCTCTCCTCTCTCCTCTCCTCTCCTCTCCTCTCCTCTCCTCTCCTCTCCTCTCCTCTCCTCTCTCCTCTCCTCTCCTCTCCTCTCCTCCTCCTCCTCTCCTCTCCTCTCCTCCTCCTCTCCTCTCCTCTCCTCTCTCCTCTCCTCTCCTCTCCTCTCCTCTCTCCTCTCCTCTCCTCTCCTCTCCTCTCCTCTCCTCTCCTCTCCTCTCCTCTCCCCTCTCCTCTCCTCTCCTCTCCTCTCCTCTCCTCCTCCTCTCCTCCTCTCCTCTCCTCTCCTCTCCTCTCCTCTCCTCTCCTCTCCTCTCCTCTCCTCTCCTCTCCTCTCCTCTCCTCCTCTCCTCTCCTCTCCTCCTCCTCTCCTCTCCTCCTCTCCTCTCCTCTCCTCTCCTCTCCTCTCCTCTCCTCTCCTCTCCATTAAAGACATGATTGAAAACCGCATTCAATGACTGTAGTGACTTTAAACCTTAAATTTCAGGACAACCAAATTTTGAGTTCATGTGTGCTGTATTCACAATGAGTTCATGTGTGCTGTATACAAGACAACTTATCATAATGTATGCATGGTATGAGGAGTAAGGCTGTCATTTTTGAGAAAAATCTAATTCGAACGGATATCAAATATCAAGCAATGTATTCGAATATATTCGAATATCTACCGTTTGCAAAGACCCGCCCCCTTTAGTTACTGTTTCTATGTCTGACAAGCCGTGGCGCGCCCACACCACACAGGTTCTCATGTGGAGAAAATACACCGCGGAGCAAAGAGGACACAGACAACACGCCGACAGACAGGACAGCAAGTTACTTTTGATATGAAACAAAGTCTCAACGTTCAAATTGTCATTTTTTAAAGTAATGTGAACAATAAATACTGTTTTGTGGCTCTTTAATGTGTCTTGCTCACTGTAACGCCTCAGTTAAAGCTGCTTGTGAACCGATCATCTCTTCCTTCTAGTTCATTGATAAGCATCAAATAAACATGAATGAACACTAAAAGAAATGTTGTTTCAACCGCGGAAAGACGTTAGTACACACTGTTTTCCAAGTTCAACTCCACCAGTGTTAATCTCTCCTGACTGCTTTGTCGGACAAAATGGCAAATTCGGTTATTTGATTGCTCAGATCGCCTGTCAATCAAACTTGCTGCGAAGGGTGAATTGTCCGCTCAGGCTGGCCGATGAGAGTTATCTTCCAATTTAAAAACAGACTAGCTATTATTCACTTGATTTGGTCATGGGCCTACACTACAATACGTTTAGAGCGCCCTCTATTGGATGAGAGGGCAAACAATAAAATAAAAACAAACGGTCTAATCATAGACTGTAAAAAATGCGCTACGTGGCACTTTAAAAACCGGATAGTTTCTTTATAGTTCGACTACGGATATTTCACGTCATATTCGAATACATATTCGGATATCGAATAAAAAGTGACAGCCCTAATGAGGAGTATGTGTCGTAAGTTACTCTTTGCTGTCAACCACCCATGTTGAGGCTGCTGTCAACCTTTGACAGCTAATAATAAAAAATTAAATAGCTGCTGTAGTGTCAAAATAATCATCATAATAAAAATGATTAGACTACGTTCACAGTGCAACGTAGTCTAATCACGTTCACAGTGCATTTTTTTATGTGGCCAGTGTCATATTCACTGTTGACAAGTCTGCGTTTTTTCCGCAGTATTGGTTTATTTTTTCACACAGTCGCTGCAGGGTTTTTCATCTGAGGGATGAAGTGACCCTCCACAGGAGCTCAATTTTTACAGGGGTACCCCCCACCTTGAACGAGATCGGGCTAGTTTTGCCTGTTATTGGCCAGTTTTGAATAGCAATTGGGCTGGTTTTGTTATGCAAACCTGGCAACCTTGATCAGTTTCCAGTGTGTACAGAACACGGTCCTGAACTGACCAGCATGTGCACAAGAATAATAACAAAGACAGTATTTAGTACTAGAATTATACACAAGTAAACACGGAGGTTACCTGAAGTCAGCATTTACGTGTTCATTTATAAGGTGATATGGCGCGGAAACCAGCTAATTTGTGTGCAGGCAATAAGGAGGATGCAGACAAGGATGAGGAAATAGAGAACGTTTTCCGCGTAGAGTCTTTCCCTCAAGTTTCCCGGAATTGAGACAAATGGTGATCTAGAGCAGGGCTGGGAAACCGTTTTTGATCAAATAGCAATTTCTTTTATTTTTAATGCATTTTTTTTAAAGAGCCACAGTAAAAAAAAATATTTAAAAAATGAATATAAAAAAACTGCCCTGCTTTTTTAAAATAAAATTTCAACAGTAGTCATTATTAGGTCCATAACTAAAAAACAAATATGCAGCAAACAATAAATAAGTTGCAATATGGAATTAATTGTGCAGGGCCACTGTGAGGTTGCGTTATAAATCCTCTTCGTTTGTGTGAAATACTGCACAATGCTTACATCTACTGTGTTTATGAGAATACTCGACTTGGCATTTTTTTAAAGTATATTTCTGTTTTTTTTTTTACCATTTAGGCACGCAACCGAAGACAAAGGCTACTATGCTTGTCCTTCTTGCGCTCGGAGCGCACGCACCGCATCCTGTCAGTAGTCCTGTTGTCTTTCGCAACTTAGCGCACTTTTATTATTTATTTTTGTCAACTGAAATCTGCACCGATTATCACAAACATGGCATATTTATTTATTACAAGGGTCTCTGTGGCAAAAGCGAAAGTACCAGCGGGTGAAATGTTTCGAAATGTCTCTTTGCACAGCAAAACACTAAAATAAAATAAAAAGGGTTTATTAAAGTTTATATAGCCTCTACTTTTACATTTTCGCTGCTGTTCTAAAAAATGGTTTTCAGTTACCTTAAACAAGCTATCGCTGCTTGAATCCATGTGCAGGAGAGGTTACCACAGAAACCTAACTGTTTTGTTGATTGCTGTCGAGACCCCTGACACTCGCGAACAGCACTGAACGCACGGCCAGTACAACTTGAATATTATCCTAAACTTTTCATTAACTTCGGTTGGCTGTACTACAAAGGCATTGTAATTGGCTGCTTTTTTCTGCAGAGAGCGATCATTTTTAATTTTTTTATTGCTCATTCGTTGGTAAAGGTTGTGAGACCTGGCCATTGGTTCCCGACCACTGATCTAGAGTGACTTAAGAGTCTGAAAAGTCATATCAGAATTTAGGTCAGAGGTCACATAGCAAAACATCAGACCTGTATCTGATTTAGGAACACATATGGAAGTGACCCAAGTCAGAATTCTATATTGTTTGTTCTGTTCACACTATTATGAAAAAAAAGAGGAAAAGGAAAGGATTTTTTTTTTTTTCTGATTCGCATATGAGCAAGAAACATACGGGCCGCTTTTGCCTGCAGTCTGAACATAGCCGTACTGAGCCCAATCTTTTGAATGGTAGTGTAGTTTTTGGCAACACAAATTTTTTATATTTACTTGCCCCATTACTGCGTTACATCAATCAAAATGTTTCTATAAAGTGTAGCCCATTAAATACAGCGCACATGCTGTGATGAGTGGGAGATCATGCTGTCATTGACTAACTGTACCACCACTACATGAGGCAGCACAAGGCTACTGTAAGCTCAATAGCGTGTCGTTTTTCCCGCCCTTTCTTCTCCTAGACCCTTTCTCTTAGTCTCGGTCTCCATCCCTCATCCAAAGGCATATGTTAGCCATGTGAGGTGTAGTTTGGCGGGCGTGGCAGAGGCTTGTGGTATTCCCGCACTGTGACTACAAAAGGGAAACATGGCAGGCAGTGTAAGCCAGCACTGAAAACAGCTGTTCACGCATCCTTTCTCCTTTTAATGACACTTCCGCGGCTGCCCACGGGCAGCTCCAGCTCTGAGTACAACAGCTACTTTTTCCCTAAGTAAAAACGCTGTCTGTGTTTAATTGCTGGCAGATTTTTTTCCCTTCTCTTCCTCTTGCACGGCCTTGTATAGTTCTCTCTCTCTCTCTCTCTCTCTCTCTCTCTCTCTCTCTCTCTCTCTCTCTCTCACACTTCTAGCAATGGGGATTGTTAAGGGTGTTTTTTTAGACGAAAGAAGCCTTAAGATCTTCACTAATGTATTTGGACCCCGAACAATACTGGGATCCAAAGTTTTGCATTTTTTTCTGATCCTTACAGCATTGTGGTATCTGCCTGCCAGATTTTATAATTAAATAATCCAGTGCTAGGAAGACTGAGCTCATGGTTTGATCGTATATTATATCAGGTGTCTTTAACTACTATGTACTTACTTCAATAAAAAAAAATAAAAAAAGTGTACAATGTACCTATTGTGTTTGTTGTATTGCAAATCACTTTTACTGCTATTGAGGTGAGTTATGGGTAAGGTTTGGGACAGGTTTCATGGTATGGTTAGCTTTAAGGGTGGGTTAAGAGGTAAGGGAAGGGGTCAACAGTTTAATTATAGATGTAATTACAGCTATTAATTACAGCTGTAATTATATGCATATGGTATTTTGGTTACACCTATTTTATGGTTTCATTGTTACAATGTAATTTATATATTTAAGTACTGAGTAATATTTATTAACAACATACTTACTATAGGATTAGGGTTTGGATTAGGGTATGCATAATTTACTGCTATTACTATGGTAAGTACATGGAACATATGTAACAAGGACAATATATACATACATGTTTTACGTTGTACTTATATTTAATACAAGTACAACGTAAAACGTGTATGTATATAGTAAGTTCATGGTATTAAATGATTCGTTTAAATTAGTATTTTATTATTATTATAATATTGTTAAAGACACCTATATAGGGTCCCATGTTTTTTGTCTTTTAGAAAGTGTCCCACATAGATGTTCTCTTCATAAACTGTAAATATAAAAACCTAAAGCAGCTAAGAGATTGGTGTGGTATTGTTTTGAAACAGTTCCGGATATGTGCATCATTTTGTCAATCTTTCGTTTGGTCTCCATGTGGGTTTTCAAAGTTGCAACAGTGCAGTCCTATTTGACAGTCTTTCTGCTTGGACATCAATAGATGAAAAGCATGTAAAGCATTTTAGATCTGTCACTGCCGATGTTTAGAGGCAGCACTGGCTCAGACGATGAGTTTGTGTGAGATGAAGAGAGAGAGAGAGATAGAGAGAGAGAGAGAGAGAGAGAGAGATAGAGAGAGAGAGAGAGAAGGTTATCTTTGGGGACTGCATCATATGAATGTCAAATCTGTCATCCAGCCTTTAATTGGAGGTCATTAATCATGCAGACTGTCCTGCAGTGAACAGGCCCGTGTTCAACCTCCTGAAGGTTTGGCCTGGCCTTGCTTTCTATGCATACGTGTAACTCTCTGTAATCTCTGAGATGAATATTAATTTTGAATGATTAATGATCTTTTTTTGTCCCATGGTGGATTAAATGCATCTTTTTAATTGACACCACTAATTAATTGACAATCTCTACAGCTGTACCTAAAGCCAAAGTTCCTGATCATAGCTTAAAAGCCAGCAATTATCCTTCATAATGAAAAGAGCTATGTTAAAGGTGATTTGTTCTAAAATGTATTCTTTAAAAGCATTATGTGTTGCATTAACACGTGTATTAAAGCCTTTTAGTTCAGTGGTATAAATTTCAGAGTTCAGGCTGATATCATGACCCTCGACTCAGCACAATAGATCCTTTGAGCAGATAATCCATAGAGGCTGATTTGTGAGTCATCTTGGGGTGAATTAAACCCAATCATGTCTGAATTAATCATTCTGCTCTCCCACAATAAAGAACTGGACCAAGATTGACTTGAACATTTGAGTCTTGCCTTAACCCGTAAACCATCAACCTTAAAGGATTAGTTCACTTTAGAATTAAAATGTCCTGATAATTTACTGACCCCCATCTCATCCAAAATCTTCATGACTTTCTTTCTTCAGTTGAAAATATTTTTTTTGAGGAAAATGTACCAGGATTTTTCTCAATATAATGATCTTCAATTGCTACCAACGAGTTGAGGGTCCAAACCAATGAAGTTCAAAGGGCTTCAAAAGCTGCGGAATAGGGTCTTATCTAGCAAAACAATCTGTCATTTTACGGAAAAAATTATAAAAATGAATATACTTTTTAACCACAATTGCTCGACCTTTGTGTTCTGCTTCTTCACAACAACAACAAAAAATGAAAAAATTTGGAATGAAAAAATCCTGCAATGTTTTCCTCAAAAAACTTCTTTTCAACTGAAAAAAGAAAGACATGAAGATCTTGGATGAGTTGGGGGTGGGTAAATTATCAGGAAATTTTAATTCTGAAGTGAACTAATCCTTTAAAGTGTTTAAAACCTGAAAGCACAGGCTTTTAAATAGCCTTATTGTCCAATTTGTGCTGATTTATTTGTGTGGATTTTTATTTTATTGTATTTTATTATTTTATTTTATGTATTATTTTTGGTGTTTTTTTATCTTTCTGTATTTCATTTCAGTATTTTTAAGAGTTGACTTGGCAAAGACCGAAGGACTCATCTTTAAAATGTGTTAGGAAATAAAAGATTTGAATTTGTTGATTCATGTTAGTAGATCCAGCTGCACTTACTCAGGTAGTTAATAGTAAGGTAACACCACCACTGAATTCCACTGTGTAATGTTTGGAATGTAATTATGAAAAAGTCATCAATCATATTTAAGTCCACTCTTCTCACCTTCTCACCCAACTGAGTTTCACCTCTGTCGGGTGAAAAGATTTTGGAAATTAAAAATTTTGAAATAACATTCCCTCAATGACTTCTTTTTCCTCACTGCTTTGATTAGACGTTACCTAGTTGGAATGTTGGAAATATTATGGTTATGAATACCTGCTCTTGTTACTAGCTGAAAGAGTTTCTAATGTGTGAGGTGGTGCATAGCTCTGGCCTTGTCTCTCTTAGGGTGGTCAGCCAAGGGTCAGTTCTCATGATGGCTTAGTAGATACCTGCCCATTATTTGTATTCAATTACCGTTATGAACTGTGTAAATAAAAATCGAATGCTATTCATTGAATAAATCCAAATGCAATTAATTCCAATTTCAGTACATCTCCGTCATACCATGTGAATGGTAAACCAGTGCAGAAAACAGAAATATGACACACAAGGACATCTGAAATGAAGATAATTTGTTGATTATAAAGTACAGAACCATTACAAGGAAAGGTGTCAGAGAAGTGATTAAGAGACATTAATCATGAGACAGACGTATTATTGGGACTTTCCATAGACGTAATGATTTTAATACTGTTCAAACTGTATATTCTATTACCTAACTCTACCCCTAAACATACCCATCACAGAAAACTTTCTGCATCTTTACATAAAAAACAAAAACAAAAAAAACATAACTTTGTATGATAAGTGGTTTTCCTCATGGGGACCAAATAATTGTCGCCACCAGGACAATGATTTTGGATATGGCCATCTTTGTGGGGGCAATTTGTCCCCTAAATGCAGGTTTTACCAAGACCCCCCCATCATTTAAAACCTGCATTTTGTGGCTACTTGATCATCTACCATTATACACAAACTGCACATTGAGAAACTTGTGGCTCTGAGTGCAACCCATGTGAATCTAGTAATTGAGCTGGTACCGCAGGGAGGTGTGTGTGTTTGGTGAAAGGTTAGAGGGGTCATGCATAGTCAGATGCACAACAGTTAGTCCATTGTGCTGAACATGTATCAGATTTTTACAGCTCAAATAAGTAATATACTTGGCATTTTATAACAAACATGTTAACACTCAGATTTTGAGATTATCTGTCATAGGTGGAGGGTGAACCAACTCCCCTGGAGGCTTCCTCTTCAAAAAATTTTTTTAAAAGAATTAGAATTTTTAATAGTTTCAAGTTATGGGTAGCCTAGCAACAACCTATGCATCCCAGCATAAACGGTCATGATACATTATTTGTAGTAGCATTGTTTCTATTTGGGGTCATATTTAAATACTACATAATATAATATAATATACATTTAAATTGGATAATTGTCATGAGTGTATTTCTACAGTGTGTACACACCATTCAGAAAATCTTACCATGTAAAAAGTCATTGCATTATTTAATGTTTTATATCTAGGGTCTCTGAGACCCCAAACATAAATTCAACCAAAGAGTTGTTTAATGTTTAATCCATGTGGAAATTGTTTATAATCAGTTTTCATAAGATTATGAGATGTCATTAAGTATCAACCTGGCTTCAATGCTAATAATGTTTTTGAGCTATTAAAATTTCCTCAGGCCCCAAACAGAACATGAGGACCCTGAAGATGACCACTACTGAGTCATCTGACTGATCGTTGTCTGAGTGCGTGTATGAGTAAATGGGGGGGTTTGAGAAAATAAGAAAAAGATAGATGGCCAAATGTGTGTGAGTGTTTTTAAGAGGGAGCGAGTTCATTTTGGGGTTAATTTTCCATTCATTTTTCATTTTTGTGATCATTTCTAATCACTGGCCTGATGAGAGCAGCCTCTGGGCAGTTTGATAACTGTTATTCCATAGTGAATAGCCTCCATTTTTAAACAGAGGATGTTATGATAGCTGGGGTCAAATGGAGAGGTCACTCTTCATTCAGATAAAAGGAGGAGGAAATGACACGTTAATGGCCACTGCCTGTCATGGTGGTCCCACACGGAGTCATCCAGCTGTTGCTTGGGTCAAGCAGAGAATCATGGGTAAAGGGCAAAATGTCTTCAATGCCCTGTTTCCACAAGGGTTTTGTATAACAAGTTACTTTTAAATATGAAGCTTCTTTTTTATGTTTGAAAGGGATGTTTTATATTGTGACCATCCCAAAAGACAATGTGAACATCACTTGTTATAGATCAGTGGTTGCAACTAGCCCAGCTAAAATGGGTTACAAGTCTATTCTACTTGGTGCATACTTTTTTTTTGTAAGGTGTCATGAACTAAAAAAATAAATATATATATAGCTGTGGTGTTATTATCTTTGGGATGATTAGATGCACACATCTGTGTGTCTCTATTCTAATATAATTGTGTGTGCATGGACATAGACACAAACACATGCATACTTAGTTTTTATGGGCGTGCCGCAGTGAAGACTTGGAAGTAAATGCCCACATTGGATAACAGTTTTGCATATTATAATGAGCTTAGACTTCGTCAGTACATCTGGATATTGTTTTGAAAGTGGCAACCAGAATGATTCACCCTTAGGGCTCGCAATATGTCTTTATCAAACAAACACAATTCTTTACCTCTCATCCACCAGCAATTAATTGGAATGTTATTTTTTACTGCTTATATCGGTGGATATAACCGTAAACTGCATCACTCACACACACACACACACACACACACACACACACACACACACACACACACGTTGTGTTTCCATGTTTTGTGGGGACATTCCATAGGCGTAATGCATTTTATACTGTACAAACCGTATTTTCTATCCCTCTACACTGCCCCTGCCCCTAAACCTACCCATCACAGGAGACATTCTGCATTTTTACTTTTTCAAAAAACATCAGTTAGTGTGATTTATGAGATGTTTTCCTCATGGGGACCAAAAAAATGTCCCCACAAGGACAAAAATTTGGATATTGCCATCTTTGTGGGGACATTTTGTCCCCATACCGTAGGGATTACCAGTCCACACACACACACACACACACACACACACACACACACACACACCTGCAAAACTTCACAGACAAATCAGCATTCAAAACTTTAGTCATAGGAGGGCACATTTGCAGATTGATCGTTTGCTGAGCCAGCTGTCAATGAAAGCTTTTCTTTGACTAACAAGGAAGTTTACAGCTCTGAAACTTGCAGGATATTCTTATATTACCATGATCTTTTATATATCAAAAGCTCAAGAGAAAGTTGAAAGAAATTAATACTTTTATTCAGCAAGGGCACATTATCATATATATATTGATCAAAAGTGACAATAAAAAATGTATAATCTTCCAAAAGATTTATATTTTGTTTATTATACTACTTATTTGTCTGATCAATGGCAGATGGGGGGAGTGTTTGGGTGACCTGTTTGGAAACAGTCATAATTTTTGCAATTCCGTTTGGTGCTGCTAGTGACAGAAATTACACCGTTCACCTTTAATCCAGCTAACTACAGGCTTGAGGTTTGAGAGGCTGAATAAATGTAACTTCAGTTATGCTCATCATGTGCCGTGTGATGTCTAATAGTATAGCTGTGGTGTTATTATCTTTGGGATAATTAGATGCACACATCTGTGTGCCTCAATTCTGATATAAATGTGTGTGCATGGACATAGACACAAACACATGCATACTTACGACCTACAGGCCTGCCTATTTACAGCCCCATATGCACAATTACATCAGACAAATGAAAGGCTTCAGTTCCTTATTATGGTTCAGTTATTTTGGTTTGTTGTATGTGCAGTCTTTAATATCTCCAAGTTAAGCAAATGTACACTCTTACAGCACAGCCCGCTAAAACGCCACCGTTTCTGCGAAGCAGCCACAGACATACCATAATAATCATCCCGTATCCAGGCCTGCGGGGTGCATTCCCCCTGCCTCCCTGTGCTATGATGTGTTGAGTGCCGTCCTAATCAAAAATCAATGCCCCCACTTGAGCTGGCCGGCCTGGCCTCATGTCAGCCGCTTATGTAATCTGATAATATCAATCATAACTGCGTTGGAGGCCATCCGTCTAGTTCCCACTGCTCTGGGGTCGTGCGGGGGGAAGTTGTGTCTCCCGAGCCATCAATTATTGCTTATTATGGGCTGTGGCTCAGACAGAGAGCAGAGGAGCTGCTCCTCCATAAATAATATTAACAGCATCACCCCCATCAATCAATAGCTGTACAGTTGTACAGCAGCAGAGTTAATGGTTTCTCTCTCTCTCTCTCTCTCTCTGTCTTTCTTTCTCTCTCACTCGCTCTTCATCTTTTTTTTTCTCTCAATTCCCTCTCAGCCGAGATCAATGTGTGTGGCTCCTCAGTTGTACTGAAAGTAGGTAAACTGGGTAAATCTAACCCCTCCGCTGCACTGGGGAGGGGGTAGCCGATGAATGTGATCAAAAAGGACGGTGATGGGACTTGCCACTCTCTCTGTGTCACGCTGTCTCCGTCTGTCAGTCAGCCTGTCTGTCTCTCCCACCCTCTCTGGTCACCGCTAGAATCATGTTGTCATGAATAAGATGATCCTCTAGTCTAGTTTTTCCAAATCGACTTGACTAATTAGTCTAGAGGAAACTCTTAGAGGAAAATAATAAGGGTGGGTTTTGAGTTCACCTGACTTTTTTCCCATGGCATTTTTACGTTGTGAAAGCTGTTTTATGCTATAGCCCCATCTTTGTTCCATCAATTTAACATTTTGCTAATTTCTACAAAATTTTATTCATTTTTATAGTTGTATTGTTTCTTCACTATTAAGGAAATACAAAAGTGCAATGGAATGAACTTATCACAGAAGACTGAAATATTTTATTAAAATATTAATATTTTAAATATTAAGGCAATTTGACTTAAGATTAAGATACAAGCAACAGTGCATTAGGGGATACATTCACAATATTAGAGAGGTGACAAACTCACAATACTAGATTTTTCACTGCATGATCATTGTCGCCAAAAAAATAAATAATTATCACAAAGTCTATAGAATTTTTGAATAAATAAAATCAAATAATGCTATCAGTCAAATACCTCTCTAAAGGGATACTCCACAAATGTCTTTATTATTTACTCACCCTCATGCTGTCCCAGATGTTTACTACCACCTTTCTTTAGATAAAAAATGATTTTTAGAAAAAATATTAATCTCTGTGAGACCATGTAATGCTAGTGGGTAGTAACGCAAAAGCTAATGCTTCAAAAACCATGCCAAGCAATCACAACGGTAACTCATGCCACCCCAGAAAATGAATCAATGTCTTCTGAAATGAAATGATAGGTGTGTTTGAGGAAAAGTACTGATATTTTGTTATTTTTATTATTTTTAACTGCATCACTTCCAGCCAACTCTCATATGCACATTCATGAGTTCCCTGTCTTTTTTTACGAAATACAAAAAACGTTCACACTGGCAAGCTAACTTTTTTCAGGCTTTTGTTTGATTGTCTCGTTTTTGCTTGTCATCTCTTCTGTCATGTGGCAATGTTAAGGAGAAATACTGCCACCTACTATTTTGGGGTGTCAACCAGTTACTGGCACAGGATAATTTATTGTTTTATTGTTTGTGTAGTATTTACATTATGTCATTGATTTAACTCCACAGTTTATTTCTGACACCCCTACTCCCAATGCTTAAAAAAAAAAAAAAAAAAAACCTGATTACAACAAAATGTCCCTAATTGATTAGTTAGTCATTGGGGGACTAGTTGACCATCATGACCCATCTTTATAAGGCACAGAATGCTTTTAATGGTCAACATTGCGGAGCACATTTAGCACAGGATTGAACTCTGTAGAGAGCCGTTAGCGCTGGGCTCACGTTTAAGGTCAGTGAATTGTAACACTAAGAGGAAATGTCAGAAATGGATGTCATGGAGAATAATTAGGTGGAATTAATGAGTCACTAAAATCCCCATCTCCTACTTTCCTGTTGCTGCCTGCTGAAATGGTGCGAGGCTCCTTGTCTGTATGTGTGTGAGTCAGCCTAGCACGCACAGCATGAACCAAGACATCAGGCGGGTGTGAGATGAAGGTGTTTTATGTGTATATGATGGGAGAGACGGAATAAGTGTGTTTGATAAGTGCTTCCCGTTATAAGTTTTTAACTTCTTTGGTGAGATAGCGAGAGGTAGCTGAAGATTACAGGGTTACAGGATAAAATGGTAATTATGAGCGTATGTTGTTAGCAGCATAGCAAGATTAATTGGCATAATCATCATCATGTGACAAGGACTTTCATGTGGGGACCCCCCCCCACACACACACACACACATACACACATGCACAATAAACAAAAAAATCCCTGTTGAAAAGTCTATGTGATGCAAACGTTCCCATCAGGTCTCTTCATTAGGCCAGCAAAACCTCTTGGTCAACTGTCTTGGGAAAGAAATGGGCTCCTGCTCAAGTCCACATAAACCATTTCTGACTTTTGATTTATGCTTGTCTTTTTAGTGTGGATAATGGACTGTTCCTTCCATGTCTCATTGCATTTAAAGGCAAAATTCAGATCTTGAAAATTGGGACACATGTTGCATAGTAGAGAAAATTAAATAACTAACTCAAAATACATATTGTTTTTATGACAGTATATTATATTATAATAACTATTGGACATATTTTATGAATTCCATGCTTAATAAAAATTTTAATTCTTGTGCTTTTATTATGTATTTTATCCTGTGCAAGTCCAGTTTTTATTATACCTCTTTCCCCTTCCCTTTTCTCTCTGTCTATCTATATACCTATCTTTCTTTCTCTGTCTTCTACTTGTGCCCATGCCAAGTATATTAGCTCGCTGGAGCCCTCGGCAGTGCTTTCAGAGACAGATGACCTCTTACTGACTTGTTCACATCAAAGCCTGATCAGCTAACCCAGACTACACATCCCTGTACCAGCAATTTGTTTAACAGGAGAGGGCTTTAGAGAGAAATAAGGGAAACGGGGAGAGGAACAGTGTGTGCGTGTGCCTGTGGGAGAGAAAAAAGCTACTTTGAGATGCCCTGCTAACCCTAAAGCACATATTCCCAGCATGGACCTCCGCTATCCATTCCGTTTCGCGGGATCTGTATGGATTTGGATCGTCATTTATGTTGAGCCTCCCGGATCAGACTGCGGCCACTACTCTGCTCCCAGGACAGGTGAATTCATTAGAAGGGGTTTCTCAAGGCAGATGGGCTGTGTGTGTTTGCGGAGCGTCAGGCCCATGCGAATAATGAGACTTAAGCTATGAATGTGCAAAAGGTGTGGCAGGAGATTACACTTTTCCTCTTTTCTCTTTCTCAGTTGAGACTTCAGATGCTGTTCTCCTTTTGAATAAATAAAGGTTGGACAAGGGCACAAAATTGCATCCATAATTAATGAAAAGACACATTAGTGCTGATGCAGTGTAATCCATAAAACAAGAAGAAAGACGTCTTTTGAGAGAAAGAGAGAGAGAGAGATGTGACAGAAAATGGCTGGGCGGGGAGCCACAGAAGAGGAGGACACAGAGACAGGAAGTTTCTGTTATGAAGTGTGAGTTCCCACCGGCGGTTTCAAATCCATATCTGGAGCCAGTGATGTTCAGATGAAGATTGTCGGTCTGTAGACTCCAGTCTCTGTGCCTCCAGCGTGCCATATGAGCCCATATTGACTTACATCCCCTCTGCTGCTGGCTTCACGAGCTACAGGCAGCCTGTCGGACCACCTTAGACAATTTATTCTGTACGTTTATACAGCTTTTTTTGTGTGTGCTAGATTTTACTGTAATTCTTCACTCTTCCTTTAATTTGTATAATAAATGTGAATTTAATCACAATAGTCTAGCATTTAATTACATGCAAAATGCTTATAATTAAAAATAGACGATGTAATACATAATCCTCAGTGTCTTCATAATCATATCGCATACTAACACCTCTTTTCCTTTCCTGCTGTGTAATACAGAGTCAGACACTAGCAATCATTGTCGGCAACATCTAGATGGAAATCTAGACATTAGTAATCAGCGCAGGCTTCTAGATGAGGATACAGTGTAAAGCTACGTCCTGTATTTACGTCTGCACTCGTTACAGCTGGCTGAGAGCTGTCAGCTGAAGATGTATTACTGGGGATTTAAAATGGACATAATTTCATGCTGAAGATGGAAACTGTTATTGTTGTTTGATTGTCGAACATTTTTGGGACAGGCGTAGTATGCCTTTCTGCGGATGAGGGGTCAATTTAAGTCTTGGTTATTTATGTGCTCAGGGAAATGATGTTTTGAAATCTGCCCCCTCTTTAAACACTGTAAACAAAGGTTATCAATCATAAACCTTGTCAGCTGTAATTGTTACCAGATCAGCAGAGGATGCTTGATGAGCGTAATGAAGTCGTTCGCATACATTGCGTCCAGTGTGGCTGTGAACTCGTACTGTAAAGACTTTAACATTCAATCCATTCAATCCTAATAATACTTGTATTTTTATTTTTTTTAATTAGGGAACAGTAATGTTGAGTGTTTTTCCTCTTTCTCACATAAAGGAAGTGAATGAATTTTGAATTGCAATCTACTTCATTATTCTCTTTTCTTGTTTATTTTATGTAAAATAGTTCACACAGACCGACTTATGTAAATGTTTTTCAATTGTTGTAACTCTGACTTATCTGTCAGTATATATTTGCGCTGTGATTAAATTGTCTTTTATATTACATGACATTTATTTATTTTTATATTTATTATTGATTCAATTGATCAGGGTCAGGAATTATCCAGGCAGCTGATCAAGATGATGAATCTGACAGCATACACAATCATTCAGACTAATTGTTGGGAAAAAACAAAAGCAGTTTACTCTTGTATTGAGACATTTTGAAACATTAATAAAAAGGTCAAATTTTGAGTAATATACTGATTTGACTGAGTTTGTTTTGCCCCAGAAGGACAACAGAACTTTTGGAAGAGATTATTTTGATATATTTTGTTCTTTTAAAAAGTCATAGATCTGCATGCGGCAGATTTTTACTTTCTCACTATCACTTTCTCCTCCCTACCTCAATACTCTCTCCCAGTCTCTCTCTCTCTCTCTCTCTCTCTCTCTCTCTCTCTCTCTCTCTCTCTCTCTCTCTCTCTCTCTCTCTCTCTCTCTCTCTCTCTCTCTCTCTCTGTCACTCTTTTCTATAGCATCTTTAGTCCCTGATTGGCTATCGCTCCTTATTGATCATGTTGCGGATAATGTTCCATGCTAACTCAAGACACAGTATGTGTGTTTGGGTGTGTGTATTTTCCTCCAATTGGAATCATTTTACTGATATCATGAGCCCTGCTAATCCTAAACACTACATCAAACTTTTCAGAATTGCTTTTTATGTGAAGTAATATCAATACCATCCGTGCCCCAGAGAGAGCACAGTGATCTGTGTCTGTGTGTATGAGAAAGTGAATAAGAGTTAATAGGTGTGTGTGTGTGTGTGTGTGTGCTCTCCTACCATTATTGAACGCACTAGTGTGGGTTTTTATGGAGCCAGGGGGCCTCTGTATTGACCTGTGGCTGACATCCACTTTTTACTTTCATAACATAATCAGCATTTGACATATGATTATAATAACTCCATTCTCTTTAATGCATTCTCTACCAACAGATTGATTTTTTTCAGGCCCCTGAACCAATTACATAAATATGTGTGGCATAATTAGTTTACACGTTACTGAATTACTGACAGATTAAAAGTGAAACCCCACAGTTCATACAAAAGCACATAACTGCCAGAGAGGAAATTAATATGGATTCAAACTCTCCTTAGAGACTCATGCACACACATACACATGCGAGAAAAGAGAGAGATCTGGCATTAGTTGGAACTGGATATAAAGAAAGAAAGAACTTCAGATGAATAGAATAGGAGAAAGAAAGAAAGAGAGAGAGAGAGAGTATGTCAGAGGATAAAGGTAGGAAAACAACTGAAATCTTGGGTAATGGGAATTGTGGAAGGAAACACTGTTTGCTGCTGGTTTCCAGTTTCCTACTGAATCCGTTAATCCGGGTAATGTAGGTCATAATGAGATCAGCATATTAATGGCGGGAGTGAGGGAGATGTAATTAAAGGCTGGGGGAAAGGGGTAGATGAAGATCATGTGCAAGGCCCAGAATGTTTAAACAAAGTTCAAACACAAAACTCTTGAGTGATTCCTCTCTCAAATATCAGAAATATAGATGAAATTGCACTCAGATCTTAAGCATGGGCCTCATTCACGATGCAGCTGAACAGTGTAAATCGTTCATAAAACCGTTCGTATCCAAATATTTGCATTAAATCCAACGCTGATTTGCGCAAGAATGAATGTACACAGAAATCCTGAAGTAGATTTGTACAAATATTCTAACACTCATATAGACAGTGTGTAGTAACACATACACACTGTTTTCCTTGTTGTTCCTTGTTGCCTGGATCTTCCTGACCTTTGCTGGCAGTATTGATCCGACTTTTTCCCTGGCCTTCTCTGTTCAGACTAACACATATAATTGCTATTGGGTTCCAATGACCCTCTCTGCATGTCTGGGGATGCTTTACTGCTGATATAAATCAATTCACACTCACAGAAACAATATGTGGCCATTACTGCTGACGAGGGTTTGAAAAGGCTGCAGAGGGAGAGGCTTCAATAAAGGATGATTAGAGCACACAGATCTATGCCGAAGGAAGTGATAGTAAGCAAAAAGCAAGCAGAACGACAAGCAAAAGTCAATCATTCTTGATTTTGGCTTCCGTGTGCTTGAACAATTGTGATTGAACTGAAGTTGTTTTGAATTAATGTTAAGATAAAGATCGGGGAGATGTGTTTGTTCCTTTCCAAAGAAAGACAACGGCTTCCAAGCTACACTGATACAACGGAGAGTTGCGCATAATCTTGTTTAAAAGGCACTTTTGTATGAAAGGTTCAGGCAAGTTTATCATCATTCTTCACTTTGCGTGCAGCTTAATTCTTGTAACATGGGAAGCTGTTGATATGATTTTCCGATATATAGCCTCAGTGCTCTACTTGTTTCATTCCCGTCTCCTGTTCACACTGCCTTCCTATACTCGTCTCATCTCAACAGGTGTGACTGTATAAAGAGGAAAAATCATTTTAAAACTTTATAGCCTGCATCATACCCACACCTCCATCTCGCTTGCATATATCTCACCTTTTCATATGCAAAAAGGCCTCTAATATATTTATCAACGGTGTGAGGCTGTGAACACACAGCCCTGGGAAACATTTGCATAATTATTTTGCATAATTAATATGCGTGCGATTTTTTTTTTTTTTTTTTTTTTTTTTTTTTTTTTGTACAGCAAGGTTTAAAAAGTTTTTAGCCTAGGTTGCTGTCAGCGTAACCTTCTATTTTTTCAGGTAGCATAAATTATACCATATGTGCTGATATTTTTTCCCCCTTGCAGTTAAATACACGTCATGGGAATTTGAAACGATTTTCACTTCTAAGCTAATTATGTCACATTTCAGTTCTTATTTTTGAGCATGTGAATAAAATTTAGTGAAGTGGTAATTAATTCAAGACAAATGAACAACAACATAATTTTTTTTATTATATCATTATGTTGATGAACTGAATTCTTTATAAGAGTAGCAAAAATCTTTGCTGTCATCTGAATAATTTGTTTTTTTCGTACTACATACACATTATGATTGTCATAAATGGTTTATACATCTATCTCTGCTTAGAAAGACAATGAATAGATAATAAGTAATGCTGAATGTTTCTTTGTGTTTCTCGGAGAGGATCGGTCCGGTAGTTTTGTGTTAATAGCAGCTGCTGATGTCTACCTTCTGGATTACACACGCACAGAAGGAAGCATCTTCACAGCAGTTGAAATTTGTGTGTGTGTGGATATGACCGGCTTGCGTGCAAAGTTCTCATATCCAAAAAAACTGAATGCATTCACTCTCATTCAAGCGTGAAAAAGTGCCATTGCTCCTCTTATTTTGGATTCCTTTTAGCCATGGCAACACCATTACTGTCGTATTTTCAATAATTAATCATTCATGTTTATAATATGACTCCTGTATTCATTCTTTTCCGTAGCACCTTAATGGTTTTGGGCTGTTGCAGATTTGGAGTCTCTCTTGTACCTGTCCGCAGAACATTCCGGGTGTTTATACAGCTGCCGTGTGACTTGCTGTCCTCTCTCAGGCCATAGGACCTGGTCCCAAATATTTCATTTCCCAACTAAAACAACCCCCCACCCCACCCCTCTCAAACACACACACACACCCAACACACACGTGTACACACACACACACACACACACACGGTGATGAATGTGTAATCACACTGATTAAGTTGTTATTAGAGGGCAGGAGATCCTCTGTAGGAAATGGGGGTGAGACACACAGATGATTATTTACATCCCTCTATTCTAACCACAGCTGGAATAGAGAGGGGGAGGCAGAGAAATATGAATGCATTGCTTGGTAAGGTCTAGGTAAGCTTTCTGTTTTCATTATGCAATGATGAAAATGGTGAAGAGTATCATTTAATGTAATCACTGTAAAGTTTTTGTATTATTTTTATTGTTCACACTTTTTCTGCCTTATATTTCCCTACAGTTCCTCTTCTTCTCTGGTGTCTTATTTTTCTCATACTTTATTTTACCAGAAGGTGGCGCTGCTGCATCTTAACTATGAAACTTAAAAAGCTCAGACAGAACAAGCTTCATACTGCTCCCTGGTACTCACTATCTTTCTCTCTCTCTCTCACACACACACACACACACACACACACACACAAATAGACCGACTGAGTGGCGTACAGTATACCCTGTTTTGGGGAAGAAAAATAGATTAATATTTATTTAAAATATTTATAAATAATATGTTTCTGGTTGTTTCCTTACTTAAAGTGTTTATTGAAATAAGTAGAGATTTCCTGCTTTTGTTTTGGTGTAATTAGTATAAATGACATGATTGAAAAAAATGTAATCACCGGCTACGCCATTTAGTGGTTTTCTGACTTTTGTTCTTCTTTTTCTTCTCACACACTCTTTCTCTCCCTCTCCTCTGTGCTGTGTTTGATGCAGAAGCTTTTAGAGTCTTGTTCTGTGACATTAACTCTAGAAAAGAGATAGAAACAGAAAGGAAAGAGAGCGAGAGAGAGAAGCAGGAAAAGAGAGAAGAAAAGAAATTGTTGTTGGTCTCGGAGTGAGGGGCAGTCGAGCAGTGATGTGGCGGGAAGCACCGGTATCATGGAGTTCTCAGTGTTCAGAGGAGAGAGGTGTGTATTTATGATTAGTTTCTATACTGATTGTAGTGTGCTAGGGAACCATTCGGTATGAGGCCTACTCAAATCTTGAACACTTTTGATGATGACCTCCATTATTATTCCTGTTGTTATTGATATTATAATTTGTCATATATTATCATCAACATAGCATTTTGGCTGTAAATCGTCTGCCATCAATAACTCTTGTTATTTGCCAGGTATTAGGCTGCATTTGTATGTTTTGAGTTTGGATTAATGCACAATGTTTTATAGTCATTTATATATAGTTTGACACGATACAAAGATGTGTCTTTTTAATTTCAGAGATAGAAAGACATAACAGAGAATGTATAGTCTCACACACAAAATATTAGGGGTGAATTAACAGGGTTCGATGGGATACCCGTTACCGTGACTTCATGTGTGAAAAGACGCTATAATTAGGAGAATTAAATAAATGATCCTAACCATATATATATATATATATATATATATATATATATATATATATATATATATATATATATATATATATATATATATATATTACCAATATTAAGTAAATAGTTTATTGCAAATGCTGTGGAAATACAAACTAATAAATGTATAACATTTCTTTTTCACTTGAACATAATGATGTGTAATATAATATAGGCCTATTCGTTAAAATAATTGAACAAAAATTATTGTACAAATGTATGTTTGAAATATAACTGATGACTAAATTTAGATGTGCTACAGCTTTCGGCAAATACAGTATCACCATCGTGTCGTTCGTATGCCGGTGTGTGTTTGTATGTTTTGTGACAACCTCTCTTTTGACATTCATCTACATGTTGACAATGATTTTAGCAGTTTAAAACAAATCTCTCACTCACTGGGTTCAGAAGAGAGTCTCTTCACAGTTTGGCTGTCTTATAACTGTTGATTGTGTGGCAGTTCTGTCACCACTTTTCTCTTCGCTGACAGCTAATGGAGTGTATCTTTGGAGCACTGCAACTCTATTTTAAAGTTACAATTAGGGGGAAGTTGTCATTACACAGTACAGTCATTTTCATGAAGTTAATTGGAAGAGATTCTTAAAGTTCTCTTGGCTCTTCTTGCAGTGAAAATGGTGCTCAACAGTCTGCCTAATTTTCCTGTCTTAAACTGTGTGTTCAGGTGTGCTGGAAGTCTTATGTCTGAGAGGGTACACACACACACACACACACACACACATACGCACACACACGCCGCACGCTTAGCTTTGTCTAGAATTGGATGTCACAAGCCTCCAGTCATGAGTTTTCTATCTAAATTATCTTATGTACCAGATTCCACCGCCATATTAAATCTGGGGGAGCTCTATTATTGGGGGAAGGCTGTGCTAATCCAATTGTGCAATTAGAGGAGGAATGGGGGAGAGGAGAGACAAGGGGAGAGGATCTTGGTCTGTACCATTGACCTTTGACCCCAACATGAGCTGAGCTAATGCCGTGTAGGAGATGAGCAACTTCATCTCCGCTCTTACATTGTGACCGTAATGTGTGAAGAAACTGTGTGAACTGTTCAAGGACAGACCGAACCTGATGCCAAGCAAAAAATTATATATCTGTGATTTATATAAACCGCTATAATAATTAAACATCTGTTTTTCTTTTACATTCGTATAACCTAAGAATTTAATAGTATTGTTAGTCATTTAAATACAACATATTTATGAAACAAAATTCAGTTTTGTACTTTTTTTCTATATTTATATGATTATCTTGAGTCGTTGGATTCAAGATAACTTAATTCGAGCGTTTGAGTATTTAGTATATAAACATAAACTTGATATATAATGAGCATTATTTAGTTTGTAATGTGCATTATTTAGATTATTCCTCAGTTATTAGAACTAATCCAAAACTCTTTATGGCTCGTCCTTCTGTAACCTTTCACAGACAAACAAAGCTGTAGGATTGTAATAATCCTATACAATCCTTTTTTCTCACCACAGGTTTCCGTGTGCATTACATGCAATTTACATTGCATGTGAATGTTTTGTCTTAAACTATATTCCAGAAGATCTTTTCCATGATGCCTATTTTCACATGTAAAATCCCATCATGTTTCCTAAACAAAACAGTCCTAGCTGCTTATGACAATTTTCCAAAACATTTTTGATAATACATTTTATGTTATTTATTTATTTTTATTTGCTTTGGAAATTTGGAACGGCTTAATTTTTTTTTTGTCTTTGGTTTGTCACATTTGACCTAATAATTAGTAGAACAATTTAAGCACGTACGCGTGTGTATTTTCTCATAGCTGCCGCGAAAGGGAACGGGAATTTATCTGAAACGTACATTTAACGTGTAAGTGTGTACTCTGTAAGCTATTAAATGGTTTGATAATTCTCTGGGCTAATTTCAGCAATCTAATTGCCGCGCATTCATTTTTATTGGTTGCTGAATGCTGTGCCTGTTTTAGTATATTTAAATCCAAGATATGCCAACATACAGCTGCCGTGTTGTGAGGTCAATACAGTAATTGTTTGAGACTACTGTACCGTAGAATCTGAACTCTTTAAATATCATGTGATATTTATTTGAGGGACCAGAATTACTAAAATTTCAGTCGAAATGCCAAATAAACGCTGCCTCCCTTACTTTCTCTCGTTTATTTGGAAAAGGATCTGGTGGGGTCTGGGTTTCACTGTTATAGTCTGGTTTACATTTGGGCTCTTGTTTGTACATGGCTGTGTCTCAAAGAGCAGACCATCTCCCACCCTGTTTACGACAGAGCATTTACACACATTCTCTCACTGGGCTGCTACAGCGTTTCAGTACCTGACACTGCCAAGTTTTCCCTGCTGAGAGTTCCTTTAGCCCCTAACCAGCATTTGGGTTAATCTATTATTAGTGGGATTCATTTTCTGAACAAAGACCTGAAATTAGACCTGCTAGTATAAGAGATTAAACACTTTTCCCCTCCTAATTTCTTGAAAATAAAAAATGTCACCTGTGTGGATAATAAAACGGATACATTAAACTATATGTATTGTATAACAGGAATAATAACCGTGGGGCATTATATAGATAATTTTATAAGAACTTTTTGTGTATACTACCGTATCAGTGTTTTTATTCTATAATTTTTTTTTTAAATGCTAAAGCACTGAAAATGCGCTCAAAGTTATTCAGTTTCTGCATTTCACAAACACTGATATTGAGATTGCTTCCTCTTCAGACGGCTTTTGCTTCTATTTTTCTCCCCCAGCTTTCAGCGCCCGACGCATCTACGCAAACTATTGCAGCACAAATAGTGTTTACTGGAGACTAACCATGACATCTGTTATCCCTAATACCCAACAGACCAAACAATATGGTTTCAAATAAGATTATGATCGCAGAATAAGCCTTATCTGTGTAATTCAAAAATATATATTGACTTAAATATGCTTTGTAGATGTAAGTAGATTAGGTAATCTGGAGTCCCTATCTGCTCTCAGGTCTGTGCTGGTGGGGGGCACTGTTATAATCCCGTGGAATAATCCTATGATTTCCACAAGCTGTTTTGTGTTATTAAATGTCGAGTGTCTGAGTTGATTTAATGTCATATTAATCCCGTTAACCACCATTTGCTGTCTGCCCCAAAAGAAACAGACACTTGTCTTTTAATTCACGTCTGCGTACAAAGTAATTAATGTGGCTATTAATTCAATCATTGTCCTGTTTGATGTGAATATTCCAGTCAGAATGGATTATAATATGTCAACGCACATGTTAAATGCAAATCAAATGGTGATTAAATTGAGATTAAGTTTATGGGATACCTTGAAAGAGTCAATCAATCTTTTCTCCAGTTCTACATTAATGTCACTGAACTCTAGTATTCTGATTTCAATTGCAAAGAAAGATATCATGTTAAAATATAAAATATTTAAGATCATTTTGTTGTCAATATTGCTTTTTAGTAAAACTAATGTTAATATATAAAGTAATAGTTATATTATTTTATTATTATAAAATGGATAATATTACTAAAACTCGTTATTTATGTAACTGCTCATGTAATTATATATATTATATATATATATAAATAAAATGAAATTTCATCTAGCTGACTTTATCATACTCGTGTTGTCATTTTGCAGAATTTGAAACTTTTTACATTTCCATCTATAAACAAATGACTGCAAAATATTTAATCTGAATCTTCTCAGAAATGAGAAGTGAAAATGCTGTATTTCATCTTTATACTGTAATGAAATGTTGACCTTTCTGTCTTTGACTTTGCAGCCACAACTCTCCTGGACATGAAAAGAACAAAATCCATCAGGTGGCTCGTGGAATTTGTCCTAATTGGTTTTTACAGTCATACCTTGTTTAATATAATTGGACTGTCATATAAGGTTTATCCTGGTTGTTATGTTGGACTATTTTTACCCTGTTTATTGTAAGTCAATTCAGTTCCTGGAAGATCCCTTTAATGCCCTGACTTGCATGTCCAATATTATTAGGTGCTATGAGTTCAGCTTGTGCAAACCGCTTAATGCATAAGTCGGTAAGAGGCTCTGTGCTAGCAGGTCAGACTAAAGGTACAGCAGATTAATATTTGATCATGCAGGAGGGTTTGTAATCACAGCTGATTGATCCTTCAGCTGAGTGCCCTGGCAATTATCATAATTGTTGTTGCCCACCGTACCGGCCTCTCTCTCTCGCTGTCTTGCATGTCTCCCTTGCTCGCCCCATAGCGTGGGCCACAGGTTGAGAGTCTGTGAGACAGGAATTCCTGAATAATACTGTGTGTGTGTGTGTGTGTGTATGTGTGTGTGTTTGAGTGAATAATGCAGGAGAACTGTGGGACGAGGGGTTGGATGAGGATCCTCAGAGGCGAGGTTTCCCTCTCTAGGATGACTTTGTTTGTGTCTACGGGGGCAGTGGGACGTGGTTTGCTTGTGTTAGTGTTTCCGAGGACACACACATGCTCTATTCTGGCAGTGTTCAGAGTTAATCCCCACTCAGCCACGCTCCACGCTCACGCTGCGAGACGGCAATGCAATGCACACACAAACACGCAGGAAAAAGACAGGACAGTGTCTCTATTAACATGAGACTTTTTTAAATCAAGAATTGCTGGATTTTTTTGGATCGCTCTTTATGGTTTATTTCCAAACGCTGTGTCTTTCAAGTGATTTTACTAACTGATGCTGAATACCCTTATGGCCCATAACCTGTAATAATAAAGCTTGCATGTTATTTCAGAAATGAATGTTGAAAGAGTCCCGACTTTAATGTGTTTGAATTTATCACAAAAAGCTGTGCTTTATTGTACCAGATAATTCCATTCATTCAAGTAACCTCTGGATTTCTCAGTGGCGTGAATTCGATTTCTTTCTTTTAAAAGCCTCTTTGTCTAAGTGGAAAAATACCAAACTGTTTTCTAGCTCGTCTGCCTTTGAAGCTGAGGGGTATAAGTGCCACTGAATGTGTGAGGCAGCCAGTGCTGTGCCACACTGTGTGTGGGTACTTCCTGTGCCATGTTTTGTGGAGGTAGTTTTTTTTTCTTCTCACAGCCCCAGTTGAAGGGCCAGGAAGAGGTTTTCTATGCCAGCAAACTCTCTGTGAATGGATCAGCGGAGGAGATGTGACCAGTTCTGAGGTATGAACCGCTCTGTTTGTCCCTGTGTGGGCTTCCTTAGGGCATAATTACTGTAGGTAAAAGACGACTGACCGAAGACTGATGAGTTTTTCCAAAAAGGTCAATGCCACACACGCACACACGGCCCCGTGTGCACGCATGGCCTTGTACAGGATTGTTGTGATGGCTCGCAATAATTCAACTAGGCTGGGTAGTTTTCTTGTCTTGTCCTGTCTTCAATACAGTATGTATGTGTGTGTGTGTGTACAGGTATATGTGGTTTATGATGACCCAAATTTGTATAATGACATGGGTATTACAACATGATGGTTTATGAGGACACTTGCAAATGGCATAAAAAACATACTAAAGTGCTTTTTTGAAATTAGAATATACAGTTTGTACAGTATAAAATAATTACACCTATGGGGAGTTCTAGTAAACCACATATGAGAGAGAGAGAGAGAGAGAGAGAGAGAGAGTGTGTGTGTGTGCACATTAAATTGATTTAAGAGATATAACAATATTACAAAATGTTCCAAAAGATTTATAAACTTTGTATTTATAAAAGTTTACACAAAAACTACCATACTGTCTTATAACAATAAGTTGTTATAATACAACAACTGTCTTCAACATTGAGGATAAATAATTAAAAAAATATATATTTATAGTAGAATGATTTCTGAAGGATCATGTGAATGTTTTGTCCTGTCATGTCATCACAGGAATAACTTACATTTAAAAAAATATTAAAATAGAAAAGTTATTTTAACATATTTTACAATGTTACAGTTTTTACTTTATTTGATCATGCAGCCTTGCTAAGCTTAAGAGATTTTTTTCAACAACAACAACAAAAATCATGAATGAAATGTATTTACTTAATTGTTTTCTTTATCCCACTGTACATAGTCAACCTAATAAACTAATTTATAAAATTTGGAGGCAAATCGATCTGTAGATGTATGCAATTTGAAAGAAGAATAAAACAAGCTATTTTCAGTTTCTCATTGTCTTGTCTTCTCTGATGAAGTTATGCTGTGTCGGACCATTTGTCATAAAACATGTCTTTAGGAAAAGTCAGTCTGCGAGCTGCTCTCCCTGAGAGAGAGAGTCATCTATCTATACACACACACACACACACACACACACACGGGATGCAGGACACACTGGGAGATGGGCTACCATTAATCTGCTGTGACTGGGGGAAATTGTGTCTTTGTAATGAGTATTAGGTGTGCATCTACATGAATTAAAGCTAAATGAGTGTCTGATTGATCACCAGTACTAAATGACACGGAGCAGAGCGTCATTATGCTTTAACAGTGACTGTATCATATCGGGATGATTAACATACTCGGCCTGTCTGAAGAACATGTTTATGTAAACAAAAGAGAAAGTGTGACTAACTGAAGTTTTTCTGCCTGCTTTCAAAAGCATCAGTGGCGTTAAAAAAAAAATAAAAAATTATACATATAAATGTGTTAAATCCACTTGTGAATTATTTTGTTTATGTATGTGTGCTGTTCTCTGAAACACAGCATGATTAGTAGTACCCCAGATGCACTGATTCCAGCTGTTTATTTAAATTCACTGACAGTATTTATGTTTATATTTCAGCTTAGTGTTGAACTAATTGAATTTTACCTATAAACAATGCCTCTAAGTGTGCTAAGGATGTGCTAAAAAAACACCATGTATGTACATATATTCAAAATAGATATTTATTACCATTACATTTTTTTTATTTTTTTTTATTTTTTAGAGAAATTAATACTTTTATTCAGTAAGCATACTTTAAATTGATCAAAAGTGGCACTAAAGACTTTCACATTGTTAACAAAAAATATATTTTAATTAAATGCTGCTCTTTTGAACAGTATCCCAAAGAATCCTAAAAAAGCATGATCACATTGATAATCACAATTAGAACCTTTATATATATCACCAAATCAGCATATTATTGATTTCTGAAAGTTCATGTAACTGGAGTAATGGCTGCTAAACAAAAGCAGCTTTACCATCATTAAAGTAATAAATCATATTTTAAAATGCATTAAAAAGAAAACATTTTAAATTGTAATATTTCAAAAAATTACTGTGTTTTGAAATATTACAAATGCATTCTTGGTGAGCATTAGAGACTTCTTTCTTGAACATTGAAACATCTTACCGATTCCAAACTTTTGGATGATGGTGTATTCATATTACAATGTTGAACACACGCATGGTTCTTCTGCTTGTTTCTCTTTCGATAAACCACCCCATCAAAAAGAGACAAGGAGCTCTATTCTCTCTGTAGTCACTGGCACGCTAACAGATGAGTGTGTTTGATGTTTCAGCCAAATTCTCTCAGGTGTTTTTACGTACAGACTGGCATTTATGTGCTCCAATTGTTTGGTCTGCAAGCACCTATACAAAACACTACTCCGGCTTCTGTTACTTCATAAAGTCCATGCAAGCTGGTATGTTGGAGGTCTGAAGCTTAACTGGAAACTATGGACACATCAACAGTCTCTGTAACTCACAAATCCAATTTTCTGAAGATGTATACTTAGGTGAACACCTTTAAAAAAAAAAAAAAAAGTGCTTTGTTTAAAGACATAAGACCCATGGCAGACACTGTAATTTTCTAAAGCCCATTAGGGCACAATTTCACAAGGGCAGACATTTAGCACATATCAGGCTGTGAGGGGTGCAAGGTCGCGTCACCTCCGGGTACCGACATATTTACTGTACCTGGACACATTAATGTTCCACTGTAATCACAGATACCATAATCATTCTGTCATGCTCCCTGTTGGGCTAATTGTTATAAAAACCGTAATTAACAGGGATCAGGACGTAAGTCCTCTTCCACCTTCCTAAACTCTTTTACAACAACCCCCCCCCACACACAAACACACCTTTTTTTTTTTTGCACTGTTTTTCACGCTCATTCTCTATCTTCATCTCACATTTCTTTGATTAATAAGCCCACCACATGACAGGGTCATGAATCAATTTTAATCCTCTGATTTCCTCATGGAATATTATAATGTGTTGACAGCATCTAAGGCACCACATGCAGTTTTGTTAATTTGACTACAGCGTTCAGTGGTTTGACTTTTAAAAAAATATATATGATTCCCCATATAAGTGGTTGACATGACATTTTAATTGAAATTACAATTGAAAGTAAATCAGACAGCCATACACTCTTAAAAATAAATGTTCTTTCACAAACCCATGGATACGCAAAAGTTTCTTAATAGTGGGAAAAAGTTTTATTTTATATTCTTAAAATGGTTCTTTTAAGAAATGTTTACAGAGAGGTTCTTTTGGGGAATGACAATTGTTCTTGTGTGGCATCGCTGCAAAATTTTTAAAATATAATGCAAAAGAGAAATTAGGTAAAATGTTCCATTAAGGTGTTTTTATTTAAAATAAAATATACAAAATACTTACAAAGAGTATATTTGACTAGATGATTGAGCGACTGACCTGTAGTTCAGACGAGAGATTGCACAGTCCTTTGCCAGACTTGTTGTCTATGTTGTTTGAGCAACATGCAGTAGCGAATCACTTACCATATTAAAGCCAGGACGCATAAAATAAAAGCAGTGGTCTTGTTCCAGGCTTTCACTCATTTTGTGCTGCTTTTGCTTACCTTAAATTATTCAGTGCTTTGGCTTTTTTTTCTGTCAGCAACTGTGTGTTTCCCAGTGACGATATTCTGGCTGTGCTAATCGTTTCCTAGCGTCTGCCGTTTTATGACTGACATAGCAATAAGCAGATTGTCCTGATATTTATGCCTTGTGCAGCTTAGAGAGATAATTAAAGTATATAAATTAATCAAGTGCAATTAATTAGGGGCTTTATGTTGGCAGCGGTACATCCTCGCATGTATAATTTATATTTATTGATTTGTTTGCTTTCATTAGCCTATGAGATAACAGTTGAAATGCATTAGCGAAGAGGGAAATGCAGAATTAGAATGAGTGCGGGCGGCAGGCGAATCGTGTGGTCGGTCAGTAATTGATAGATCAGCGGCCGCTCAATGCTAATATGCTGCAGTGTTAACTGTCATAAGTGCACAGGATCGATGGCTGATATTTTCCTCCATATCTGGTGCTTGATTAATGATGTTTTTGAAAGCAGCAACCTGGTTAATGGTAAGTTGATAGGCATGCTAAATTTACTGTTTAATCAGCTTGTGGATTTATAGTGGCAGTACAGCCAGGGTAGCTGGCCTGAAACGGGATGGTGCTCTAGAAGACTATTTGCACCAGTCAGCAGCATGTATAAGCATTTAGGGCTCTCCACTGATTTCTCATTGACCCCACAGCTATCATTCATCAAAAACCTGTTGAGAAAGAGAGGGGACCCAATTTAGAGAGATAGAAAGTCAGTTCTTGCATTTCATAAATATTGGATGCTATAATACTTGCACATATAATAATAATGTATATATGTTCTCACAGACAGACAGATGGATAGACAGATGGATAGGTAGATAGATAGATAGATAGATAGATAGATAGATAGATAGATAGATAGATAGATAGATAGATAGATAGATAGATAGATAGATAGATAGATAGATAGATAGATAGATAGATAGAGATAGAAATTATCTTGTGTTGCTCTTGGCTCCACATTTGTTTGACAAATGTCTCAAGTGTCTGGTCATAGGTCGTTGTCATGGTAACCTGCATTAAGACAGATGATGCTGCCTTAGGCCTCATTGTACTAATTGCCCAGGTATAAGGACTTCCCTCTTCCTCTCTGTATTATTGATTTATATATATATATATAAATCCTGGACACTGAGCAACAGAAGAGCTCCTCAAAACCACACATGCAAATCGAACAATAATAATACATTTATTATTATTATTATTATAGGATTAGATGCACATTTTGGGGTTTTGAGGACCCCTCCTTTTGAAGTTGTTTATTATTATTATTATTATTTTTATTATTATACTTTTATTCCCTTTAATAATAATTTCAGTTTTTTTGTTTAAATAAGACATTGAAAATATTGTATGGTGTTGATAAGTTTGCTATTAATAATAGAAATGTATCCGTTTTCCCATCAGTAATGGAAACCTTTTAACCTTTTTGCTCTATGCTATGAGTACACACACACACACACATGCACACACTGAAAACTATCCTGAGAACAGCTGGACATGTATGGTGTGCCGTGCTCCTGCGTCTGTCCTGTATCAAAATGTCTATGTGTGTGGGTAGAAAACAGAGAGACCATATTGACAATACTGGGCTGGCTGTTTTTTTGTTTTTTTAAACCCTCTGTGGGCTATCAGGTTTCCCACTATGGACCCCCCGGGACTAACATGGCTTCCACTTTTCTTTACGGCTGTGGAAGTCACCGACTGAAACCAACCAGGGGGGTCAAATCAATCTGAGTATTTATGACCCAGAAATGTGACACTGTTTCTTAAATGCTGTTGTTCTTTCTTGATTTAGCCTTAAATGTGCGTGCGTGTGTGAGGGGGCTCTTATGAGTGTGTATCGTGTCTCTTTGTGTGCGTCTGGCGGAGACTGGAGTAAAATGCTTTATGACTGCTGCACCAAATTGTCTTTTCCCCCGTCTCACCCCTTGTAAACAAAGATGGGTTAATACGTTCTTTTGATGACAGTTTTATGGAAAGCTTTTAGTCCTTGAGTATGTATCATATTTACTGTAAGTATACTTCAACTACAAAGGCATGTCACAGGCTCATAAATTTACTCAGGGGGGTTATTACACACATCAAGTCATTTATTCAAATATAGTGCACAAGTATGATTGTTATCTTATTAGCTGATGACATGAAACCTTTGTGTTCTGCTGTACTGTATCAAAACAAGAGGAATTGGAGACTGACTATCTTCTCTTTCTTCAGGAAGTGATGCAATACTATAACTCCACAATAACAGGCTTATTTGCTGCTAGACTGTATGATACTAAAGTTGTCGTAATTGGGAAAGATTCTGTTATGTGAACAAGGTGGTCATTGCTCATATATATATTTATACATTTCACATATTCTCTTGTTCACTCTTGTCCTTTCTTGAACACCTCTTTTGTCTAGTTTCATATGATCTTTGTGTGATTGGTTTATTTATAAATAATAGTGGGATTCACATTGAAAATAACATGTTTGGGGGAGAATGCAGGCAGATCAACAAAAATGGAATAGCAGGAGAGAATGCTAGAGCCCGGCAGCTCAGTGTGAGGATGATTTTGAGAGGCCCTTGGAGCTTATTGAAGGAAAGGCAGTCTGACAACTCATCAATGTTCTCTGCCACTGCACTAAACTAATGAAAGTGCTATTTGATCTCGGCCTGAAAAGGCTCAATACCACTTCGCTATCATTTAAGTCCCAGACTTCATCCAAATCTGTCTCCAGATCCCCAGATATCAGGCCAATACATGACTGAATAAACTGTACTGTATTTGCAACAATCGCATTGTGAGTTGGGTAAGGAGAACTATTCTCCTTTTGCTTGATGGAAAATGTGGATCTGGATATCGATTGTGTGAGTTATTCAATGACTTACACGGGGCTACTTTTGTATTTATGTCTTGTGCAATGCAAATATTTTGAGACGCTTGGCATAGTTAGCTAAAAGTCATCTACATTAAAGACATTTTAAATAAAGCGAAAACATTTTTGATATATTTGTGAATTTATTATAAATTGATTCGTGATTTCGACACGTGACTTGTATGTTTTGTCAGTGTACCATCCAATATTGCTTCAACTAAGAATTTGAATATACTGTTACTGTAGAGTAGTATGTATTTTACATGTGACATATGCTGGCGAAAGGACACTTGGTGTGTGTCTCAAAATTGATTTAAAAAAAATTAAAAAAAATTAATGTTTAATTGAGAATGAAAATTACAAAAACATTTTTGAAAATTTGCTCCAATTGTGACTTATTTTGCAAGCATGGGTCACATACAGTAGGACGAAAAAAGTATTTTGTCAGCCACCAATTGTGCAAGTTCTCCCGCTTTAAAAGATGAGAGAGGCCTGTAATTTCATCATGTACACGTCAACTATGACCAGAAATTCACATTGTCTGATTTTTAAAAAATGTATTTGCAAATTATGGTGGAAAATAAGTATTTGGTCAATAACAAAAGTTAATCTCAATACTTTGTTATATACCCTTTTTTGGCAATGACAGAGTTCAAGGTTTTTACACACTGTTGCTGGTAGTTTGGCCCATTCCTCCAAGCAGATCTCTTCTAGAGCAGTGATGTTTTGGGGCTGTCGCTGGGCAACATGGATTTTCAACTCCCTCCAAAGATTTTCTATGGGGTTGAGATCTGGAGACTGGCTAGGCCACTCCAGGACCTTGAAATGCTTCTTACGAAGCCACTCCTTCGTTGCCCGGGCGGTGTGTTTGGGACCATTGTCATGCTGAAAGACCCAGCCACGTTTTATCTTCAATGCCCTTATGATGGAAGGAGGTTTTTACTCAAAATCTCATGATACATGTCCCCATTCATTCTTTCCTTTACACGGATCAGTCGTCTTGGTCCCTCTGCAGAAAAACATCCCCAAAGCATGATGATTCCACCCCCATGCTTCACAGTTGGTATGGTGTGCTCATGCAACTCAGCATTCTTTCTCCTCCAAACACGACAAGTTGAGTTTTTACCAACAAAAAAAAATATTTTGGTTTCATCTGACCATATGACATTCTCCCAATCCTCTTCCGGATCATCCAAAAGCTCTCTAGCAAACTTCAGACGGGCCCGGACATGTACTGGCTTAAGCAGGGTGACATGTCTGGCACTGTAGGATTTGAGTCCCTGATGGCGTAGTGTGTTACTGATGGTAGCCTTTGTTATTTTGGTCCCAGCTCACTGCAGGTCATTCACTAGGTCCCCCCGTGTGGTTCTGGGATTTTTGCTCACCGTTCTTGTGATCTTTTTGACCCCATGGGGTGAGATCTTGCTTGGAGCCCCAGATCGAGTGAGATTATCAGTGGTCTTCTATGTCTTCCATTTTCTAATAATTGCTCCCACAGTTGATTTCTTCACACCAAGCTGCTTACCTATTGCAGATTCAGTCTTCCCAGTCTGGTGCAGGTCTACAATTTTGTTTCTGGCGTCCTTTGACAGCTCTTTGGTCTTGGCCAAAGTGGAGTTTGGAGTCTGACTGTTTGAGGTTGTGGACAGGTGTCTTTTATACTGATAACAAGTTCAAACAGGCGCTATTCATACAGTTAATGAGTGGAAGATAGGGGAGCCTCTTAAATAAGTTGTTACAGGTCTGTGAGAGCCAGAAATCTTGCTTTTTTGTAGGTGACCAAATACTTATTTTCCAATATAATTTGCAAATAAAATCTTTAAACATCAGACAATGTGATTTTCTGAATTTCTTTTTTTTTTTTTACATTTTGTTTCATAGTTGAAGTGTACCTGTGATGAAAATTACAGGCCTCTCTCATCTTTTTAAATGGGACAACTTGCACAATTGGTGGCTGACTTTTTTGCCCCACTGTATATCCTCAGCTTCTTCTTTTTTTGTATGTAGAAATATGGTAAATTATGGTAAAAAAAATGTATACTGGGTCACTTTTTTCCATTTGAGATTTAAAGTTGATTCAAGTTTTTTTGTAATGTTTAGAAATTAATACGCTACCATTCAAATGTCTCTTATGCCACCATATCCTCATTATTATGATGCATATATTTGATTAAAAAATCCAGTAAAAGCATGTAATATTGCAAAATTATTGCAATTTAAAATAACTGTTACTTTATATATTTTAACATATAATTTATTTCTTGGCAAGCTGAATTTTAAACATCATTTTTCCAGTCTTATGTCACATGATCTTTCAGAAATTATGCTGATTTGGTGCGCAACAATTTTTTTTTGTGAAAACAGCATTTATTAAACAAAAAATATTATATTATATATTATGTGGTTAGATTTTTGTTGTGTCTTTTCTTTTTCTATTTATTTATTGTCATTTATTGTTGTTTTTGCTTAAATGTTCAATGTGGCTCCACTGAGTGCAAGACAAATTCCCCTCGGGGCAATAAAGGTTAATTCATCATCAATATTATATTTATACAGGTCCTTCTCAAAAAATTAGCATATTGTGATAAAAGTTCATTATTTTCCATAATGTATTGATAAAAATTAAACTTTCGTATATTTTAGATTCATTGCACACCAACTGAAATATTTCAGGTCTATTATTGTTTTAATTCTGATGATTTTGGCATACAGCTCATGAAAATCTAAAAAAATTAGCATATCATGAAAAGGTTCTCTAAACAAGCTATTAACGTAATCATCTGAATTAACTAATTAACTCTAAACACCTGCAAAAGATTCCTGAGGCTTTTAAAAACTTCCAGCCTGGTTCATTACTCAAAACCACAATCATGGGTAAGACTGCCGACCTGACTGCTGTCCAGAAGGCCATCATTGACACCCTCAAGCGAGAGGGTAAGACACAGAAAGAAATTTCTGAACGAATAGGCTGTTCCCAGAGTGCTGTATCAAGGCACCTCAGTGGGAAGTCTGTGGGAAGAAAAAGTGTTGCAAAAACGCTGCACAACGAGAAGAGGTTACCGGACTCTGAGGAAGATTGTGGAGAAGGACCGATTCCAGACCTTGGGGGACCTGCGGAAGCAGTGGACTAAGTCTGCAGTAGAAACATCCAGAGCCATCGTGCACAGGCGTGTGCAGGAAATGGGCTACAGGTGCCGCATTCCCAGGTCAAGCCACCTTTGAATCAGAAACAGCGGCAGAAGTGCCTGACCTGGGCTACAGAGAAGCAGCACTGGACTGTCGCTCAAATGTTGCATGTCATTCGGAAATCAAGGTGCCAGAGTCTGGAGGAAGACTGGGGAGAAGGAAATGCCAAAATGCCTGAAGTCCAGTGTCAAGTACCCACAGTCAGTGATGGTCTGGGGTGCCATGTCAGCTGCTGGTGTTTGTCCACTGTGTTTTATCAAGGGCAGGGTCAATGCAGCTAGCTATCAGGAGATTTTGGAGCACTTCATGCTTCCATCTGCTGAAAAGCTTTATGGAGATGAAGATTTAGTTTTTCAGCACGACCTGGCACCTGCTCACAGTGCCAAAACCACTGGTAAATGGTTTACTGACCATGGTATTACTGTGCTCAATTGGCCTGCCAACTCTCCTGACCTGAACCCCATAGAGAATCTGTGGGATATTGTGAAGAGAAAGTTGAGAGACGCAAGACCCAACACTCTGGATGAGCTTAAGGCCGCTATCGAAGCTTCCTGGGCCTCCATAACACCTCAGCAGTGCCACAGGCTGATTGCCTCCATGCCACGCCGCATTGAAGCTGTCATTTCTGCAAAAGGATTCCCGACCAAGTATTGAGGGCATAACTGAACATAATTATTTGAAGTTTGACTTTTTTGTATAAAAAACCCTTTTCTTTTATTGGTCGGATGAAATATGCTAATTTTTTTAGGTTTTCACGAGCTGTATGCCAAAATCATCAGTATTAAAACAATAGAAGACCTGAAATATTTCAGTTGGTGTGCAATGAATCTAAAATATATGAAAGTTTAATTTTTATCATTACATTATGGAAAATAATGAACTTTTATCACAATATGCTAATTTTTTGAGAAGGACCTGTATATAGTAATACAATTCAGTTTCTTTCAAAAATAAATAAATACATTCTTACTGACCACAAACTTTTAAACGGTAGCATCTACAACTACAATGTTTCAAGTCCTGTCATTTGTCCTGTGAAAGGATCAAAATCCATGTTGGGATTGTCAGTCCAAGGATGTTAGAAGTGAATAATAAGCATAAGTGCAGTTTTGGCCTTGTCTGTCTGTGTATCACAGATTCATAATCCTGTCTAGTGCTCCTGATGGCATAACTTATGCCAGGTTATTCCCACACTGAATCATAAGGAAAACAAAGTGTCTCAGTGGAGATGTATGCAGGCCACCCTGACTGTAGAAAGAGAGAGAGAGCAAAGAGACAGAGAGGGTAAGTGAGACTCTATAAGGTTTCTGAGAAAATCATAGTAAAAGAGAACGAGTGCAATGAGGGGAGACAGCGAGACTAAGGATGACAGATCTGGGCCCAACTCTGGTCCAGGGAAAGGGGTGATGCGTCATCACCATACTTGAGTCCAGCGAATGAAAACAGCCCCATGCATGCACTTGAACTAAAGCGTTTCAAGGTTATGCTAACCGAAACATTGTGAAGTAATAACATAAACAGCTTGATAACCAACTGTGTGGGAGATTTCTGTCATAACTCATGATTGTACAAAGCCTTTTTTTCCACAAGCAAAAAGTTTGGAACGAACAATATTTTCATTTCAAAAAGTTTATTTGACATTCTTTTCATTGCATGTTAATAAACATAATCTTCCCATATTTGATGTTTAAGATAAGCTTAATAAGTAACTTATTACTAGTACATGTAAGCATCTTTGTTCTCCATCTTGCTCTCTCTCTCTCTCTCTCTCTCTCTCCCTGTGTGTGTATATATATGTGTGTGTATGTATATATATATATATATATATATATATATATATATATATATATATATATATATATATATATATATATATATACACACACACACACACACACACACACACACACACACACACACACACACACACACACACACACACACACACACATGCCATTCAGGCATAACATAATGATCACCTTCCCAATATGTGTCTGTACCTCTTCTGCTGCCAAAATAGCCCTGACCCGTTGAGGCATGGACTATACTAGACCCCTGAAGGTGTGCTGTGGTATCTGGCACCAAGATGTTTGCAGCAGATCCTTTAAGTCCTGTCAGTTGTGAGATGGGGCCACTATGGTTCGGGCTTGTTTGTTCAGCACATCCCACAGATGCTCTATTGAGATCTGGGGAATTTGGAGGCCAAGTCAACACCTCAAACTCGTTGTTGTGCTCCTCAAACCATTCCTGAACCTGTTTTGCTTTGTGGCAGGGCGCATTATCCTGCTGAAAGAGGCCACATACACCAGGGAATACCGTTTCAATAAAAGGGTGTACATGGTCTGCAACAATGCTTAGGTAGGTGGTACGTGTCAAAGTAACATCCACATGGATGGCAGGACCCAAGGTTTCCCAGCAGAATATTGCTCAAAGAATCACGCACCCTCCATCGGCTTGCTTTCTTTCATGCATCCTGGTGCCATGTATTCCCCCAGGTAAACGACGCACACGCACCCGGCCATCCACGTGAGGGAAAAGAAAACGTGATTCATCAGACCAGGAAATCTTCTTCTATTGCTCCGTTGTCCAGTTCTGATGCTCACTGTTGGCACTTTCGGTGGTGGACAGAGGTCTGCATGGGTCCCCTGACCTGTCTGCGGCTTTGCAGCCCCATACGCAACACACCGCTACACACTCTATATTCTGATACCTTTCTATCAGAACCAGCATTAGCTTCTTGAGCAATTTGAGCTACAGTAGCTCGTCCGGTTGATCGGACCACACGGTCCAGCCTTCACTCCTCACATGCACCAATGATCCTTGGCCACTCATGACCCTGTCGCCTGTTTACCACTGTTTCTTCCTTGTAACAGTTTTGATAGACACTGACCACTGCAGATGGGGAACACCCCACAAGAGCTGCAGTTTTAGAGATGCTCTGACCCATTCATTTAGCCATCACAATTTGGCCTTTATCAAACTCCCTTAAATCCTTACGCTTGCCCATTTTTCCTGCTTCCAACACATCAACTTTGAAGACAAAATGTTCACTTGCTGCCTAATATCCCACCCATTAACAGGTGCCGTGATGAAGAGATAATGAGCGTTATTCACTTCACCTGTCATAATGGTATGCCTGATCGTTGTATGTACAGTATTGTTCAAAATAATAGCAGTACAATGTGACTAACCAGAATAATCAAGGTTTTTAGTATATTTTTTATTGCTACGTGGCAAACAAGTTACCAGTAGGTTCAGTAGAGTCTCAGAAAACAAATGAGACCCAGCATTCATGATATGCACGCTCTTAAGGCTGTGCAATTGGGCAATTAGTTGAATTAGTTGAAAGGGGTGTGTTCAAAAAATAGCAGTGTGGCATTCAATCACTGAGGTCATCAATTTTGTGAAGAAACAGGTGTGAATCAGGTGGCCCCTATTTAAGGATGAAGCCAACACTTGTTGAACATGCATTTGAAAGCTGAGGAAAATGGGTCGTTCAAGACATTGTTCAGAAGAACAGCGTACTTTGATTAAAAAGTTGATTGGAGAGGAAAACCTATAAAGAGGTGCAAAAATGATAGGCTGTTCAGCTAAAATGATCTCCAATGCCTTAAAATGGAGAGCGTGGAAGAAAACTGGAGACGTGGAAGAAAACGGAAGACAACCATCAAAATGGATAGAAGAATAACCAGAATGGCAAATGCTCAGCCAATGATCACCTCCAGGATGATCAAAGACAGTCTGGAGTTACCTGTAAGTACTGTGACAGTTAGAAGATGTATGTGTGAAGCTAATCTATTTTCAAGAATCCCCCGCAAAGTCTCTCTGTTAAAAAAAGGCATGTGCAGAAGAGCTTACAATTTGCCAAAGAACACATCAACTGGCCTAAAGAGAAATGGAGGAACATTTTGTGGACTGATGAGAGTAAAATTGTTCTTTTTGGATCCAAGGGCCACAGGCAGTTTGTGACGACCCCAAACTCTGAATTCAAGCCACAGTACACAGTGAAGACAGTGAAGCATGGAGGTGCAAGCATCATGATATGGGCATGTTTCTCCTACTATGGTGTTGGGCCTATTTATCGCATACCAGGGATCATGGATCAGTTTGCATATGTTAAAATACTTGAAGAGGTCATGTTGCCCTATGCTGAAGAGGACATGCCCTTGAAATGGTTGTTTCAACAAGACAATGACCCAAAACACACTAGTAAACGGGCAAAGTCTTGGTTCCAAACCAACAAAATTAATGTTATGGAGTGGCCAGCCCAATCTCCAGACCTTATATCCAATTGAGAACTTGTGGGGTGATATCAAAAATGCTGTTTCTGAAGCAAAACCAAGAAATGTGAATGAATTGTGGAATGTTGTTAAAGAATCATGGAGTGGAATAACAGCTGAGAGGTGCCACAAGTTGGTTGACTCCATGCCACACAGATGTCAAGCAGTTTTAAAAAACTGTGGTCATATAACTAAATATTAGTTTAGTGATTCACAGGATTGCTAAATCCCAGAAAAAAAAATGTTTTACAGTCAAAGGTAGACACTGCTATTTTTTTGAACACACCCCTTTCAACTAATTGCCCAATTGCACAGCCTTAAGAGCGTGCATATCATGAATGCTGGGTCTTGTTTGTTTTCTGAGAATCTACTGAACCTACTGGTAACTTGTTTGCCACGTAGCAATAAAAAATATACTAAAAACCTTGATTATTCTGGTTAGTCACATTGTACTGCTATTATTTTGAACAATACTGTACCATATATTTATTTATATTATTTTTACTTAAACTGGCCTAGTGTGAATGTAGCATCACGCAAAAGCAAACGTCTCAGTAACTGACATTCTAATATGAATACTAGTGAGATCACTTAGGATATCTCAACACTTAGACTTTAAAATATTATTTGTCTTTTCATTCTAGCAAAGATAAAACAAGGAAAAAGTAAGAAGGGGAGAGACCAGAGAAAAGGATGCAGTTACAGATTAGATGTTTCGCCAGACCAAACTGTTCATAAGGATTTGCCCTGTTAATCACTACATTCTGCATTCTGCTAATCTATATATTCTGCTAATTAATCCTGATTATTCCCTTCACCTTCCTGGAGCCACCCTGAAGTTAAACTTCTTAATGAAACAGACATGAATCAGGTACCATTACAGCAATGTGCTGTGCATGCTGTGGTTCAAATCTCTGGAGACAGAGGCCACCAATAGCTCCTCATTTCCCCTGGTGTGCTGGTTAGTGTCAGGTCAGAGAGTAGCATGTTAGAAATTAATCCTTTGAATTTTAAAAACCGCTGTGTCTATTGAAATAAAGTAAATTGAATTGTGCATTGCACATTGTGACAGCTTGAAACAAAGATAAAAATGTTTTTAAAAAAGATGAGTGATGGTTGGCCCTATTTCACTAGCTATTTCTCTTGACTCCTAATGGTGCTTCTGCAGAGTTAACAATTTTATTTTATTTTTTTATCAAAGTTTATGGGTGGCCAGGGATATTTGTATCACTTTTTGTTTTTTTGTTAATTCCAAAAAGAAATGTAGCTAAAGTTTTGAAATTTACTAGAATACAACTGTGACTATGAGGTATGTGATACAAATAACATAAGTTATAAAAGAATCATTGTTTTATAATGTGAATAATTCTATTTTTCTGTTTATGTACATAGAAACATTAGTCAGTACACACCCTCAAACCTGCATATATCTTAAATTGAGCAGGATGTGCTTTAATAATGGTGTCAGACTATTAATGTTCATTAAATTCATCCAAAAACGAAAGACAGTTTCCCTCTCTCTGTTGCTCTGAGGGGAGGTGGTGGATTGAATTATGTGTTCACATACAGCCTGCGAGTGAGTTACAAATTGTATGTTTATTGAGTGTTCCACTTATCCCAGCTCTCACTTTACAATTGAAATAATGTAATAATGAAATGTATTTGGTAGTTCTAGTATATCTCAAATATATCTTTCTCAATGAGCCGCTGGTGCTCATGTGTCTTGGAGCGGCGGCACACATAGCACACGCATCCCAAGAGACGATCTCAGTTGCTCGCTGTCTTATTAACCAGTCTCCATTCAGGACCCCCGCTCAACCGCCCCCATTAACTCAGTCAAGGTCAATTCACCAAATCTACTGCTCCAGCAGATGAGGACCAGGCCAGCACACTGATAACTGACCTGCCCCTTTCCGTCCGGGTCAGCGGCGTTGAGCGGAAAGGTCGTCTGCAGGCTGAAGCCGAAACGCTTAACAAATGAACTTGGCCCGCTGATGCTGGGGGTTCCGCCATCCTCGTTTACGCCAGCCTGTCCTGAGAGATGGGATTGTGTGATGCCGAGATTGTTTCCTCGATTAGGCAGTGGCAGAAATGGAGAGAAAGAGAGAGAGAGATCTGGATCTCTCCCTCTGTCCTCACAGAATCGGCTTCATTCTTCGACCTCTCGGAAAACAATACCCAGCTGTCCCTCTCTACTTTGATCAGCCAAATGAAAGATGCTGGCATTTCTTATGGAGTGGAGATTGCTTATCGATCTATATCAAAATATTCATGTTAATCCGTGGGCAGACTGAGCGTATTTTCAAGCCAGGTTAGCAATCACAGCTAGCCGGTCTGTCTAAGGCAATTGGCAGAGCCATGGAAGATAATCAGACTGGGGTCCAGCAGTCAAATGCACTTTGCTGTTTAAATTTAGACCCCTGACAGTGATGGAGGAGTCCACAGAAAGGTGTTGACAAACCAAATTGTTTGTTCCAGCATTATTTTGCCAGAGATCAAGTCCAGAGTAATGTGGATTTGTTCATTACAGGGGCCGGCTATTGAAAGGGATGGGATACAGAAGGAAGGGGGGGTCACGAGTAGCCCTAGCAATAAGTGTGTTAGTGTGTGTGTGACAAGTATGAGATTAAACTGTTTGAAAGGCTAAGAGGACATGAGCTCACCTCATTTTGTGCAAAGATTGTTTCGCTTGAAAGGACTTATGAGAAAACTGATGATTTAAAGTATGAAATCCACAGAGAAATTCTGCAGTGCTTTGGAAATATGTCATGGCAATAAAACAATATGCATTTGAGACGAAAAGGGACAATATAGATTAATAAAAGACTCACTTTCCCAATTCATAGTACTGATTCATCTGGCGATTTTGTGCTTAAAACAGTTAATGGACAACATTTTTCTGAGTTCTCAGTTATGAATTAAAAGCATTCAAGATATTTGTAGAATTACAAGAATATTCAAATATTTATTTTCAGTTTCAGTGGTCTTTTCTGGGGTTCTCAGAAGCGAAAATCATCATTGTTGGGTAAACTTCTATTGTGGTAAATGGAAACTACAACAGATATGTTTTGTGTGTGTGTGTGTGTGTGTGTGTGTGTGTTCCCATTTGCTCCAATAGCAAAAGAAAAAAAAAATCCCTGATAGACTTTTCTAAAAGTGGAAAAAATATTTAATTTTTTTTTATGGTTGTCAGAAGAGACCTATTTGAAATGTAAAATTTGCCACCAATCCTTCAGCCTCAACCAATGTTTCTAGTTTTGAAAATGTAATATCAAGGTAACACATATTTTTAAATGTGTAAGCAGTCTATTTTCTGTGAATGTGATTTCCCATTCATTTGCCGCTATGGGTAAATAACTGAAAGAATAACAAAATGTTGTAAATGGTAAAAGAAAATTGTGTTTTTGATTACGATGATAAAGTAAAATAATATGATAACAAGTAACAGTTTGCAATATCAAGCAACATAAAAAAAAGTTTTTGTATAGCTAAAATAACTGGAAGCGGATGAGACCGGAAGACTCGACACAGTCAAGTAACTAAGACGGTGCCTCTCTTACATTACGAATATGCTGAATAGTGTTATAAATGTACATTACATTTTTAAAAATTATAAAATTATACATATATAAGCTATTTTTACAATGTTAACGACGTAATCACAGTCTGTGAAAAGGGTCCATTATAAACATGTAAGTATGCAAGAGGACTGTGTTTGTATTTCAGCAAGCATAAACATCAAATGATGTACAGCAAGATTTGCTGTTTTCCATCACCCTGTCCAGCTATTTTGTTCGTAGATTACAGTAGATTATGTATCCTGATTTCCTCTCACGAGCTGGATTATGCCCCGCCCTCTAGCTGTGACACACAGCTCACTAAATCTGTCTCAATACGTTAATACTGTCATGCAATTATTGCTCTAAAGAAATCTGTGAAGAAACAGCAGTGCCAGAAAGCAGAAGCTAATCCTACTGAAGGCCAAAGGGTAACAACTAGCGCCATATGGCCGCATACGCGTAATGACGAGCGTCCTGCTTTCAGGTCAATCATACAAAAGTATTAGTGTCAGGTGCGGATTAATGCAGTAATGTTCCTTCACCCTCAGACAAAACACTCGCTACCTGATTCTGGCACTTTTCCATGTTAGGCCGACAGTTGTACAGCTGTGTTTACCACTCATGCTAAATCTAGAGTTCTAAGCCTTCGGACCTGCATGTCGGCGCTAAAACCGATGCTGTTGTTGAGCCACTGTTTTTGCTGAAAAGTGAGCCAAGGGATTATTTGTGTGATTGTTTATTTTAAAGCGCACCATTCCAGTTAAACATGATAAACAGTTCACTTAAAGAGCAGTAAAAATATCCCAACCGATGCGTGCAGTAGTGTGATATGCTATATCAGCTAAACAGTAGTCACATTTTTATTTCAGTGGTAATAAACATATCTCTTTTAATGGTCAATTTTATAATTACTATGAGGATTCATATTACAAAACATTAGCATAAATATAATGTAGCAATATACATTTTTGAATTATTGTGATACCTTAAAAGCATACTGCTCTTCTTGCAATATATAATTTTTTTATACCATATATAACACACAGACACACACACACACACACACACACACACATATATATATATATATATATATATATGATGCAATTTTTTGCATCATTACGTATATATTATCTATATATCATATAATTATGTGACAAAATTTGCTTCTTAAATATAAAATACAAAAAACAAAATTGCAACATTGTGTGTGTGTGTGTGATTACAGATAGATATACAAAAGCATATCTATCTGTAATCACACATTACTCCAGAGACTCACTCTCACCTTTACATTATCCCTTAAAATAATGCATATTGTACAGGCAAGGCATGCTATTTTCTGATGTTAATACGGGCGGATGCAAGTGCCATACAGATGGGTATACTCAAGATATTAGGTGTCAACAGCCTGTTTCTGTCACCTTATGTGCTCAAGTGTATATACATCTGTGTGTATGTGTCTGTGAATGTGCATGTGTGTTAAGGGGTGCTGTAAAGGTGAGAGTGAGTCTCAGGAGTGATTGTGTGTGATAACAGATGGATTTGCTTTTGCATACATGTAAATAACACAGTGAGCTATTAACATACCTCTGTACAGATGGTGAACCATAATAAAGAATAAACCATAAGGCTGTTTTTTTTTCACATGTAGAAACCTAGGTTAATATGGGTATATTTGATTTAAAATAGTGTTGTTCGTCATAATTCGGCATTAAAAAGAGTAAAGAATAAATAAAAAAAAGAGTAATATGAAATATACACTACTAAGTATCTTATGCTCACCAGGGCTGTATTTATTTGATTAAAAATACAATAACATATTAATAATGCAATATTTTATTATGAAACAGTTCTATTTAATATAGTTTGAAATGTCAGGTGATCCTTCAGGACTCATTCTAATATGCTGATCCTTATTACTGCCGTTTGTTTTTAGTCTTGTTTTTAGTTTGTTTTTTTGATAAATGTTCTGATAAATGTATTTACTCTCACTTTTGGTCAATTTAATGTGTCCTTGCTGAAGAAAATCATCAATATACTACAAAATATATATCTAGTGTGATAAGGGACAGTAACACAGCTTTTTTGCTTATTGTCTTTATACCGTATTGTCTTGTTTGAGGGATAAATACCCTACCTTGTAGTATTTTGTTGTTTGGGTGGTTGGGTGTGTGTATGTGTGTGTGAGGATTGCGTGCCAGTGTAAATGAATGCATCTCTTGGTGCATGTGGTATCGCTCCAAAAGCAACGGATGTGAGGAAGAGAGAAGGAGGGAGAGACTGTACCACAGCTGAGCCTTTTCAGCGCACCTACATAGAGCTCACTCTTAACATGTGTCTCTAATGATAACTAAATTACGTGTGCACATCCAGGTGTGTACTGCATATGTATGCATTTGAATTCTGACGACATTCAGTCTTTACATACAGTACAATGCGCAAATGCAAGTCACCATCCTCATGTGACGTTCTATTGCCCTTACCACACATGCTGCACACGGACTTCCTGTGTTTAACCCTCACATATACCGTCAGATACCCCCCTCTTACTATCGCACACACCCACACACACACACACACACACACTACGCACATCTTAAACAGTGTTGCATACAACTCATCCTCACATTTCACACACTCCCAGATCACTCAGTATAACAGTGTTAATCAAACAACCTTTAAATAGTCACTAATGTAGTGAAATGAAGATTATTTTTGAAAGGTTAAAACAGCATCTTTTCTAGGACATTTTCTGAACAAAATTGATAAAATATTACGTAAAAGAAAATGTCCTGAGACACTGGCTTGAAATAAATGAGTTTTATTCAATTTGACATTGTACTTCCTGTGTAGTCTTATTAGATATTCCGATTGGAGGATTGCCAGTGGCTGGCACTGATCTTTCATGTAAATGAATGTTTAACAACATGCTCCAAAAAAAGCTTTGAGATGAAGAAAGATACCTCTAGGAAGTGTTGTTCATTAAATGTGTAACTTTTCTTCCACACACTACTAAGATATCTACAGAGATTGTGAAAAAGGGTTCTCTCTCTCTCTCTCTCTCTCTCTCTCTCTCTCTCTCTCTCTCTCTCTCTCTCTCTCTCTCTCTCTCTCCTCTGACAACATTTGAAGTGAAAATTGGCAGAGTTCTTTACACATTTCCGTGTCTTTTCGCCATTTCCTAAGAATTTCCAGAGTCTTGTGTGATGCATGCCTCCCAGCTATACTGCATATGTTAAGAGTTAACCACAAAATACCAAATGCAAGGAAAGATGCGGCTAAATGGCTTGGACGCGGCAAACTGTTTGATGTTTACTAACCAAAATGCAGTCTTAAAATGTGATAATACTCTATATTGCATAATTATGCATAATCTAAGCCTTTGCTGAAAAAGTCATTTCACAAATATTTTATGCAGTTACATAATAAATGAACCTTTGAGACCTTTTCATAATGTTTGATGTTTTACACATCTTAAGACGTGTTTTGTTTCTTTTCCCTAATTTCAGCATTTTTTACTGATAGGCTGCACTTGAGAGTCTGTAGCACTCAACAGGTATGCACTCTCTTTCACACACACACAAACAAAAATGATTCAGACAATTTAAATAAAATTTTAATATCCTAACAAACCTTTTCACTCTGCTTGTAAGGACATATTTTCAGAAATGTATGTAGAAATTAGTCTTTTTTTATTTGCCATTATTTGTGGGACAATGCAATTTACCTTGTGTATACAGTGCATCCGGAAAGTTTTGACAGCATTTCACTTTTTTTCCCACATTTTGTTGTTACAGCCTTATTGCAAAATTTATTAAATTAATTATTTGTCTTGGAATTCTACAAACAAAACCCCATGATGACAACGTAAAAGAAGTTTGTTTTAAAGCCTTGCAAATTTTTGAAATAAAAAACGAAAAAAATCCTATGTACATAAGTGTTCACAACCTGCTCAATACTTTGTTGAAGCACCACCAATTACAGCCTCAAGTCTTTTTGAGTATGATGCTACAAGTTTGGCACACTTATTTTTGGGCAGCTCCATCAGGTTGGATGGGGAGCATCGGTAGACAGCCATTTTCAGATCTCTCCAGAGATGTTCAATCGGGTTCACGTTTGGGCTCTGGCCTGGCCACTCAAGGACATTAACAGAGTTGCCCCGTAGCCACTCCTTTGTTATCTTGGTTGTGTGCTTAGAGTCACTGTTATAAGATGAACAAGGATGTCTCTGTACATAGCTACATTCATCTTTCCCTCAATCCTGACTAGTCTCTCGATGAAAAACATCCCCACAGCATGATGTTGCCACCACCATGCTTCACTGTAGGGATGGTATTGGCAAGGTGATGAGCGGTGCCTGGTTTCCTCCAGACATGACGCTTGCCATTCAGGCCAAGGAGTTAAATCTTTCATCAGACCAGAGAATTTTGTTTCTCATGGTCTAAGAGTCCTTCAGGTGCCTTTTCGCAAACTCCAGGTGGGCTTTCATGTGCCGTCTGGCCACTCTAACATGCAGGCCTGATTGGTGGAGTGCTGCAGAGGTGGTTGTTCTTCTGGAAGGTTCTCCTCTCTCCACAGAAAGAATGCTGGAGCTCTATCCGAGTGACCTTTAGGTTCTTGGTCATCTCCCTGGTCCACCAAGGCCCTTCTCCCTCAATCGCTCAGTTTGGCCGGGCGGCCAGCTCTAGGAAGAGTCCCGTTGGTTCCAAACTTCTTCCATTTATAGAGGAAGATGGAAGCCACTGTGGGGTCCTTTTGGAGCGATGCTTTTGGAGCGATACCACATGCACCAAGAGATGCATTCATTTACACTGTACGCAATCCTCATTTGGGACCTTTAATGCTTCAAAAATTGTTCTGTACCCTTTCTCAGATCTGTGCCTCGATACAATCCTGTCATACATATAATATACATTTGCAATGATTTCAAACAAACTTCTTTCCCGTTGTCATTATTGAGGTATTGTTTGTAAAATTGAGGGGGAAAATAATATTGCTTACATCCATTTTGGAATAAGGCTGTTGTGACATAACAAAATGTGGAAAAAGTGAAGCGCAGTGAATACTTTCCGGAGGCACTGTACACATTACACTACATTACATTGTGCATTTTGAAGAATTGAAAGTAAAGTACAGAATAGAAATAGTATCTAGGTGTGTGAAGTCTACACCTGCCCTAAAGATTTGATTAAACCCTGACATTCAAATATGTACCAGATCAGCATTTATTGTAGTGTGTGTTGTGTGTTGTGTGTGTGTGTGTGTGTGTGTGTGTGTGTGTGTGTGTGTGTGTGTGTGTGTGTGTGTGTGTGTGTGTGTGTGTGTGTGTGTGTGTGTGTGTGTGTGTGTGTGTGTGTGTGTGTGTGTACTGAGAGAGAGCTGGCCTCGCGCCTCAGAATATGGCTGCCTTTGATATCCTGCAGTTCCGTTTTCAGACCTTATCTGCCCCTATGAAGAATTATATCAGCGTATGAATCTCAAGCTTTAATCATGTTAACCTGCGATAGGACCTTCATTGCATAATGAGTTTATGGGGTTTGTAATAGACCTTGGAGGATTTCTTTCTCCTCTCCAAAGTCTCTTAGGCTTACTTAGTCTATTTATTACATGCACAAGTTTAGACACACATTATCTCTACATTAATAAATACAGCATATATATATATATATATATATATATATATATATATATATATATATATATATATATATATATATATATATATATATATATGAACACCAAACTGTACACAGCACAGTACTTTATTTTTTTTCTTTCCTCACTAATATAAATATATAGTGAAGAAAGGAAAAATTCAAGTACTGTGTAGGGTTCAGTGTTCATTACAGTGTGTTATGGTTGTCTTTGTTGTAGTGTATAGTGTTTATATTGTTTTTATGGTGCAGGTTTTTGTGCGAACAATGAAGTAGTGCATGCTTTTTATTAAACATTTTTAATGTGCCATGGCTCATGGCTGGCAGCATTTCCCGGCTCAGGATGGCTGGCTGGCTTGTGTGTGTGCCATCCATTTGATGCCAGACCTCCTCATTTCCTATCAGTGGTTATTACAGGTGTTTCCGCTGTTTGTGAGTTTGTGTGTGTCTAAGTGTGTGTGTTTGCCAGTGTAATGATATTGGTAATACTTGAGAAAGGGAACCAATGCAATATGCATAACTTGTAGTCAAACTGATAAAGTTTGAAGTGCATTTGATAACCTCCAGGGTAAAAGGTTGTCAGAAAAAAAAGAAAAGAAAAATGAAAGCTCTAGCGTAAGTTCTACCAGGAAGACCTAATTGTTACGTCACTTCTACCTTCATATCTATCCAATCACATTCTAATACTTGGGTATAAAAGATCGGTACTTACCCATTTCTGAGTTCGCTGATGCTGATGCGCCAATTCACCGTCATCCTCCCCTCCACCTCCAAGTCAAAATCCTTTTCTACATCTAACCACCACCACCAGGATGGTCCCTTCCAGACTCCATGGGGGGTCGGCTGCACCTCTGCCTTCATCTTCAGGCAGGATATGCAGAGTCCGGACCCTCCGAATGCGAGCTACGGACGGGACCATGCCAAAATACTTGATTGCTTGCTGGGTTGTTAATAAATGGATAATTGTCACACTGTTCATTATCCCGAGTCTTTCTGGTAGAACTGGAAAAAGGACTGTTTCTATGAAAGTGATTTAGAGGTATGAAATTACCTGCTCTCATTTGGGACAACTCTGTTATTTATTTTTCAGTATATTTTATATGAATTTATAAAGTGCTGTTCATTCGAAAACAAAACTATTTTTTTAAATATAGTTTAATTTTTCTTTTCTGTTCTTTAGTAGAATGAAACATATAGGGTTTGCTTAATGTTGTTTGCATGGATGCATACATACATACATACATACATACATACATCTGTATGGTTTAGATAGACATACCTAAACTCACTTGAAAAAATAAATTTATTTATCGATTTATTTATTTATTTATTTATTTAAAGTGGGTTTAGGTATGTCTATCTAAACCGTACAGTTGTTTAAGTCATTTTAGTGGGTCATTTAAGGTGGCCTGGGCAGGTAAAAGTTGAAACCAGTGTGCACAGTAATCTTCTGATACATTAAACTCCATAAGAATCATCGTAATATATTTGTGTCACAATTAAGCAGAAGCAGATTGCACCAGTATTATAGAGCAACACTAAGGCATATTGTCATTAGATTAATGCTCCCTCTCTGCACAGCGGTCCTGCTTCACCCCCCAGTGCCTCTCTCACTGTGAAATATGTTTAATAAGTGCATAATTATGACATCTGTCAGCCTCATTGTACCTTTCAGTGGCAAGTGAATCACAGGAATAACAGGTTTAAGTACGTGTTAACACTATGATAGCATGTTTAATTGAAATATGACTGGGGAGCAATGAAGATTAAATTAACCCTGAAGATAATCGCCTCACACGAAGATAATTGAGTTGCAATCATCCTTGCTGTGCATTGAAGAATAGCAAATAGAGAGAGAGAGAGAGAGAGAGAGAGAGAGAGTGGCGGTAGCTGGGGGCCATAAATAATCAGGGATTTCTCCATCTGAAATAAACCTGTTTCTTGCTGATAGCAGAACGATAATTTCAGTCATCAGATTAAAGTGTGATTAATCAAAGCGCTAATCCTGCATTTAAGGGGGAATGAGAATGGCATATGTCTGTTTTATGTAATTATGTTGTGCTGAGAACATCAAGGGCTTTTTGAGATCTCCTCATCATCTTTGCGTTTGAAGATGAGTTATCCGATTGGAAAGGCTAGCAAAATGTTTTCATCTCACTCACTCTCTCACTCACTCACTCTCTCACTCACTCTCTCTCTCTCTCTCTCTCTCTCTCTCTCTCTCTCTCTCTCTCTCTCTCTCTCTCTCTCTCTCTCTCTCTCTCTCTCTCTCTCTCTCCCCCAGCTCAAAGTAGTGCAAGAGGGCCTGTTTTTTGGGGATTCATGTAACATATGGTCCCAACACAAGTGGCCGTGATAGTTGAATAGAGATTAAAGAGGCACGACAGCATAGCCGATTCGCTCTCAGAATTTTTTTTTTTTCCCTATCTGAAATGAAATGTGTCTTATTATGTCAATATCATCATTGATGTAAAATATATCTGCTGAGCTTTTAGCTTGTGTGTTCTTTTTACTTTTCTTTTACAGCAATCCATGATCTAATATTCTTCCAGTCTCTTTATAACCACAGTGGTAATATGTATGGGCAGATTCAAGACACACTGGAAGAGGATGTATATTTATTTATTTGTTTGCTTTTTAGTTTGATTCCCATTTAAGAGATTTGTCTTATGTCAGTTTGTATATTGCAGTGTTTCTGTGTTTTGCACTCAAAACTAAGATTTTTTTTTGTGCAAAAAATGCTCAGTGTTCATGCATTTGCAATTTACTACATGGTAACAATTAACAATGGTTTAATTTGCTAACATTAGTTAATGCATTAGGTATCATGAACTAACAATTTTTACAACATTTATTAATCTAGGTGAATTTTTAAATACAATATTGTTCATTGCTAATCCATGCTCAATCACAATACATTAATTCAAGGAATAGTTCAAATAATAATAATAAGTTCTAATAATAAGATTTGTATTAAAAAGCTTGAATCATATGGATTTATTTTATTATCTTTTTATGAACTTTTTAAGTGTCAACGTTTTGGGTTAAATGACTCAATGGATGGACAGAAATCGTCTCTCATTAAAAATATATTCACATGTGTTGTGAGCTATCTTTAAATGTTACTTTATAAACATTAAATGTAAAATTTGCTATTAAAGTATTGTTCATCATTAGTTCATGATACCCAAAACGTTAAATAACAAACAAATGTAACCTTAATTTAAAGTGTTACCCTTTATCTTACACCCCTGACAACGACACATATCTTGCAGGCATTAGCATTTTGAGTGAACATATATATAAGCTGGGGTCAGAAAAATTTTAAAAGGTCAAAGGTCATACATTAAAGGCTAACAAACAACTATGAATGAGTTAAAGGGCTCACACGCATTCAGAAGTTCGGAATATTATCAGTGTATAGTCAAGAGGCTGTTTCATATATCTGCGAGTGAGATAAAACAGTGGCAGCAGTAAGCCGGCTCATCTTTTACTATTCATAGGGTCACATTTTCACAGCCTGTCTCTCTGCCTCATGCATTAATTAGCAATATTGATTGTCTGGACCTTTCTGTGGAGATTAAAATCATAAACACTCTCAGGACCAAGGACACCACCTGAGTGTCAAAACTCATAATCCCTTAGAGTCTGATAATGCCTTACAGATATGCAATGCACATCACATATATCCATAGACAGAGTACAAGCAGCACACACAGTGTAGGAAATGAGGACTGGGCACAGACTGACTCTCTCTCTCTCTCTCTCTCTCTCACACACACACACACGCACGCACAAATGGAAAAGAGGGGAGTTATCAGTGAATCGACTGCCTGCTATTGATGTGAATGTCATTATCTGAAGATTGGCTCTGAATTAGAAGAATGGCCACTCCAAGCCCATGTCCTCTGGGCTGAGCTGCATGTGGAAGACATTAGAGTGCTGTCATTAAGCCAGGCTGACCAGGTCAAGACTGTTTCTCTGTACACTCAACATGCTCTAATTGACTGAATGGCTGGATTGTTTAAAATGGTCATCTTATGAGATATATAAATAATTAATTATGTTTGTAATGTATAGCCTACATAAATTATGCTAATTAAGAAATTCTATTAATTAATCAATATACACTGTTCAAAAGTGAATACTTTTATTCAGCAAGAAAAAAAAATTAACAGAAGTGAAGACATTGTTACAACAGATTTCTATTTCAAATAAATTGTTTATTATTATTATTATTATTATTATTATTATTATTATCAAAGAATCTGTAAAAATATCTTGAACATCGAATCATCATATCATAATGATTTCTAAAGGATCATGTATCACTGAATCCTGGAGTAATGATACTGAAAATTAACATCACAGGAATACATTTCAAAATATATTTAAATTGTAATAAAATATCACATAGATAGATAGATAGATAGATAGATAGATAGATAGATAGATAGATAGATAGATAGATAGATAGATAGATAGATAGATAGATAGATAGATAGATAGATAGATAGATAGATAGATACACATACATACATACACACACAGTCAAACCAACATGTATTCAGACACCTTCAACACTTTCTTACATTATCGCAGTATATTCGCTAAAGTTTAGAAAATGTTAATCAAATATGACAAGAACTTCAACCAATCAGCTGTTAGCTGTTAAATTTAAATACACAATTAGATAATACCAAATTAGGTCAACAAATTACCAAGCAATGCTTCATTTTGTTCAGTCTGTGGTGTAAAAGGTCGCATTAGCAATTAAAGAAAAAACACTTGAGCAAAACATGATCAGGTCAAAGTGTCTGAATATTTTTTTTGAATCAATTTTACTGGTAGTCCACTGTATAAAATTTTTTTGTGTATAATATGTCACAGTTTACTTTATTTTGCTATCCTAAATTAATTAAATTAATTCATACATAAATTAACTATAGTGGTCCTGCACCCATTAGTTGAAAAATTATATCTGGTGTCTCTGAATAATTTTAGGTTTGACTGAAGGCTATATAAACCCTAAATTGGTCAATTAATATAAAATGTAATACATAATAAATTATACAAATTCTAATTAGCAACTAGAAGAAAGTTGATTAAGGTAATACCATGTATGATACAGTACTATATGCATGTATAAAACTGTAAAATATAGTTAAAGTATCATAAATGGTCAGTCAGTGTATTTCCTGAGAGACAAAAAGCTGTCAGAAAGTTGTTTTCGCACTTTAATACCTCATCTAAGACGGTGCACAGAGTCATAAAACCAGTCCAAACATTCTCATGTCACCATGGCACCCTGGCATACACACTTCTGTGTGTGCTTTTTTGAAGTCGCTCCCTCGGGGAGGATTCACTGCTCTGCATGGAAGTGTCCGCCAAGAAGCTGCAAAGACCAGCCCTGTTCCCAGGAGCGAGGCCTGTAAGGCAGTACAGACACTGCCACACTCTCTCCTTGAAGGCTGGGAACCAGAAAGATAGCAGCAAATCAGTGTTTGTTCAGCCTCTCTGCAAATATCCCGTGTGCAGATTAGTAGGGGTTTCAGGAAATAGCACCGCGTCCACACTCTGAGCATAGAACGGTGGCTGTCCATGACTCTACAGAGTGCTTGCGCTAAACACGCTAATAAATTTAACATGTCCGGCTTTGTTTTGGTTTCATTAGAGCTAATCTCCAGCGCAGAACAGAAAGTGTGTTTACTCTACAGGCACTGATGGATGGCTATAGCTGGCTCGCTCTTCTCTTTGCATTTCCATAACTATAATGAATGAAAGACTCACATTGTTAGAGGCACAAAACAAGTGCAAAGCAACAAATATAAAAGTTATCGTTTGAATTTGGCCAGATAGGCAGTCACAAAAGCTACTGTGACCTGTCCTAGTGACATGTACAGGAGAAGTGCATTCTCTTATTTTTCTGGCTTTCATTTATCTCTTTTATGTTGTTATTCATGTCAATCATTTGTGTGTGATACTGGCACAGAGTACTTTGTACTTCATGATCACCCAACATGCAAGGTCGTCACTAGCTAGGCGAAAGGTGGTGATGATTCAAGGAGCCTGGCGATGTGTGTGTGTGTGTGTGTGTGTGTGGTGGTGGGGTGGGGGTGGGGTACACAAGTAGTAATACCAGTAAATTTAGTATTTGTGGGACATGAGGAAACAAGCTGTTTTTTAAAAATGTAAAAATGCTGAAAGTTTTCTGTGATGGGTAAGATTTGTACAGTATAAAAATCATTACAGCTATGAAATGACCCATAAAACATGCAAAGCCAACGTGTGTGTTTTTCAATCCCAGTGGGGACTTCAACCTGAATACACACTGGCTCATGGTGACTCGTTTCACCAGGTTGACCTAAATTGAGGTCCTCATGAGAAAACAAGCTTATAAATCATAAAATTAACTTTTTATGTTAAAATGCTGAAAGTTTTCTGTGATGGGCAGGTTTAGGGGTGGTTACTGTAGATCAATGGAATATATGGTTTGTACGGAATAAAAACCATTACGTCTATGGAGAGTCCCCACAAAGATAGTAAACCAGACATGTGTACGTGTGTGTAAATGAAATTTTAGGTATACGTAGCTCAGGTGTATGAGTCCACATCTGTATTTAACCTTAACCCTCAAAGCTGTAAATACTGCTGTAATGCACTGTATATTTGTGTAGCGAAGAGCCTGTCAGCTGTTGAAATATATGCATGTCTCCTGATTGGACTGATGGTTCTTGGAATGCAACTGACAAAATTAGCCATGTTGAAGGTTTTAGTGTTATATAAATGGTTTTAAATTCCTACAAAATGTATTTAATTAATTTTGAGTCATCTTCCATGTCTTTTTATCAATAATGATTTGTGTGTATTTTTAATATTAAAGAATTTATAATAGTTATGGGCAATGACGCATACAGCAAGAGAGAAATACTGGTACTTTGATCTCATTAAAGAATTTGAAGTGGAATTTTGAAGTGGGGGGCTTCCAGATTTCTTTGAAGAATGGGAGAGACTGTTGGCAAAAAAAAAACCCACCATTCACAAAAAAATTATTAAAGATTTTTCCCACAAAACAAACCAAAAACTAAGCCTTACAAAGAGTGGGCAGTTACAAAGTGCGAGAGAAACTTATTTTTTCCCTGTTGTTGGAATGTGGAATGCTGAATAATAATGCACTTGTTTTTTCTAGTCCATTTAATTTATATATAACTTTTTTTTTTCCTGATTTGTTTTTATTATTATTATTACTACTACTTTTGAAAACAACATCCTACAAGCTGTTTGGAGAATGGATGGATGTATAGACAACTGATCCCCTTGATTTAGGGGTGACATCATTCCAGTGACATCTAACATGTCACTGGAATGTTTTTCTTTATCTGCATATTCTTCTCATTTCAGCTTATCAATCGCATATTCTTACAGGCAATACAAAAAAGCTTTTTAAAGAAACACAATTGAATAAATAAATAACTGCTAAAGAAAAACTTTAGTCCAAAACGGAACATCTCACAAAATGACCACCTCTTGTCTGTATGGTCAGTGTTATGTGAGGGTCATAGAGGGTCTTGTTTGATTGGCTGTGGTCAAACAGGATCTTTCTTGATTGGCTGAAGCGGCAGGTCATACTGTGCCACGTGGCCTTTGTGCTAACTCTTAAAAATGTTCAGGAAGTTAGCTTCACCCTTTACAGCCTGGGACATTTCCTACTGCAGGAGTTAAGCACTCTGGACAGGAAGCTGTTCACTCCAGCTGTAAGATCTTCTTAATGAGTGTCTAACTGGAACCAGACTGGCAAAGAGAGAGAGAGAAAATGAGAGCAAGTTTTGGGTCTCTCCATCGTTACTCTCTATTTCTCATGAGTCTTTTTGACATGGGAGCAATAAATTTTACAATGAGCCCCCTTTTTTCAGTCTGATACTAGGCAAGAGAAGGTAAAAAGAAGAGCTGAAAATAGCATGCCGATCTTGCCCGAGCAGCACTGCGTAGTGTTTGTGTTTAAACAGAAGAAAGGTTAAGAGGGGAGCACAGGCAAGAAAGTCAAGTGGCCCCACAGGAATCCGATTTGTTTGTTTCCTTTTTGATAGCTGTACCCTATACATGAGATCAATTGGATAGTGTTTCTTTGTTGCTCGGTGTATAAGAATTGCTATATGTATATAATTCAAAAGTAAGCAGTGTCTAACAAAGACAACTTATAGTTTCTGATATTGACAGACTGGAGTATTAGCATGCAGTGACAGGCACTGTGTAATTAATTCTTTTTATTAGTGTTCGTGTTTCATTTAAGACACTGTCAAGAAATGAAATATCTTCATGTAGATGCTGAAACGCTGATAAATGTAAAACTTAATGAAGTCTGTTGAGATTAAATCATTGTTTGAAGTATGACCAGAGATATAAAAGTAGTGAAAAATCCACAATGGTACATTTGAGTCAAAAAGTAACGGTTACCTCTGTGTGTGTTGGGGGAAACGAGCTGAGACTGCCACAAGGGAGGGCGTATGTGTGTGTGTGTGATGTAGTGTTTGTTGCCCCCCCCAAGCAGATTCGATCAAGGCAAAAGTCTCTCTCTCTCCCAAAAAATCTGGCCACTTTTTTTCCCCCTAATATGCCACCCTGTCTGTCCGTCTGGTTGAGGTGACACACTTCAGTACTTTAGTTTCACGGCATTTGGTCCCCCAACCCCTTTCTCTCGCTCTCCTTCTCTCTCTCTTCAAGGATTTAAACAAACCCAGTCAGAACTAATTAGTGAGGAGTGAGAACAGCGAAGGGAGAACTGGCTCATGCTAACTTTGTTCAGCTGCTTCCCGCTGTGAGGAGGCCTCCTCTAAATGATTCGCTCAATAACCCGCCGAAACACCCGCCCGGTGGGGGGTGGGTGTGGAGGGCCGTCGGAAAGGGGCAGTTAAGTGAGGCCTGAGCTGACCACTGTTGTTGCAGGAAGTGGTGTTATCAAAGCACAACCTGTGTATGTGTGTGCACTTTTATTGTGGTTCACTGAAACATTCAGGGGCCGTTTACACAACACCATTTTCAACTAGAAAAGCAGAGAACTTTTCATTTACGTGTCCGCAGAGTTTTGGGGGCCTGAAACTTTCAAAGTGTGCGAAACTTTGAAACTTTCAAAGTGTGCGTTTTTGAAAACAATACCATTGTTGTCTCCATGTAAACTACAAAAACGTGAATTTATGAAAATTATTCTTTCTATAGGCATGTAATTTTTCTTTATAAAGTGACATCATCAACTACTGACCTGGCATGCATAACACAGTGTTTTAAATAGTTTTCACAGAATCTTTTTGACAACGTTGTTGTCTGTACGTGAAAAATGCAAAGGAAAAACTTTGTGTACCCTCAAGGCCATTTCACAGTAGATAGAATAGACTTCTTTCACTATAGGCAAATATACAAAAGTGGTATGAATACCCCAGAACCTACTTCATGAAACATTACAGTGCATACATTAATTAAACAATGTTTTGACAATGTACAGATCAGATTATAGAGTGTTCAGATGTTTGGGGTCAGGAAGATTTTTTTTCCTGGTCTTTGAACATTCTATTCATCAAAGAATCAACATATTAGAAGGATTTCTGAAGGATCATGTCACTCTAAAGATTTGGAGTAATATTTATACAAAATGGTGTAAAATGTATTCACACGCTGTAACTTTAATATCTGTAATCTAATATATTTATTTATTACGTGTAATCGAGTAATAGTATCATAAAGAAAAAAGACTGACTGACTGAATTAATGAATAAATGATGTTAAGTGTGTGTGTGTGTGTGTGTGTGTGTGTGTGTGTGTGTGTGTGTGTGTGTGTGTGTGTGTGTGTGTGTGTGTGAGAGTGTTTGTTAGCATGATTTTGTCGATGTGAAACTCTTTGATGTAGTGTGTGTATTGTCTTGGCCAGTCTGCTACTGCAAGACTTCCAGCAGATGGGCCCTTTGTAAATGGAAAATAAAAATCCAATAAAAATGGTAATTATATAAAATGCATCACATTGCTGACAGGCTCTACAGAGGGGTCCTGTAGTTTGGAGTTAGTCCAAAGATTGACAAATACGTCTCTCTCTCTCTCTCTCTCTCTCTCTCTCTCTCTCTCTCTCTCTCAACACAAGTCATAACACAGTGAGAGACGTTAAGAGAATGCAGAACAAATTATTGCACCACCCCCCTTGGCTACTTTGGCTCGTTGTCTTAGAGACTCTGAAAAACGGAATGAAAAAAAAAAAACTTTGCCACAGCTTTGACATGCAGCACTTGTTACTGAAATACTACAGGAGGATTAATATGCCATAACTAATTGCTCTGGGGAACACGCAAGTCTGAGCCAGAACAGACATACAAGAGAAAATCACTGATACTTGACACTTTACACTAACTCAAAGACACTGGCGTATACGCATACACATACATGCAAACAAATGAGAGAGCGCTCGATTGTGATGGGCAGTTAATGATTCATGGGGGATTGGGGAAATATCAAAGACTTCACACGCCTCCTCCTTCCTTTATCATGTTCTCTCATCTTCTGTCTTTAATAATGTCTCAGACTTCAGATGGCAGTTTTAAAGGGGTGATTTACATGGTTTACTTTACATAGTCGTGGGTGCTGTGACAACCTTAAGATGACAAACTATAAATACAAGCCAGTGACCCTGACGCTATGATGTGCCTCTCTCAGATGCCGAGGTGGAGATACATTCTAATTTTCCCTTTGTGAAAAGCGACAAAGTAAAAGACAGAGAGAGAGAGGGGTTGTTCCTCAGTGCCAGCCGTTTAAACAAGACCGTTGGAAGTTCGTTGTGTCATCCTAAACCAACGCAGTTTATCACCCGCTATAATTTTTTTTTCTCTTCTGCTCTTTTCATTTAATGTCATCGCTATGGGAACCGACAGCACCCTGGAAATCATTTTCAAAACAGCGTATTTGTTGAAAAGGGCCGATTGGGGGTGAAATATGTCTTTGGCACAGAGCAGGACATGGTGGCAGGGTCTGATGCATTAATAACCAGAGCTCCAGGAGGGGAGAGGGGGCCCAGCCCACCCTGTTCTCCACACACCAGAGGTCTTTGTCAGAGTGGGGCCATTGTAAAAGTGCCCCTTTATTGCTTCTTCAGCCGCATATTGTCATGCCGCGAAGCACATATACTGTGCCTTTCTTGCTTTTTCATGTCTGAGATGGGTTGATTTTTCCGAGTCGAAGGGAGGAAGAGAGAGAAACTCAACAGACCTGGTGGCACCTCATCTTTTTGTGTACTTTACCATTTGCCCCTCTCTTGTAAAACTCTGTTATTGAACCAGACTTTCCTGCTTTATGAACATGCAGAATTAAAAATGTCTTTAACTTGACATTGAGTGCCAAACTTGATCACCTTGGTCCAGTGTTTGTCAGCATGGCTGTATTGCTCCTCGGTTCCAGAGTGTGTTAATCAAAGCGACGTTATGATGGCCACTGGCAAGCGCAGCTGCTTTAGAGGCTGTGCGCGTCTCTGTGCGGCTGGGGTGTAAAAGCTCACCTGGGCTCTGTCGTGGCTTGGTTTTAGTGGCACAGACGTGGACTGGCATCTGGGAGCCTTATTTCCCACTCCTGTGAGGACGTCTCTGTTGGCGTCATTCACTTCAAGCCCACTTGTGACAAGAGCACCTCCTTATGAATTTTGCCAGCCAAGGACAGTGAGAGAGTGCTGTGGTTGTAATCTAGTCTGTGTAGCACACTGACAATAATTATATGTTAAATAACAATTTTGTGAAATGTATGCTATAAATTAAAGAACTTACTGCTGACTTTCTTTCTTCTGTGCAAAATGAAAGAAGATTTAATTAAAAAAAAAACAAATTTTTATTTTATTTTTCAGCAAAAGAAAGTAAGTCGTACAGGTTTGGAACAATATGATGGTGAGTAAACCATGATAGACTTTTCAGTTTTGGGTGAACTATTCCTTTAATTAAATGTCATTTTGTTTAGCATCAGCATAAAGTGTAGATTGTAGCCCTTGGTAAGTGAATTGTGTTAATTTTTGCTGGTGCAGTGCCTGTAACCTGAAAGATCTTTGAATTATTAATAAGCTTATTGATTTACAGGGACTCCACTTCTAACCCTATAAGCCTACCTGTGACCCTGCTGACCTTACTGATCTTTCCCAATTCATCCAAGCCTGATGGTTGCAATGGGAGAGAATTGTACATATTGGCATCTATAACAATTTAGGTGTCAAGGGTCATGGTTTAGACATTGTCTAAAATTATTGGTTTAAAAAAAATAACAGAAAAAAACAGGTTAAAAAAAAAGTGTTAATGAAACCATCTCTGTGAAAATAATTGGGTGTAGACTTTAGATGAGCCCAGCTGAACCTAATCACCTTTCATAAAAGTAGAGATGATAAAGTGACAGCTGGTGCTGATGTAATTTGTGGAAGAGAGAGAAAAATCTAATTACCAACAAAAAACAATAAACACCACTGAAAAAAAAATGTCATTACTTGTCACAAACATGTGTGAATAATACTAACCAGCTACTCATTCCCTCACCAAATGTTTAATATACTTTAGTTTTACATTTTATAATTGCTTTTTGTAATGAAAAGCTGTGTATATATATATATATATATATATATATATATATATATATATATATAAACCCTTCTTCATCAACCTGCATTTCATCATCACCTCATTCCTTTTCACCTGCTAAAAAGCACACATAAGTGGCCTTAATTTCCCCTATTAAATATTAAATGAGCTTGGGTGGAAAAAAATATATATTGTTAAACTTTATTTTAAGGTGTCATTGTTACAGTGCAATTATATATTCAAGTACTCAGTAATATTATTTAAAAATATGTTCTTACTATTGGGTTAGGGGAGGATTAGGGTTTGGTTTAGGGTTAGTTGCATTTAATTATAATTTACTGTTGTTATTATTATGGTAAGTACATGTAATATATGTAACAAAGACACTGTAAAATAAAGTGTTACCAAAGGTATATTACTATTTATGAGTGTTTCTTCATCTTGGCAGTTTTATATCTCAGTGGTTGATATTCAAGTATCACTTTGGGTTTTATTATTAGTAGTAGTAGTATTAATAGTATTTATTATTTTTAATAATTAATATTTTTTAAATAATTTTAATAAATTATTATTATTTATTATTTTAAAGTTCACCAAACTGACCATACTGACCAGCTTTTTATCATGCATTCAGATTCCTTTTTTCTGCTTTAAAAAAAAAATAAAAAAATAAAAGTATAGATTTTTTTCCCCATTGTTTTAGACTTCATGAGAATCCATTATTTTATAAAATCAAGGTATGTGTCACTATTGAACAGAATATTTTTATTGTGCATTATTTCCACAATCAATCCACTGCAATTGTCAAACTACACAAAATTAATGAAAATACAGCTCTGGAAAAAAAAATTATGTATGAGAAATCAATGTAAATTGTTCTCTTGATTTTTACCAGACCTGTATTTTTTAAGGATATGCATTATAAATATTTAGAATACAAGACGAACAGGTACCTTAAATCAGTGTATTTAATCTGGATATGCTGGCTCTGGCACTAAACTGGTATGATCTGTTCATTAGTTTGTATTTTAACATGTGCCAACCAGTTGTGTTAGCTTGTTAACATACGAACATGTTATGCTAGCCCATTCTGTTAGAGTAAACATGTTACGCTAATTAATTCTATTAGCGCATTATGTATCTATCGTTGTATTAGCCTGGAAGCCTAACTCATTCTGTTGGTGAGAGCAAGGCAAAGCTACAATGGAATACATTTTTTTGCTGCGTAGCGTATTTGACCCATTTGATAATATGCTATTCCATAATCAAAACGATCCATCAATTTATTAGCATGCTAACCAGTTCTGTCTGTGTTAGCTGTGCGCGTGAGAGTACAGCTGGTTGTAGTCTGTTCACTTGAGTCAATTATGCATAGACCAGGACTGTGCCACTGCTGTCAGATCATATGATGAATGGGCCAACTTGACAAGATGCTGAGGAGCAGAGGCCTCTGTGATAATTGGATTATTTACACACAAAAGCTCAAGAGAACGGTTCACGTAGCATGCCCAACTCAGTGCTCGAGAGGAAGAGGCTTATAAAGATAGGAAGGACTTTAAGACTTTTAGCCAGCTGCATAAAATAATCAATTTACAGAATGTCTTTTTTTAATATAAATGTAATATATTTCTTAACTGTAACGTAGATTAAGATATGATTAGTCATAATATTTGAGTATATTTTATATTGATATTTTGGACCCACTTTATATTAGGTGGCCTTAGCTACTATGTACTAACATTTAAATGATTAATTTGATACAATGCACTTATTGTGTACATACACGTTTTTACATTGTACTTACATTTTAAAAATTACCTGCATGTAATTACATCTGTAAATAATTTCTGTAATTACATTTATAATTACACTAATTGACACTTCAATTACACCTAACCCTACCCTTAAACTCACCCATACCACCACAACTGTCCCTAACTTTACCCTTAAACTCATCCATACCACCACACCTGTCCCTAACTTTACCCTTAAACTCACCCATACCACCACACCTGTCCCTAACTTTACCCTTAAACTCACCCATACCACCACACCTGTCCCTAACTTTACCCTTAAACTCAGCCATACCACCAGACCTGTCCCTAACTTTACCCTTAAACTCACCCATACTACCACATCTGTCCCTTACTTTACCTTTAAACTCACCCATACCACCACACCTGTCCCTAACTTTACCCTTAAACTCACCCATACCACCACACCTGTCCCTAACTTTACCTTTAAACTCACCCATACCACCACACCTGTCCCTAACTTTACCCTTAAACTTACCCATACCACCACACATGTCCCTAACTTTACCCTTAAACTCACGCATAGCACCACACCTGTCCCTAACTAAACTCACCCATACCACCACACATGTCCCTAACTTTACCCTTAAACTTACCCATACCACCACACCTGTCCCTAACTTTACCCTTAAACTCACCCATACCACCACACCTGTTCCTATTTTTACCTTTAAACTCACCCATACCACCACAACTGTCCCTAACTTTACCCTTAAACTCAGCCATACCACCACACCTGCCCCTAACTTTACCCTTAAACTTACCCATACCACCACCCATGTCCCTAACTTTACCTTTAAACTCACCCATACCACCACACCTGTCCCTAACTTTACCCTTAAACTAACCCATACCACCACACATGTCCCTAACTTTACCTTTAAACTCACCCATACTACCACACCTGTCCCTAACTTTCAGTTAAACTCAACCATACCACCACACCTGTCCCTAACTTTACCCTTAAACTCACCCATACCATCACACATGTCCCTAACTTTACCCTTAAACTCACCCATACCACCACACCTGTCCCTAACTTTATCCTTAAACTTACCCATACCACCACACCTGTCTCTAACTTTATCCTTAAACTTACCCATACCACCACACCTGTCCCTAACTTTACCCTTAAACTCACCCATATCACCACACCTGTCCCTAACTTTCAGTTAATCTCAACCATATCACCACACCTGTCCCTAAGTTTACCTTTAAACTCAGCCATACCACCAGACCTGTCCCTAACTTTACCCTTAAACTCACCCATACCACCACACCTGTCCCTAACTTTACCCCTTAAACTCACCCATACCACCACACATGTCCCTAACTTTACCTTTAAACTCACCCATACCACCACACCTGTCCCTAACTTTACCCTTAAACTCACCCATACCACCACACATGTCCCTAACTTTGCCCTTAAACTCACCCATACCACCACACCTGTCCCTAACTTTACCCTTAAACTCACCCATACCACCACACCTGTCCCTAACTTTATCCTTAAACTTACCCATACCACCACACCTGTCTCTAACTTTACCCTTAAACTCACCCATACCACCACACCTGTCCCTAACTTTCAGTTAATCTCAACCATATCACCACACCTGTCCCTAACTTTACCCTTAAACTCACCCATACCACCACACCTGTCCCTAACTTTATCCTTAAACTTACCCATACCACCACACCTGTCCCTAACTTTACCCTTAAACTCACCCATATCACCACACCTGTCCCTAACTTTACCCTTAAACTCACCCATACCACCACACCTGTCCCTAACTTTCAGTTAATCTCAACCATATCACCACACCTGTCCCTAACTTTACCCTTAAACTCACCCATACCACCACACATGTCCCTAACTTTACCTTTAAACTCACCCATACCACCACACCTGTCCCTAACTTTACCCTTAAACTCACCCATACCACCACACATGTCCCTAACTTTACCCTTAAACTCACCCATACCACCACACCTGTCCCTAACTTTACCCTTAAACTCACCCATACCACCACACCTGTCCCTAACTTTCAGTTAATCTCAACCATATCACCACACCTGTCCCTAACTTTACCTTTAAACTCAGCCATACCACCAGACCTGTCCCTAACTTTACCCTTAAACTCACCCATACCACCACACCTGTCCCTAACTTTGCCCTTAAACTCACCCATACCACCACACCTGTCCCTAACTTTGCCCTTAAACTCACCCATACCACCACACCTGTCCCTAACTTTATCCTTAAACTCACCCATACCACCACACCTGTCCATAACTTCACCCTTAAACTCACCCATACCACCACACCTGTCCCTAACTTTACCTTTAAACTCACCCATACCACCACACCTGTCCCTAACTTTACCTTTAAACTCACCCATACCACCACACCTGTCCCTAACTTTACCTTTAAACTCACCCATACCACCACACCTGTCCCTAACTTTACCCTTAAACTCACCCATACTACCACATCTGTCCCTTACTTTACCTTTAAACTCACCCATACCACCATACCTGTCCCTAACATTACCCTTAAACTCACCCATACCACCACACCTGTCCCTAACTTTACCTTTAAACTCACCCATACCACCACACCTGTCCCTAACTTTACCCTGAAACTTACCCATACCACCACACATGTCCCTAACTTTACCCTTAAACTCACGCATGGCACCACACCTGTCCATAACTTTACCCTTAAACTCACCCATACCACCACACATGTCCCTAACTTTACCCTTAAACTTACCCGTGCCACCACACCTGTCCCTAACTTTACCTTAAACTCACCCATACCACCACACCTGTTCCTATTTTTACCTTTAAACTCACCCATACCACCACAACTGTCCCTAACTTTACCCTTAAACTCAGCCATACCACCACACCTGCCCCTAACTTTACCCTTAAACTTACCCATACCACCACCCATGTCCCTAACTTTGCCTTTAAACTCACCCATACCACCACACCTGTCCCTAACTTTTACCCTTAAACTAACCCATACCACCACACATGTCCCTAACTTTACCTTTAAACTCACCCATACCACCACACCTGTCCCTAACTTTCAGTTAAACTCAACCATACCACCACACCTGTCCCTAACTTTACCCTTAAACTCACCCATACCATCACACATGTCCCTAACTTTACCCTTAAACTCACCCATACCACCACACCTGTCCCTAACTTTATCCTTAAACTTACCCATACCACCACACCTGTCTCTAACTTTATCCTTAAACTTACCCATACCACCACACCTGTCCCTAACTTTACCCTTAAACTCACCCATATCACCACACCTGTCCCTAACTTTCAGTTAATCTCAACCATATCACCACACCTGTCCCTAAGTTTACCTTTAAACTCAGCCATACCACCAGACCTGTCCCTAACTTTACCCTTAAACTCACCCATACCACCACACCTGTCCCTAACTTTACCCTTAAACTCACCCATACCACCACACATGTCCCTAACTTTACCTTTAAACTCACCCATACCACCACACCTGTCCCTAACTTTACCCTTAAACTCACCCATACCACCACACATGTCCCTAACTTTACCCTTAAACTCACCCATACCACCACACCTGTCCCTAACTTTACTAAACTCACCCATACCACCACACCTGTCCCTAACTTTATCCTTAAACTTACCCATACCACCACACCTGTCTCTAACTTTACCCTTAAACTCACCCATACCACCACACCTGTCCCTAACTTTCAGTTAATCTCAACCATATCACCACACCTGTCCTTAATTTTACTCACCCATACCACCACACCTGTCCCTAACTTTCAGTTAATCTCAACCATATCACCACACCTGTCCCTAACTTTACCTTTAAACTCAGCCATACCACCAGACCTGTCCCTAACTTTACCCTTAAACTCACCCATACCACCACACCTGTCCCTAACTTTACCCTTAAACTCACCCATACCACCACACCTGTCCCTAACTTTACCCTTAAACTCACCCATACCACCACACCTGTCCCTAACTTTATCCTTAAACTCACCCATACCACCACACCTGTCCATAACTTCACCCTTAAACTCACCCATACCACCACACCTGTCCCTAACTTTACCTTTAAACTCACCCATACCACCACACCTGTCCCTAACTCTCACCCATACCACCACACCTGTCCCTAACTTTACCTTTAAACTCACCCATACCACCACACCTGTCCCTAACTTTACCCTTAAACTCACCCATACTACCACATCTGTCCCTTACTTTACCTTTAAACTCACCCATACCACCATACCTGTCCCTAACATTACCCTTAAACTCACCCATACCACCACACCTGTCCCTAACTTTACCTTTAAACTCTCCCATACCACCACACATGTCCCTAACTTTACCCTTAAACTTACCCATACCACCACACCTGTCCATAACTTCACCCTTAAACTCACCCATACCACCACACATGTCCCTAACTTTACCCTTAAACTCACGCATAGCACCACACCTGTCCCTAACTTTACCCTTAAACTCACCCATACCACCACACATGTCCCTAACTTTGCCCTTAAACTTACCCGTGCCACCACACCTGTCCCTAACTTTGCCCTTAAACTCACCCATACCACCACACCTGTTCCTATTTTTACCTTTAAACTCACCCATACCACCACAACTGTCCCTAACTTTACCCTTAAACTCAGCCATACCACCACACCTGCCCCTAACTTTGCCCTTAAACTTACCCATACCACCACCCATGTCCCTAACTTTACCTTTAAACTCACCCATACCACCACACCTGTCCCTAACTTTACCCTTAAACTAACCCATACCACCACACATGTCCCTAACTTTACCTTTAAACTCACCCATACCACCACACCTGTCCCTAACTTTCAGTTAAACTCAACCATACCACCACACCTGTCCCTAACTTTACCCTTAAACTCACCCATACCATCACACATGTCCCTAACTTTACCCTTAAACTCACCCATACCACCACACCTGTCCCTAACTTTCAGTTAATCTCAACCATACCACCACACCTGTCCCTAACTTTACCCTTAAACTCACCCATACCACCACACCTGTCCCTAACTTTCAGTTAATCTCAACCATATCACCACACCTGTCCCTAACTTTACCTTTAAACTCAGCCATACCACCAGACCTGTCCCTAACTTTACCCTTAAACTCACCCATACCACCACACCTGTCCCTAACTTTACCCTTAAACTCACCCATACCACCACACCTGTCCCTAACTTTACCCTTAAACTCACCCATACCACCACACCTGTCCCTAACTTTATCCTTAAACTCACCCATACCACCACACCTGTCCATAACTTCACCCTTAAACTCACCCATTCCACCACACCTGTCCCTAACTTTACCTTTAAACTCACCCATACCACCACACCTGTCCCTAACTTTACCTTTAAACTCACCCATACCACCACACCTGTCCCTAACTTTACCTTTAAACTAACCCATACCACCACACCTGTCCCTAACTTTACCTTTAAACTCACCCATACCACCACACCTGTCCCTAACTTTACCTTTAAACTCACCCATACCACCATACCTGTCCATAACTTTACCTTTAAACTCACCCATACCACCACACCTGTCCATAACTTCACCCTTAAACTCACCCATACCACCTCACCTGTCCCTAACTTTACCTTTAAACTCACCCATACCACCATACCTGTCCATAACTTTACCTTTAAACTCACCCATACCACCATACCTGTCCATAACTTTACCTTTAAACTCACCCATACCACCATACCTGTCCATAACTTTGCCCTTAAACTCACCCATACCACCACACCTGTCCCTAACTTTACCTTTAAACTCAGCCATACCACCAGACCTGTCCCTAACTTTACCCTTAAACTCACCCATACCACCACACCTGTCCCTAACTTTACCCTTAAACTCACCCATACCACCACACCTGTCCCTAACTTTACCCTTAAACTCACCCATACCACCACACCTGTCCATAACTTCACCCTTAAACTCACCCATAGCACCACACCTGTCCATAACTTCACCCTTAAACTCACCCATACCACCACACCTGTCCCTAACTTTATCCTTAAACTCACCCATACCACCACACCTGTCCCTAACTTTACCTTTAAACTCACCTATACCACCACAACTGTCCCTAACTTTACCTTTAAACTCACCCATACCACCACACCTGTCCCTAACTTTACCTTTAAACTCACCCATACCACCACACCTGTCCCTAACTTTACCTTTAAACTCACCCATACCACCACACCTGTCCCTAACTTTACCTTTAAACTCACCCATACCACCACACCTGTCCCTAACTTTACCTTTAAACTCACCCATACCACCACACCTGTCCCTAACTTTACCTTAAACTCACCCATACCACCATACCTGTCCCTAACTTTACCTTTAAACTCACCCATACCACCACACCTGTCCCTAACTTTACCTTTAAACTCACCCATACCACCACACCTGTCCCTAACTTTACCTTAAACTCACCCATACCACCATACCTGTCCCTAACTTTACCTTTAAACTCACCCATACCACCACACCTGTCCCTAACTTTACCTTTAAACTCACCCATACCACCACACCTGTCCCTAACTTTGCCCTTAAACTCACCCATACCACCATACCTGTCCCTAACTTTACCTTTAAACTCACCCATACCACCACACCTGTCCCTAACTTTACCTTTAAACTCACCCATACCACCACACCTGTCCCTAACTTTACCTTTAAACTCACCCATACCACCACACCTGTCCCTAACTTTACCTTAAACTCACCCATACCACCACACCTGTCCCTAACTTTACCTTTAAACTCACCCATACCACCACACCTGTCCCTAACTTTACCTTTAAACTCACCCATACCACCACACCTGTCCCTAACTTTACCTTTAAACTCACCCATACCACCACACCTGTCCCTAACTTTATCCTTAAACTCACCCATACCACCATACCTGTCCCTAACTTTACCTTTAAACTCACCCATACCACCACACCTGTCCCTAACTTTACCTTTAAACTCACCCATACCACCACACCTGTCCCTAACTTTACCCTTAAACTCACCCATACCACCATACCTGTCCCTAACTTTACCTTTAAACTCACCCATACCACCACACCTGTCCCTAACTTTACCTTTAAACTCACCCATACCACCACACCTGTCCCTAACTTTACCCTTAAACTCACCCATACCACCATACCTGTCCCTAACTTTACCTTTAAACTCACCCATACCACCACACCTGTCCCTAACTTTACCTTTAAACTCACCCATACCACCACACCTGTCCCTAACTTTACCTTTAAACTCACCCATACCACCACACCTGTCCCTAACTTTACCCTTAAACTCACCCATACCACCATACCTGTCCCTAACTTTACCTTTAAACTCACCCATACCACCACACCTGTCCCTAACTTTACCTTTAAACTCACCCATACCACCACACCTGTCCCTAACTTTACCTTTAAACTCACCCATACCACCACACCTGTCCCTAACTTTACCTTTAAACTCACCCATACCACCATACCTGTCCATAACTTTACCTTTAAACTCACCCATACCACCATACCTGTCCCTAACTTTACCTTTAAACTCACCCATACCACCACACCTGTCCCTAACTTTACCCTTAAACTCACCCATACCACCATACCTGTCCCTAACTTTACCTTTAAACTCACCCATACCACCACACCTGTCCCTAACTTTACCCTTAAACTCACCCATACCACCACACCTGTCCCTAACTTTACCTTTAAACTCACCCATACCACCACACCTGTCCCTAACTTTACCCTTAAACTCACCCATACCACCATACCTGTCCCTAACTTTACCTTTAAACTCACCCATACCACCACACCTGTCCCTAACTTTACCTTTAAACTCACCCATACCACCACACCTGTCCCTAACTTTACCCTTAAACTCACCCATACCACCACACCTGTCCCTAACTTTACCTTTAAACTCACCCATACCACCACACCTGTCCCTAACTTTACCCTTAAACTCACCCATACCACCATACCTGTCCCTAACTTTACCTTTAAACTCACCCATACCACCACACCTGTCCCTAACTTTACCTTTAAACTCACCCATACCACCACACCTGTCCCTAACTTTACCTTTAAACTCACCCATACCACCACACCTGTCCCTAACTTTACCTTTAAACTCACCCATACCACCACACCTGTCCATAACTTTACCTTTAAACTCACCCATACCACCATACCTGTCCCTAACTTTACCTTTAAACTCACCCATACCACCACACCTGTCCCTAACTTTACCTTTAAACTCACCCATACCACCACACCTGTCCCTAACTTTACCCTTAAACTCACCCATACCACCACACCTGTCCCTAACTTTACCTTTAAACTCACCCATACCACCACACCTGTCCCTAACTTTACCCTTAAACTCACCCATACCACCATACCTGTCCCTAACTTTACCTTTAAACTCACCCATACCACCACACCTGTCCCTAACTTTACCCTTAAACTCACCCATACCACCATACCTGTCCCTAACTTTACCTTTAAACTCACCCATACCACCACACCTGTCCCTAACTTTACCTTTAAACTCACCCATACCACCACACCTGTCCCTAACTTTACCTTTAAACTCACCCATACCACCACACCTGTCCCTAACTTTACCTTTAAACTCACCCATACCACCACACCTGTTCCTAACTTTACCTTTAAACTCACCCATACCACCACACCTGTCCATAACTTTACCTTTAAACTCACCCATACCACCATACCTGTCCCTAACTTTACCTTTAAACTCACCCATACCACCATACCTGTCCCTAACTTTACCCTTAAACTCACCCATACCACCACACCTGTCCCTAACTTTACCTTTAAACTCACCCATACCACCACACCTGTCCCTAACTTTACCCTTAAACTCACCCATACCACCACACCTGTCACTAACTTTACCCTTAAACTCACCCATACCACCACACCTGTCCCTAACTTTACCTTTAAACTCACCCATACCACCACACCTGTCCCTAACTTTACCCTTAAACTCACCCATACCACCATACCTGTCCCTAACTTTACCTTTAAACTCACCCATACCACCACACCTGTCCCTAACTTTACCTTTAAACTCACCCATACCACCACACCTGTCCCTAACTTTACCTTTAAACTCACCCATACCACCACACCTGCCCCTAACTTTACCTTTAAACTCACCCATACCACCATACCTGTCCATAACTTTACCTTTAAACTCACCCATACCACCATACCTGTCCATAACTTTTACCCCATCCCACCTCAGTATCAGCAAAAGTTTTTTGCAATACAATATGAACACAAATACATTCTACTTATTTTTTGATGTAAGTACATTATAGTTAAGGCCACCTAATATAAAGTGGGATCGATATATATTTTTTAAATTTAATAATTTAGATATTTAAACATTTCCTATTTTCTTATTTTAATTTGTTTTTATAAATAAAATATAAACAGTATCAAATATTTGTACATGTAAACCCAAATGTGTTTTTTTTTCATACATAGCGCGTCTGTGCAGTTTGTGTCCCACAGCGATTGTATGCAGTTCATTTAGCACTGAGAGTTGCTGCACGCTACCTTCATTTTGTTATGAAGCATCTCAGTTTTATTTTAGCCAATAAAAGGTTTTAATGCAGAGTGATTTTTAACATTGGATTAATATGTAAATTTACACCTGGCTCCCTGTTCTATGCCAGCTCATATGATGTTTTTATGAGTTTGCTTTTGAAAGTGAACAGAGCCCCTGCAATATAAAGAGTGGTGTATTAAAAGGACAAAGTGCCAAGCTTGCCCTCGAAATATTAAATTGCAAATGTAATCAATCACCTAACGCCTGATTATTTTTAGCATTGCCATTTTACGTCAATCTGATGGAATTTATGTGGCAAAAGGAGACGTTCGAGCGAGTGCTTTGAGCAGTTTAGTATTACCAGAGTTTTCAAGCAGTGTCTGTCTGATGCTGGCGGGAGACTGAGGCCGTTGTAAATCTGTCTGTGAAATAGGGTGGAGTGCCTTCAGCCTGTCTGAGAGCAACTTGAGGAAATTCAGGGGAGTTTAGGAAGCCTCCAATATACTTGGCTGTAGTTTTGTCACATGACCCTAGTTACGTCTCTTCTAATGGTGAGACAAAACACCGTTTGTGTGTGTGGTCCTGGTAAACCCTGTGTTATGGGGACAAAATGTCTGAAATCCTTGTCCTTGTGGGGACATTTTTTGGTCGCCATGAATTTTTTTTTTTGTAAATGTAACAATGCAGAATTGTTAGGGGTAGGGTTTCTGTAGAAGATAAGGTTTGTACAGTAAAAAAAACATGTCTGTGGAGAGTCCACATAAAATGTGTGTGTGTGTGTGTGTGTGTGTGTGTGTGTGTGTGTGTGTGTGTGTGTGTGTGTGTGTGTGTGTGGACTGGTAATCCCTACGGTATGGGGACAAAATGTCCCCACAAAGATGGCAATATCCAAATTTTACCAAAATTACCAAAAATACCAAAAATTTTTGGTCCCCATGAGGAAAACATCTTATAAATCACACTAAGTGATGTTTTTGAAAAAGTAAAAATGCAGCATGTCTCCTGTGATGGGTAGGTTTAGGGGCAGGGGCAGTGTAGGGGATAGAAAATACGGTTTGTACAGTATAAAATGCATTACGCCTATGGAATGTCCCCATAAAACATGGAAACACAACATGTGTGTGTGTGTGTGTGTGTGTGTGTGTGTGTGTGTGTGTGTGTGTGTGTGTGTGTGTGTGTGTGTGTGTGTGTGTGTGTGTGTGTGTTTAACTCAAGAGTAAGTTGTCCCTGATGCTTCACCTAATTACCTGCATACGTAACCGTTTAATTTTTTTAAAAAGTATATTCATCATTTAGTGCTTTGCATTACCATAGGATGATAGATAGGGAGTGTGCTTACATGCTGTTTCTCTAACTGCATAAATCCAATGGAAAATTCCTTAGGATTGTTTTTTATTAGGCTGAAGTTCCCAGGAGCACAGTGCCCAATAAAAGGCAAACCAGATAAAAGAGAGAGAGAGGGATTAGAGGAGGATGAAAGCTGTAAAATTTTCCATATTATATTGTGAACTGCTATACTTACTCACCTCTCTCAGTCCTACATCTGCCTCACCAAGGGCGACCGCGAAAGGTCTCGAGGAGGAAGTGCCACTTCTGGTGGTTGTATTCTGTGTAGTCTGATGTTCAAATATCTTCTATTGAAATTGCTTTCTTTGATTGGTTGAGAGGGGCAGCACAGATAAATAAGGCCCATTGTGGTGCGAAGGCAACCTGCCTGTATCGCCACCCTCAGCCTTCACCCCCCGCCCTCCGCTATTGCGTGTGTAGGAACCGCATGGTGAGTCCTAGTGGCTCGTAAAGAGAAGGCAGAAGAGACATTGAAATATCTGAGCCCGGCAAAGATAAACAAACCGAGGTATTCATTGCAGACTTTATGAGCTGTCCAAAGAATCCTGTCCTCTGTCAGAGCTACAGGAAAGAGGAGCCAGCGTTTGGACTCCAAATCAGTGTACGCCGTCACACACACACATGCACAAACGCATCAACTGTGCTCGAGCACCTCACAGGCAAACAGACACTCGCGAGACAAAGTTCCTTTCTCTGATACCGAAGTGAACGCACACACACATAAAGTACGTCAACATGCATCATGCAATAAGTAGTTCAACGAATGAATAGATAAATAGGCTGTACTTTTTCCCCATCTGAGAATTGGTTTTCTCTGGCCTCCTCTATAGAACCATCTGGATCCTTCCTTTTCAGAGTTCTCCGCACTGCCCAGATGCTTCTATTGTGATGCCCTCCAAATCTTAATAAGCAGTTAAAATATTTACTGAGGCGCCTTTCTCTCCCACACCATTTCTTCCCCCTCGCTTTTCTTTTTTTATCGTTATTATTATTATTTATACCTTTTCAGGGACAAAAAATGGAGATGTCCACTAAATGTGATTGATTGGGCCTAAAAATGGCCATTATTGCCATTAAGACCCACATGTCAGCTGCTGCCTTTGTGCCGGCTGTATCTCTAAGCTAACCACTGATCCATGAGAGGAGGTGGGGGAAGAATGTACTGCCCTGAAAGAAATGCCCATTTCTCTATGGATCCTGCTTGATTCAAAATACAGCTGCGAGGAGGAGGAGGAGACTTATAGAGAGAGAGCGAGGGAGAAAGAGAAAGAAAGGAGAAAGTTTAAGAAAGGGGGTAAGGAGTGAGACTTTTTCTTCAGAGCATACAAAAAAAAAGGCTTTTGACAAAAAGATTAATAACTCTGGCTAGCTAATCAAAATTCAACACAGTGATAAGCTTTGCAGCTCTTTCCCCTCCTCTTTCTCTCTCTCTCTAACTCTCTCTCTCTAACACGCACACTAATGTATTCATGTGTTTCGCGTGTAAGACGTAATTAAATTTTCTCCACACATATGAGTAATAGAGCATGGAATGCCGAAAGAGTTGGTGGGGCAACCGTGTAGGTTGTCTAAAATATTCTTTTGTTTGACTTTTTTTTTCTTCCTTTCTTAAAAATGTTTGTTGAAACAAAAAAACATACAACAAGTGTTTGTGCGTATAAGAGTGCCTGAAGGGCTGGGTGTTACAGAGACACAAAGACTTACTGGCTGTTCTCTAGGTAGCACAATATAATGTACAACAGCAGGTGTTCAGCATGCAGGGATGTTGAAACGGGAGCTAACATGTATTCAGCTGCTTATGTGGGTCGTGTGTGTGTGTGCGTGTGTGTGTGTGCGTGTGCGTGTGCGTGTGCGTGTGTGTGTGTTTTAAAACGAAAATTGAGTATTAAAATTGTATTCATTAGTTAAAGTTATTGAATAAAAATTTCCTTTTATGAATATCTCATCACTTTGGCTTTCTGGCTTGTGCTTATTCATAAGTCTATGATAAAGTACCCTTAAAAGGCTAGAGATGTGCTGTATGCTGTGTATACTTACTCAGAGCACATTCATTCTGTTCCTGCGATGTGACAGATATTTGCACAGCAGTTCTGGGCATGTTGTGTATATTGAGTGCACTTAACACATTTACCAAACATTTATCATTCTGATGACATGGGCAATGAACGTAGATGAACGGTGCCATTTCTGACCTAATGAATCACAGTGCTCACACACACACAAACACACACACACACACACACAACCTCTAAGTTGCACTTCCTGTGCACTAAGTGCTTGCACATTTTCACATCATGACACAAATATTTTGTGTGTGCGAGAGACTTGTGTGTGTTGTCAGTCTGAAAGCTTCTATTAAGAAATATGTTTTGCGGGCATTGTTAAAAGCAGGAAATAACATTTAAACAACTTCCCCAAGATTTGTCCGTACCTGTATAATCAGCTTTATCTCAGCCATATCCTCTGTATTCATATCAGAATTATATGTTAGAGTTCATTTAGAAATTTAAATTTAGAACTGGTAACTTAAGTCATTTAATTATTTATTCATTTGTTTGTTTGTTTGTTTGTATTTATTTATTTATTATATCAGCCAAATGAAAATGTCAGATCATATAATTATGTCCTAAAAAGGGTGAAGGAGTGAACACATAAAGAGAGAAGTTAAAATGCACAAAATTATTTTTATTTTATTGTTATTTATGAATTTGTTTTATTTTTATTTAAATTATTTTATTGTTATTATTATTATTAATTTGTGGACATTTAGCCAGTTCATAATATATAGAGATGGAATCGCTGACCAACAGCAGCGCTATCATTTGTGTATCAAGGTCACGCGTGGGTTTGCTCGGTAATTATTAATACGGATATTTTCTTTTTTGTTTGCACTTTGAAATTTGTTTTAAAATAGTTTATTGTACTTTGAACTGTGTGTAAGAGGACTACACTCAATGTAATCAGGGAATCTGTATTAAAGTTCACAGAAACAGATTTGTGTCCCTCTTTTTCATGTCATATTTTCATGGCACATTTCAAATTTGAACACTGTAATTTATGGATTAATTAATAGAATTATATTTATGATATTTAATCATATAAAACCTGTGATTTTTGGAGTATCCTCTCATCCAAAGTGATGTACATTGGGCATTTAAGCGATTTAAGTGTTTTGCTCAGTGGCCCATGCAGTGTGACCTCTGTGACCCTGTAGTTTCTCACTCTCCTCACCTTTTTAGCAGCTCAAGTCTCAAAGAACTGGACTCCTCTGTGATGAACCATATATTGACAGAATAGAACCACCCACCAACATTGCAATCCTTTTATTGGTTGCCACTGTTACTATTACTGTAAATTCTCCCATCCGAGCAGGATTCTGAGGGTTTTTTTGTGTGACTGGACCGTAGAGGTAACAGACACTCTGCAGTACATGCAATGTGCACTGTGCTGCCCTTACAGGCCCTTCTAATCCAGTGTCTAAGGTGATTTCTGAGGGATGTCCAGGAGTTATCTAACATATATGGGTCTGGGAGCAAAGAGGACAGTGGTCATCCATCTCTCTATCGCTCTGGTTTACTCATCGGTCTTCCTTCTCTCTTTCATTCACTCCATTAATCCCTGCTGATGGGGTTTGGACTGTTTTTAGCCTAATGTCAGCATTTGCAAAGACTACTGCTGCTTGACAGAATGTGCGGTATGACTGAGCTGAGGTGATTTGAGGTGCAGTCAAGCTGTCACAGACCAATCTATACATGTTTCTCAGCTCAGGGGTGTACCAGTGATCTGAAAAGCCTGGCTTATGAATATTAATTAGGTGATGTAACATTTGTTCAGTAGTCATCCTAAAGGATTTGATTAAAAGGCTGGTAAATGGGAGCTAGTAAGATTACTGCATTTTTTCAGTTCATTATAGATTTGTCCAACTGCGTGGTTTGTTTTATAAGACTGTGTTGGCAAATCATTTTATTAATTTTTTCTAAACTCTTTTTTAGAGTTTTTTTTTAAATAAAGTGAGCAAGGACAGAATAAAATGTGAGAGACACTTGTTCACTGGTTTCTGTAAACGGCAGGAGATCTCTCCTGTAAAACAACAACAACAAAAAACTGCATTTTTATACTAGTAGTAGTAGTAGTAATAATAATAATAATAATAATAATAATAATAATAATAGTTTGTTTTTATTATTATTATTATTATTATTATTATTAATAAAGAAATCTCTTCTACATTAGTGTTCTAGCCTAGATAGGTAGCAAACAAAAGAAAAATTGTTTTTAGATGGTAGATAAATGTACAGGTATGTGGTATAGAGACAGATTGTGACGTTGAATTCTTCTCATGACATCATATCTTTACTCAGCTGGTGAAGTTTCGGTGTGCCGAGGGCCACCCGCTTTTATTTACACCGCTGGCTTCTGCGCCCTTCCACTGGAGAGGAGAATCCTGCTCTACCTTCACTGAGAGCCGTCTCAGGATGAGGCCTCTATCACTCTTTCATTTTATCTTGCTTTTTTAACTGTCTCGCTCTCTCTCCCCCTTTGTCTCTTTCTTTTTCTCCCCCTCACTAAACCTCCCCCACTATCACTCTTCATCCTTGGTTAGTCTGAGTGCTCTTTCTAAGCATGGGCAGTAACAGTTTGTTTTAGTTATCTGACGTTGCGGTGCCGTTGCATAGAGGTTATCTTCTCACTCTCTCTGCGGATCGCATTACTGCCTGCACCGGGCCCTGACCCAACGCAGAGTTCACCTTAGAATCTGATTCTTATCATTACCTCTGTGATAAATAGAGCGGGCTTACTATGAGATTAGTCTCTTTCTCTTTCCCACACATAAACACACACACACACCCCTCCGTCCTAGAGCTCGGCTGTCATCGCTGCGCTCTCAAAAGGAAGACACACACTCCCTTGGTTCCTCTTCAGATTTGGGGACTTTAGAGAAAAAAAGGTGAAAAACACACACTCATTCCCTGGTGTCCGCTCTCAGATCCCGCAGGTATCCACATAAAGCCTCGCTCATTGCCGCTGAGCCACACGACAAGTCAAGCTCTGACAAGTGCTCTGGAGGAATCGATTTTTCACACGAAGATTATCACTTGTTTTTCTGAGAGAGAAAGTGAGAGTTTGATACTTTCTGATACGTTCTTCCAATATAAGTGGTGACATGCCACATGAACTCACAAAATGAAAAAAGAATCATCTCCCATCTGCCCCTTTAATTGTCATTTGAATACCTTATGGTTTTTGCATAGGGATGTGCTGGTGAAGCCATCCCGTGTGTGTGTGTGTGTGTGTGTGTGTTTGTGGAGGGTAAAATATATCAGAGGTGTATTGGTTCTCTTTGACTACTCTGTCTCAGCTGAATCGGTCCTCTTTGATTGATTGGTCTCTAAGCGCTCTCTTTCACACACACACGCATACACATAACTCCATTCTGGCAAATATGGAATTCATCAATACTGTTCCCTGAAGATCCCTCATCCTTGAGGGGTCAAAGGTTAAACTGGAACCATGATAAAAAGAGCTCTGGGGCAAGATTAGGGTCTGGAGCTGTCACACACACTCACACATGTGAACACAAATGCCCCACACACAGTCTCTCTCGCTCTCTCACTAACACACACACACACACACACACACACACACACACACACACACACACACACACAGCAGCTGGGTCCACTCAGCTGGCAGTTTTAATACAAGCCTGATTGAGTGTGTTAGTGCTCTGATGCATCTGCCTAATGAAACAAAGGTCACAGTACCTGCCCGACATCCTGAATCAGAAACAAAAACTGTCTGTCTGTCTGTCTATCTATCTATCTGTCTATCTGTCTGTCATCTATATATCTATCTGTCTGTCCGTCCGTCTGTTGTCCATCTGTCGTCGTATCTATCTATCTCTGTCATTTTCTTCTATTCTCCCTCTCTAAGTGCTGTATATGTTTGGATGCTCACTGGGCTGAGCCAGGCCCTTTGACCTCTGAAGGCTAAGCCCTATTTGGTCTAATTATTAGCCAAAATGACAAATTTGATGTCCTCTCAAAAACCTCCATATAAAAGGCTGCATCTCCCCATAGCATGTTTGGACAGTGACTAATAAGAGCAAACTAGTCCTTTAACGATGAAAGATACACCACACTGCTCCTTGGAGAACAATCATTCCCATGATCCCCTACTGTGTTGTGACCTTCTGCCCTCTCTGTGGATGCAGGATGGAGGGATCTATAAGTTGATTTGGAAGTGGCCAGTGCAGTGGTCAGTGCTGAGCAAGGCTGACCACTGCCGTTGCCTAGACAAGAGTTCTGTTTGCAGAGTAAACATACATCACATGGATTATCCCAGTTTGGAACAGCCCTATTTTAACACTTGGCTACTGTGTAAGACTGTAGGACAAGAAAAGACAATCATGTACAAGTTTTAGATGTAAAAATGTTCTGTCTATGACTGTGTGTGTGCTCTGAGCATACAGGAGCAGTTAGTTGCCAAACACCTGCTCTGACTGAAGCATCCATAGGCTGGAGATCTGCTCCTGTCGTTTATTTTTTTACACTTCTTCCAAATGGGCTGCTGTCTTTACAAGCAAGGTGATAATCCCACTTTTTATAGCTGTTAAGATTGCAAACTGGCCTGCTTTTGGAGTGTTAAAACCCATGACTGGGATCTGGAAGACAGGAGATCTCCAAACAGCATTCGCCACAGCCGCTCTAAGCGAGGCCTACTGTATGTCTCAGCCAAGATGGATTAAGTCCTAACCTCCTCTATACAGTGAGATCTAGCACAGGAAACATGACTGTGGTGGATGGAGCTTTTTTTTTTTGTATACAGACTGTACACAAAACAAAACATTTGAGGACAAAAAAGATCCCCATGTTGTCCCCTCCCCCACCCCCAAATGTCCGTAAGGAACAGGAGGAAGAGCTGAGTGATACAGACTGAATGCCATTGTTTGTCTGCATGTTGTTTTTGTGTGAGGTCGTATATTGATGTAACCTCTTATCAGAGCAAGGCAGGTCAGTTTCATCTGAACAGCATTAAATGGAGCCTTTCATACGTGTACCTCAAATACAAACACGCTTCATTCAAGGCCAAATTGTTTTCCATGAAAAACTGATAAAAATGTGTTCATCACTGTGCAAACATTGACCATTATTTACATCTGTGAGGCAAAAAAAAAATCCATTTTGGTGGAAGGAGCAAGGATTGATGGCTTATAGCTGACATGGCGTGGGAGGAGTGTTTCATGTGGTCGGGCTACTTGTTACTAAATATCTTTCTCACCCTTTCTTTCTGTCGCTCTCTCTCTCTCTCTCTCTTTCTCACTGTGTGCATGGAATAATATCACAAGTTAAGTTTATTAACTTTGCTGGTAGATGATTTCAGACCTGCTCAAGGTCTACAAGACATACAGGAGAAACACAGATGGGAAAATTCCCAGAATTCCAGAAATGTTAGTAGTTATGACCTCAGTGAATAAAAAGCTAGTAACACGTCTAGGTCTTACTGTAAACAGTACAATGCTGGAATCACACACAATGCAGTGTGGTCATTCAGTCATCAGATATTATGTTAGAGTAATATTGTTTTGCCAGATGTTCAAGTTGTTTTCCCCTTAAATTTATAGCAAGCAAACTAGATAATTAGCTCATTTTTACAGGAAATTGTGTATATTTGCCATATAAGAACTGACTCATACCACAGCTTTTAAACAATCATTATGTGTGGAAGTGATTCACATAACTTAATAAGCACTTATTTCTGGAAAATCCAGTTATTTGCTAAGCATGTGTGCATAGGTGGACATTTTACAAGCATATGTTTTTTTTTTTAAATCGTATTTTTAGATTTTAATAAATATGTTAAAGTGCTCCTATTATGCTATTTTATAGGTTCCTAATGTTGTTTTGGGGGTCTCCTACACAGGTTTACATTCATCAAAGGTAAAAAAAACACTTTAGTTTTCTCATCACCACATTTCTCAGGGTACTTTTACACTTGGTTCGATTGCGGATCGAACCCGAGTTCAATTGCTCCCCCTGCCCCCGCTGGACTTTGTTCATATTATATTATTTGGTCTGAACCGGGGTCCGTTTGCATCATCAAAGCAGCAGCTGTTTACCCCGTTGCTCGGTAACAACGACGAACAAGAAGCTGGCAAACTGAAAAGCGTTGCTCACCTCACTTTTATATTTTTATTTTTGAACCGTTGGTTTTGTTTCCAAAGCTTCAGTACGTAATGCCACTTGCGTCTATCTGCCGCGAATTAACTGCAAATGCTCTAAAGAATGCTGAAGACGAGCAGAAATTAGATCTACAGCTCTCTACTTGCAGTATGTCAGGAAAATGAGTGAAACACACAAAACACAATTTATTATCAAAACATATGTCATTAATAGGTTCCGCAATTTATTACGATTGTGTTCACATCAGTAGTGAACCATACCGGAGTTCACATGAACCAAACCCCAGACCACCTTTTTAAGCGGACTCTGGTACAGTTTGCGGGTGCGCACGTGAGTTTGGAAGACAGCGTTCACATCATCCAAACGAACCGAACTCTGACGTCAATCGAACCCGGGTGCGCACCAAAAGTGCTAGTGTGAAAGCGCCCTCAAAAAATCTGAAAGAGTCAGTTCGATTTTTTATTTGCTTTGATTGCTCAGACAACCTATTCTGTTGTGATTGGCCTTTCTCTTAGTGTGTGTGTCGGAAACGAAAACAGACATTACCATATCTGAAATTCAGCTCGGTAAGCTTCCTCAGAGCTATATACAGAGTGATATGAATGATTGCGGCTTTTTTTTCCACTTCCAGCGCCAGTCCTCATCCTTTTCCATTGCAACAAAGTGAATTTGCAGTGCTGAAAACAGCTTCTTCTCGACATATCGACAATACAAACCAAACTCTTCCGGTCCTTAGCTACAATAGTGTCTGAGGGCGAGTCCAAGTAGATGTCATTCTCGGGCAGCGAATGAAGACTATAGGCTGGCATTATGTAAATTGTTACATATGTATGCAACAGGAAGTGAGACTAGAATTGCTGACAATTTGATTCTTACTTTTAAGATGCAATGGACAATGGCCAACGCAAACCGTTTTAGCGTTAAAAAACTATGCATTTTTATATGCATTTGTAGGGGTTTCCCTTTTAGATGCAAAATGTATGGTGATTTATACAAGGTGATTTATTAAGGTTTGCACTCTTCAATTTACTGGTATTTGCGCCATTATTTACCGCCCAAAAAAGCACGTCTTAAACCAGACGCTAATTTGCGCGGCTCTTGGTAGATTGCGTTGTTCATTATGGAAATGATCCTGCTGCGTCCGTGTGCTTTAATTTGCGTGTCGTCAGTATCACATGCAGAACTTTCCACTCCCATCAGCATTTCTTGGGAAATGCACTCTGACACTAATTTGCTGTGTTTAGTAAATCTGGCCAATAACTTTATTTTTTGTGCAATTTGATCTTTAAAACTTTTCAATTCACAAACGGCTATATTACACATTGCATAAAATGTAATATTCAAAAAATCATAATAATGGCATTTTAAGTATTTGATTAAATATTGTATTACCATTTGAAGAAAAGCTTTTAATAAGATGCAGAAAGTTATGCAGAAATTATAATTGTTTGGTATTTTTAAACTTCCATCATCATCCCAGGATGCCTGGGTTGGATCTATAATATCTTGTTCTTGTCAGTGTCAGATAGAGGCTGCATGTTCAGCCTGCCTGTTCCCAGCTGGAGGGACTGGCTGATCAGAGCAGACAGGTGTTCACAACACAATCACAAAGGCACTGCCATTGATGACTACATGTGCCAGGCACACAAAAATATCTATAAAATAGATCCCTCACTAGAGAAAAGAGATAAGGTCAGGCGGTGCGGAAAAAAGAAAAGAAAGAAATCTATACGGCAATGATGCTGAGAAAAAACACTGTTAAGCAGATTTTTATGGTATGCAGCAAGAACCTTTCCAATCAGCGAGAATCTATGAGACCTGCAGTGTAGGTGTTTGTGCACACTGTAGCGTGGAAGCTAAAAGCCACAGAGGTATCATAGTTTTAAGTTTGTATGGAAGTGAATGTGAAAGTGTGTGTTTGCAGGCAGTGGCGTGTCAGGAGAAAGCCACAAAGCCAGATATCATAGTCCTGGAGAATTTGTCACCCCCATAGAATAGCGACCCCACTATGTGCTGAATGAGTTCTGTGTACGTTAATGACGTTCAAAAAGTCTGAAAAAAAAAGTATTCCTGCCATATATTAGTATGTGGATACTAATCATTTCAGCAGTTAGGGATATAGTTGAAAACGAAAGATACACAGTACAGCAATCTCAAGCTAATTTACTGTATCGCATGATCTTTCACTTAAGATTCTTAATTTTAGTAAATTAAGAAAGAGGGGACAAAAGAGAGAGATAAATGTAGATCGCTCTTTCCCAAGCATTTCTAAGATTCATTATGTGCATAACTTACTTAATAGCATTCCATTCATGCTGGCTAGGCGCTATGTCTTCCCTACATGCACTGCAAAGCCTTTATATTCTCTTGCAATAAAGGAGAGGGGGATGAATGGAGGCTGGGAGGGAGGGAGAGAGGGTGCTAGAGGGAATAAAAAACATTTTTAGACATTAAGAGTTTAGTACATTTTTAACATGAAACAAGCTCCAAAAGTGGGGAAAAAAGTGCTATTTGTATTTTGAATACACATTGAGAAACACATGAATATAATGAGAAGGGTACATTATGTTTTTGGAAATAAAGCTTGGGGTGAACAAAAAATGTCGTAATAAAGGGGAAGCCACCGCAAACAGAGCTGATTAATCCCCCGCTCCCTTCCTTTTTCTGTCTTTCGTTCTCTCTCTTTTTCACACAGACACACACACATACCTCTGAAATGGTTGAAAATTATTCAACGCAAGCTGTGGAGCTTTTGGCTGTGTTTAGAGCAAATGTAATTATGGTCTTGGGTAAGCAGCCTTCTTTTCTCTGCGTCTCTCTGCCCCACACTTCACTACCTGATGATGTCATTGGCCTTTGTGAGATCGTAGCAACTTTTCAAATCAACTGCTCGCCGTGACCTTTTCTTTCTCTAAAGTGCTTATCTTCTTTACTTCCATTTCTTGCTCTCTCTCTTTCCCCTTCAACCATTTATCTTAACCGAAGTCTTTAAATACTATATTAGGTCACCGATATTGCCCTCATGTTATTTGGTTGAGTGCTTGAGACACATTTTAATGACCTGATCGAGCCTGTTCAGGTTCCGCTTGAAGTTTTCAAATTTCAGAAGGAAAATCAAGCATGCTATCATGACGCAAATTACATTATTTGAATTTTGCGCTCATTATATTTACTTTGTGAAGGAGTAAAAAAAAATAAGTTACACCCACTGAGTTGTTCTGTAGTGAAGCTGGTATAAATATAGTGTATAAGTGCATTTTGTTGCCATTATAAATTTTCCAGTACGTCAAAGGAATGCAAAAATCTGGAAAACAAATGTTGTGACAATTGGTCTGTTAGTCTGGAGAGATTTAAAGAGCGTCTGCCTGTTCAGTCAGCGGTTTAAACATATCACACACATCTGCCCATTAAACCAGCGGTTGAACCATATCACACACATGCTTGGAACGGCATTCCAACCTATCTTGATTAAGCATGTCAGAGCTCTAGAGTGTGTAGGAATGACAAATATAACATATTACAGAATGTAAGTATGACCATGTGAATTATATTAAGCTCAATATTGTATTAGCTTAGTACAAAATAGTTGAATCTAAAAAATTTAAAAAAATTGGCAAGATCATTTCCCAGCAATGCTTACGTTTTACATAAATAACGGCCCAAACAGACAGTGACAGTGAATGGTATATTTCTGTTCGGTGTATACACTGTATATGGCCCTTTAACATCCATTCATTCATCTGTTCTCATCTCTCTCAGCCCCCACCTTTACAACCTTCCCTCCCCCTTTCTTTTTCTTGTTCATCTCTTCCCAGAAGAAGCGATAAAAGACCTCCTATGTTACTAATTTGGCTTGCAGTTTATTAGTGATACTATTATCAGAGGGGCTCTATTCTTGCCTGTCGAACCGTGTGTGAGCGGGAGACAGCATACAGCTTTCAGCGCTATCCATAACTTAGACAGGCCAGTTATATACCCTCTTTTGTGCTTCTCTTCCCTCTCTTATCCTCCTCAGCACAGACACCCCTTTTCTTTTTCATTTTTTCTTATCTTTTCGTTTGTACTTATATCTTTTCAATATAATGTGACATTTTGCACTGAATGTGTTGTCAATAAGTTCTAAATAAATATTAATTAAGCTGGGTTTAAAAGTTCGCACTCATATTGTCAATCCACTGTATGTATGCATGTATGTATGTATGTGTGTATGTATGTATGTATGTGTGTGTGTGTGTGTGTGTGTGTGTATATATGTATATATATATATATATATATATTTTTTTATATATATATATATATATATATATATATATATATATATATATATATATATTTATTTTATATATATATATATGTATATGTATATATGCACATAATAAGTGTATATATAATAAGTGTCGTCAGACGTTTAAAAAAATTACTAGAAAATGTATCGTTTTTGTGATTAATCGTTTTTAATATATTTTATAATTTAATAATTTCACAGTTAATGTCCAAATTAAGAAAAACATAAAGAAAGTATATTTTATATTTTACTAATACAGCTACTGATGTCTCCATTAAAATGAATTTTAACCTCAATTGTCATTATAGCCATTCAGCCTTACAGTGAATGTTATCTATTTTTTTTAAACATTTATTAGGTTTCAAAAAATATAACAATTTTTAATTTAAGTGAACTTAAAGCAATCCTCTCATAAACCCTAACAGGTAGGAAATATACAGAATTACAGATGTTATTAAACAGCACTGTAATTTTTGCACTGCATAAATTATAAATTAAAACTAGATTAATCATTATTAAATCCTTATTATTATTTAATCCTTATTTAATCCTTATTAAAGCTACAAAAGTTTAGTAATTTTATTTTCTCTGTTACCTTTGTTCTTTGATTAAATTTAATGACAGACAGCATTAGTGGCTGTTGTCACTTTAAGACCTGCCGCTGCTGCATATGACGCGGATCTCACACGCATTTCATTTTATCATGCATTTCAACTCTTTATGTTCATTTAAGACTTTATTTAACTAATTTAAGAAAATCCTGCTCTTATCAGGACACTGGAAAAAACAGACATTCAGGACAAAAACAGACAGTGTGTTATGTTCATTCAAGCATGAAAATGGGTATTTGACATAGGGTATGTTTACACTACATCGCTTTAAACTGAAGCAGAAAACTTTTTATGCATTTTGGCTGTTCATTTACATGACAACAGTGTTTTGGGGTCCTGAAAACGCAAGCTTTGAAAATGGGTTTCAGAGTGCAAGGTTTTGAAAAATATGCCTATACCGTCTCCATGTAAAGAACAAAAACATGAAACTGTGAAAATGGTGATGTCATGCGCATTCTTGTTACATGTTCATGCATGCTTATTATGTGTTTGAGGGGTTTCTTGAAAAAAACAATATCTCCAACTACTGGTCTGGCATGCATAATGTAGCTTTTTTAGTCATTTTCACAGATTCCTGTGAATGGTGATAGTTTTGACAACGTTGTTGCCTGTTTTTAGTACATCATTCTTGTGTAAACATACCCATAGACACGATATTCCTCACAGACGTGGCGTTATTTTCTGCCTTATTGTGCTTGAAAGCGTTTGCATAAATATGAGCATGATCATATAATGCAACACTAGCCAAAGGATGACAGAAAAAAATTAATGCTGTGTTAAATGCGTTAAATATTGTTAAAGCATTAAACTGATAAAAATTAATTGCATGCATTAACGTTGACAGCACTAATGATGGTAGGCCACGTAAAATCACAGAGAGGGGTTAGAGCATGGACACAGTGCGCAGAAGTGGCCAACTTTCTGCTGAGTCAAATAGCTACAGACCTCCGAACTTCATGTGGCTTTCAGATTAGCTCAAGAACAGTGCGTAGAGAGCTTCATGGAATGGGTTTCCATGGCCGAGCGGCTGCATCCAAGCCTTACATCACCAAGTGCAATGCAAAGTGTCGGATGCAGCGGTGTAAATGCCACTGGACTCTCTAGAGCAGTGGAGACATGTTCTTTGGAGTGATGAATCACCCTTCTCTGTCTGGCAATGAAATGGACAAGTCTGGGTTTGGTGGTTGCCAGGAGAAACGGTACTTGCCTGACTGCGTTGTGTGTTGCCTGACAGTGTAAAGTTTGGTGGAGGGGGGATTATGGTGTGGGGTTGTTTTTCAGGGGTTGGGCTTGGCCCCTTAGTTCCAGTGAAAGGAACTCTTAATGCTTCAGCATACCAAGACAGTTTGGACAATTTCATGCTCCAAACTTTGTGGGAACAGTTTAGGGTTGGCCCCGTCCTGTTCCAAAATGACTGCGTACCAGTGCACAAAGCAAGGTCCATAAAGACATTGATGAGTGAATTTGGTGTGGAGGAACTTGATTTGCTTGCACAGAGTCCTGACCTCAACCCAATAGACACCTTTGGGATGAATTAGAGTGGAGACTGCGAGCTAGGCCGTCTCGTCTAACATGAGTGCCTGACCTCACAAATGTGCTTCTAGAAGAATGGTAAAAAATTCCCATAAACACACTCCTTAACCTTGTGGAAAGCCTTCCCAGAAGAGTTAAAGATGTTATAGTTGCAAAGGGTGGGCCAACTCCATATTAAACCCTACAGATTAAGAATGGGATGACATTAAAGTTCATGTGCATGTAAAGGCAGACGTCCTAACACTTTTGGCAATATAGTGCATATATTGTGAGTTCGTAATATGACTGCAAATGTATTTATTAATTTATAATCATTTTGTGTTAAAACTCAATTTAGATTTTTTTTAAGGCTTATGCATGACATCTTGGTTTATTAATGACTCTTTGCCCTGTTGTTTAATTGTTTATTAGTGTGTTAAACCCTTTTAAAATATAGTATTTTTGTCCTCTCAGCAAGTCCCAAATGAGAGACACTTCAGTATTCGTCTGCTTCAGCAGTATAGGGTTTAACACTTTGATAGACATGACTCCACCCCTTAATAAGCAGCCTGTTGTTTACTTCCTCCAAACTGTCTAGCCTCAGACAGGTAGACAGGAAGTTCATCTCCGCCTTTTAACAGGCTGACCTTTGAACTGCCTGTAAGAAGTTCAGTCTCTCTCTCTAAAGCTCTCCTTTTCAGATAGATAGATAGATAGAACTTATAAGTTCTCATGTACCACCGATCTCTCTTTTAATTTATGTTCTTTTATCTCCCAAAATATGTGATCCTCTTAATGACCACTATATTTGAACATTCAACAATACCATTAAAATATTTTCCCACAGCCCAGTATAAAGGTCTTTCTAAAACCACCTACTTAATAATATGTGTGTGAGGTGGCTTAAATGACTCATAGATTTGTTCATTGTTTTGAGCACATGTAGTACCAAATCATGCATTTCCCTTATTACACAACATAATACACATTATGTTCATGAAATATGAGAATAGCTCAGCACATGCTTCACAAGGTGTGAGTTTTGTGTTACTGGGTGTCATGGTTTGTAGAGTTCAATGTGTGTAATGACTCAACTTTGGGACAGGGATAAAGGTTTAGAGATGGCAGAATGTTAAACACTGATGGTTTTCAAACGTGTCAAAGTTTACGACATAAGGGATTAACATATTTGTGAAAACTCTGCCAGTCCACTATCTGTGTGTGTGTGTGTGTGTGTGTGTGAGAGAGAGAGAGAGAGAGAGAGAGAGAGAGAGAGAGAGAGAGAGAGAGAGAGAGAGAGAGAGAGAGAGAGAGAGAGATCCTTTGAGAGCCAGTGAAGCCAGGGAAAATTGTTTGTTGACTGCACAACAACAGTCGAATCTCAGCTGTCAACCTCTACCGGACAGCTTGAAATTCCTTTGGGAAACAGATTAATAGTTTATTTTCATGGCAATTGCATTTAAAGAGGGAGAAAAAGAAGCAAGTAGTTTTGCTCAAATGTAGCTCTTGTCACCCTTAATTCACACTTTTTTCCCACCTATGAATATACCTCATAATGCTGCTGGATCTTGACATATCCCATGCATGGCTTAACATATGCTAATACAGGGGAAGGGGGAAATAATGTTTCTTTAGATGAACGCATTCTTTCAACCTGTCCGTCAGCGAGGAGGCGAGTTTTGTTACCCTCTATTTAAAAACTACATAATATATGGGAATGAACTCTGGGAAAAAATCACTGCTTTAAGAAAAAGAAATTCATCGCTGGTCTAAATAGATTGTCATCAAAGACACTCCAGACAAGACTTGAATTTTAAGGAAATGCCAGTTTTACGATATTATCCCCCTTTGCTCAAGCCAGTTTAAATGTTATGTACCCTAAATTTAATTTGAATAAGGTAAAGTCTGTTCTCTGATCTGCAGTACTCTCTGGTGAAAAAGATGCCATGATATTATAGTTGTAAATTGCATACAGTGTTAAGAATGAAGAACAGATGTGACTAGTATGAAAAAATCTGTAGATAAAAATTTGTTATTGCATTATTTTATTTTTATTTTTTATTTTTTAGATACTACAAACTATGGTGGTATGACTGTATAAAAAAAAAATATAATACTAAAAAAGAAAAACTGGTCATATACATTGAAGCACCAATTTAAGACATTTTGAATGTCAGAAAATAATTGTTAAAAGCTTTTTCTCCTGTGACTTTAGACTTTGGAAGTGCACGTTTCTCCTTGAATATTTTTGTGTCATCCTAACTTTTAAAGGTGTTAAAAAAGCCCTCAAGAGGAGGTGATCGATAAGGTGTTTGGTCGTTTACTGTGCATTAGCAGCCACATTAGCCTTCAGTGGATTTATGAGGGAGCCCCTATAAATGAGGAGTGAAATCAGCATAGTGGACTGGGTATAAATATCTGTATAATGGCAACATTGTCTTATTGTTGCTGTTGTATAACAGAGCCATTATCGATTGTTTGTGTTTAGCATGGGATGGGTTATCAGTGTGCTCAGGAGTCATAAATCTGTAAAAGTGTAATCAGGGTCATATGACGTACGGCATGTGAATAATGGCCATTCTTACAATTATTTTTTTTTTGTATGTATGTATGTATTTGTATGTATTAAGAGACAGGAAACAAGAGTGCATATGTACATGTGTGTGCGTTACGTTTGAACTGATCACCCTCGTCCCAGCTCTCTGGCAGATAGAAAAATGCCCAAGTTGAGCTTTCTGTCATTCTAAGAATTTGTCGTAGCCGTAAGTGTTATCCTTCCACTCTTCACTGCGTTTCTGTTGAATGCTGTCTCTTATTTATTGAAGGCGGTGAGAGCAGCATGTGAAATCCTTTCTCTCACAGACATTGGTTATATTACACAGAGCATCACTCATGAAGATGGCTCATGGTCAGGGGGGTTTGCGTTGTGCCGGATGATGAAAAGGACATTTTAAATCTATCACAGTGAAAAAGAGCTCACTTAAATCACAACACATTGTGAGCATAAACTTAACAAAAGAAAGACTTTAACAGAACTGTAGATTAGGGATGAAAATCCTTTTTAAGCCAATTGTGTTAGTGTAATTCCTTGAAGGACATGCAGAAACCAATCCTCTCTCTCTCTCTCTCTCTCTCTCTCTTCTCTCTCTCTCTCTCTCTTTCTCTCTCCTTGTAAAACCCTCTAATAAGGCATACTAGATAACCCTCTGAGCCTGCTCAGGTTAGACCGATCACACACAAATGCATCCTCACTCTCACGTAGAACATATGGTTGGGAGTTGTACTTGAAATGGTCTTGTTCCAGATTAAAGCTGGATTTCAAATGAAATACTTATTCATACTGGACTCAATAAATTAAACTGAGCACTAATGAGTATGATATTTTTCTCAGATCTACAGTAATAAACCAAGCTACATAAGCTGCTTTGTGTTGTTCAATATGCATTTCATAATAGTTGAAATATTTATAAATGTGTAAATTAACTTAAATTAAATTAAAGTTTCATGTGGAATTAAAGTATACATATGTAAGTGCTGCAAATATAGGTAAGTTTGTGTGTGTGTGTGTGTGTGTGTGTGTGTGTGTGTGTGTGTGTGTGTGTGTGTGTGTGTGTGTGTGTGTGTGTGTGTGTGTGTGTGTGTGTGTGTGTGTGTGTGTGTGTGTGTGTGTGTGTGTGTGTGTGTGTGTGTGTGTGTGTGTGTGTGTGTGTGTGTGGACTGGTAATCCCTACGGTAAGGGGACAAAATGTCCCCACAAAGATGGCAATATCCAAATTTTTGTCCTTGTGGGGACATTTTTTGGTCCCCATGAGGAAAACATCTTATAAATCACACTAAGTGATGTTTTTGAAAATGTAAAATGCAGCATGTCTCCTGTGATGGGTAGGTTTAGGGGCAAGAGCAGTGTAGGGGATAGAAAATACGGTTTGTACAGTATAAAATGGATTACGTCTATGGAATGTCCCCATAAAACATGGAAACACAACATGTGTGTGTGTGTGTGTGTGTGTGTGTGTGTGTGTGTGTGTGTGTGTGTGTGTGTGTGTGTGTGTGTGTGTGTGTGTGTGTGTGTGTGTGTGTGTCTGTGTGTGTGTCTGTGTGTGTGGGCATGTTCGTGAAATATCAGGACACAAATGTGTATAATGACATGGGTATGACATAGGTATTACAAAAGAGGGTGAAATATGAGGACGTTCCCCATGTCCTTACTTTTCAAAATGCTTATAAATCACACAGGATGAGGTTTTTCACAGAAAGTAAACTGCACAGTCTCCTGTGATGGGTAGGTTTAGGGGCAGGTGCAGTGTAGGGGATAGAAAATACGGTTTGTATGGTATAAAATGCATTACGCCTATGGAATGTCCCACATTTCACAAAAACAAACATGTGTGTGTGTGTGTGTGTGTGTGTGTGTGTGTGTGTGTGTGTGTGTCTGTGAGCAGAGCTGAATCTTTCCTACAGACACTTAAAGAGTTTGACCCACTGAACTCCTCTGCAATGGGACCAATGCAGATTACAATGGGACAAGAGCTGAAAGACTAGACCAGCTGTTTGTGTTCTCTCTCTCTCTCTCTCTTATATACATCCTCTAGATGTGAGAGAAACTTTCCTCAAATTCTTAAATAAAAATGTGCAATAGTTTAGAGTATTACAGAAATTGTAGAGCTGGAGAGAAACTACAGCAGTGAGTAATTAATAGGGAGTGTGTGTGTGTGTGTGTGTGTGTGTGTGTGTGTGTGTGTGTGTGTGTGTGTGTGTGTGTGTGTGTGTGTGTGTGTGTGTGTGTGTGTGTGTGTGTGTGTGTGTGTGTGTGTGTGTGTGTGTGTGTGTGTGTGTGTGTGTGTGTGTGTGTGTGTGTGTGTGTGTGTGTTATGAGAGTGGGACAAGGAAGGGGGAAGCAATAACTGGTTAGCATTTTCAAAGAACACTCATTTCAAATAAAATGCTTGCATTCCACTACAACGTCATCTCCTGTAACTTGTTATTTTTTTTAATCAGCTTTAATGGAATTTGATAAAAAAAGGACATCTTATTTGGTTCCATAAATGCCTCATAAAACCAGTAGGTTAATGCTTACAACCTGTGAGGTTCACAGTAATGAGATTTTATAATTTCCCTCTAAAACTGAGTCCCTCTGTGCACGTGTGTGTATGTGTGTTTGTGTGAGCGTGTTTGCGACTTTAAAGCTGTGTAATTCATTATGCTTTGTCAGTGGATCGCTCAATGTATTGAATGTATTCTCTCTAAACTAACTGACTAGTATGGCAGAGACAGGCTGAATTACGCCAATAGGCCTCAGGATAGGAAGTTGGACTTGATTTACTACTCTGAATGCTGAGCTGAATCAATGTCCCAACCCCACAAAACCCAAGCATTCCTCCACTCAAATCATTGTTATAGCCCAGAAAAGGGAGATTATGCAGCCCTAATGGGTTTCACTCACTCAGCGTGTTTGTGTCAGTCTGAAATCATATTTAAAACCTGACTTCTCTCTGCAAGGCCTCTGTTTCTTTCTCCCTTCTTCTGTTTGACTTTTTTGAATATGACAGATGTCAAAATGAGACTGATCTGATGCTTTTGATTTAAAGGGATAGTTCAACCAAAAATGATAATTTATTATTTACGTCCACGTTACGGAGCACAGTGTTTTCATAGTGGAGTTTTAGTCATACAGGTTTGGCACAAGTTTTTTGTTTTTAAGTGAACGATCACTTTTATCACTGACACAAAACTTTGAGCCATGCTCTCACCTAACCTTGAAGCCCTGGCTTTTATCTTAGTGAATGTAAATGTTTTAATTCATTCATTCATTTGTTTGACGCTTTCGCAGGAGCAGTTGCCTGGATATGTAGATGAGAAGTGTTGTGAATGTGTATTCTGTTAAGAGAGAGGGAGTCTGTTTCCCTTCCCATGAGTGGAGATGTCATTTATCCCGATCAACCAAGAAGGGAGCCACGATTATATTTCCACAACTACTACTGCATTCATTTGCAAATCGCCCTCATCCTGTTTCTGCCTCTCCCTCCCTCTCTCTCTTTCATCCCTGAAATACTTCTAATTTGTAATGAGAGCTGAGAGAAGCAAACATTTGGCTTTATTCCTGAGTAGCCGCTCTAGTTCGCCCACCCCTCTTTCTCTCTCACTTTCCTTGTTTTATTTTCCCTAGTTTGCTTAATTTTTATTTCTAATTCCTATTGAATCTTTATCGGCTCTTCTCTCTCATTGTTTATGTGACCTGCCGACCACTTATCTGTGGAGGGCAGAGTGCATCGGTCTGCACAAAACCATCACATGTACTAGTATCGCTGACACACCGGGGTGGTTTTGCAGCAATATTCCCACAATGCTAATCTGATCAGCTCTAACAGCCAGAGAATCAGGCCAGACTCGAGAGGATGCTGAATACTCACAGCGGCGTTGTGTTTTCTGAAGCATCGATTCAGCACTCGATACGGCTGATGCGGGCACAGATGAATCACACACCAGCCGACTGGACTGCCCCTGTAGACAAAATTCAAACCCTGAAAAGAGAACACCGTAATGTTGCAGCGCCATTATACACATTATTTGTCCAATTAATTCATCTCTTAGTCTAAACCAAGAGGGTTCACAGACACAGAAATTTCACCGTGAGGTCAGAATATTTTATAGCATACAGTCAAAAGCCATTATGGACTAATACTCACATGCAAACTCTGCGTCTCAGTGGAGCAACGCATTTCGCAGCTCTAACCTTTAGTCTGGGCTATTAGAACTGATCCATGTGGTAATTTTCTCTTTAATGAGCACCAGGCTCATTTTATTCATTGATTATGCAGAGCTAATATGTAACAGTGCGAATCGATGGAAAGTTCATTCACAATTTACCCATCACAGAGCAAAACTAATTAGTCCTGGTATGCTATATTAATACATATTAGCTTTACAAGAGCATACTGGCATGAATGTATGTAGACTATGCAAAAGCATCACTGATGTCCTCAGTGTTTCACTGAAATCAGTTGTTAGACGTCTTATGAAGGATTGCTAATTTCAGGAACGAGGTGCATAAAGAAAAGAGACAGATAGAGAGAGATAACAAAACATATGTCTGTTGTGTTTGTTCCTGACCTCTTTATCAGGATACAGCATGGTTAAGCTTTCAGAATTACTTTGGATCAACCCTGCACCATATGGGACCTCTATCTTCTGCACACTCACTTATATCTATTGGTGTGATCTCTGCCCCCTTTCCCTCTGTATCTTTCGCTATTTTTGTTCCTTACAGTGATTAACTGCATCAAGTATGATGTTACAGTTAACTAACTTCTCCTATAACGATAAACTCCATTAATTAATAAAAATAAAACCATTTGTCAAATGTAGAGTTGTATGGATCCTGGAGCCTACATATCGGTCCAAAGGCAGGGAATCACACTCTCACTCAGATGTACGGTCTCCAGTTCACCTACTGTGCATGTCTTTGAATTGTGGGGGAAACCAGAGCACATTGAGGAAATCCACACTAACACAGGAAGAACATGTTGTTGTAATAATATTATTATTAATAATAATAATAGGTGGTATTATTATTGTTGTTATTGCATTATTTTTAATGCAATTAAAAATTGCTTTTGTTCTCCACAGTGATTAACTGCATCAAGTATGATAATACAATTATCTTGTTTTTCTTATAACGATAACATCAGTTTATTGTTAATTATAATAATACTTCATTTTTACTATTAATCATGTATTATCTCTTTTTGTTCAAATAAATTTTTGTTTGATTAACTGCATTAAATCATTAAATATGATACTACACTTGACTCAGGATAATAATAATAATTATTATTATATGATTATTATTCTTATTATAAAATATTTAAACACTAAACAGCTTTTCATCAAGCCCTCCTTTTCCAGTAAGTATTGGTCAGTTCGGATAGTGTGCAGTTCTAAATAAAAAAAAAGGAAAATTGAACCAGAGTAGGAAAAAAAAAGATGTATTCCAAAATAGATTGAGCAACGTGTTAAATTGGGATATTGTCCTTTGTGTTCCGTTACTTACTTACTTTTGCCTTGAGCGATTTGAGTGGGGACTCAGCAAGTGTGTTGGGACGTCAAGCCTTTGCTCTAATTACAGAGCAAGAGCAATTACAAGAGACAGAACAAGAGAGAGAGAGAGAGAGAGAGAGAGAGAGAGAGAGAGAGAGCTAAATCTGTATAGTATAGGCATGAATTGCTCCTCCTGATGTTACCTGGGCTTCCAGTGGTGAGAAGTGCAAATAATCCCATCAAAGAGAACAATGGCCTTCCACCTGCTGACATTTCTAGCCAATTACACACCACAAAACATGCCCCCCCCATCTCGCTCCTTCTCAAACTGAAAGTGGCTCCTCCAGTCTCAGTCTCTCTCTCTCTCTCTCTCTCTCTCTCTCTCTCTCTCTCTCTCTCTCTCTCTCTCTCTCTCTCACACACACACACATGCAAACTTTGTCATATTTTCTCTTCGGCACTTGTGGTACTTGCTTACCCACTGTATGCGTGTTGAGAAGTACGTGTTTTTGAGTGTGAACACAAAAGTAAACTTTCCTGTCGTGTGATTTTCATATCGCTCTGATAATGTGGCTCATTATCATGGATGTGGGCTGTTGCTGTGGTAATGAGCTGACCTTCAGGAGCGGAGGTTAAGCTCTTTCGCAGTTGAGTTGTCAACACAGCAGGTCCATTGTGTCTGGGGTGGCAACCACAGAACGTCATAAAGTGTGTGTGTGTTGTGTGTGTGTGTGTCTGAGTGTCAGGGGCTAAATGTTTTATTTGTTGTGATTCACAGGCCACTGTCACCCGCCATCGTCAGGTGTTCCCTAAATGTACACATTGCATTTGTAAACACAAACCATTTCATATGTAACTTAAATCTCACTTTCAATATATAGTTATTATTTTATATTATTATTTATTTTTGTTATAATTGTTGTTATTAAATAAACAAGCTACAAGAGACTATTATATTAATATATGACATTAAGTGCAGGTGTGTGTTTATCTGCATTTCACAAATACTTCACAAATGCTTTAAAAGTCCAGTCAGAGTTTAAAATCAGAACTATTCATTTGACAATTGCTTGTTGGTTATTTATGGAGGGTGTTCTCCTTGTGTTAATCTTTTTTTGGTACTATCCACCAGAAACTGATATCGTAAAAGCTCTTCACAGTCACAAAGAGTTTCTCCACCAGAGTCTGGATACCAAAATTCATTGTGTGTGAGAAGTCTAGACCATGACACTGTTTCCCCTCCTCAGACTATAGTAAAAGCTTCATTTAGGGTGGGATAAGAATGGGGTCGTCTGTGACTGCCCTCATTAGACTTATGGGAGAAGTCTGAGTCTGTGTGTGTGTGTGTGTAAGAGGATTTTAATATTTTCTAAAGGCGTTTTCAATTAGACCTCTGTCACCTCTCACTCTAAGCAACACAACATTCATCATAACCATGATTTTTTTTTTATAAAATGTCAATTTATTAGATGTTTACCACAGATTTGTGTCTCAGCTTGTGCATCTTCATAGGGTTGTTACGCTGCTGGCCACGTTTAGGCTTGTTTTTACTGAGTCTGTTTCCTCTGCCTGTGTTTGAAGTTTTGTCCTCATCCTTCCTTTCAAACACTCATACTTCTGTCACAGTTCTGTCAACCCACAAAATGTGCAATTAACAGCAGATATTACGGTCTGTAAGACCCACCCACCTAGGATGAGTGATGTACTCGATAACAAGTCACTTATTTAAAGGGATAGTTCACTCAAAAATGTAAGTTCTGTCATAATTTGTTCACCCTCGTGTCATTCCATACCTTTACGACTTTCTTTCTGCTGCAGAACACAAAAGATGATATTTTGAATGCAGGTAGTTTTGCGGACAATTGACTTCGATAATGAATGGATTGGCCACAAGGGGCTTTAGGAATATTTGTCACGGGTGCACACTGTAAATCCTTTGGAGGAATTTTTGTCACCTGTGCATCACCATAAACATGGAATCGGGAATATCTCTTTAGCAGAATTTGAACCCTTTTCTTTATTATTTTTGCTGAATATGAACTTTAAGACTTTAATAATATTACTAACATTCATTTTTAATATACTCTTTATTTTATTACTATTTATTATTTTAATTTCTTGTTGGGCTCTCAATTTTATTTTAGGCTCCGTACAACATTTGAGTCTCTAACACGTCTACTTAAGTCCTATTTGTGAATATTTCTTTTTTGTTCTCTCTCTCTCTCTCTCTCTCTCTCTCTCTGCCTCCTGATGAAACTCTAATAAGCATGGTCACACATGCACAAACAAGTCCTCACTGTTTCTTCGGGGCTAAATGAGCCTATTGTCTCATGGCAGCCAGACCCTAATCTCTGCAGCTATTCCTGTCATGGCCGACAATTTGATAGTTTTTCACACTTGAGTTTTGCCAGGGGTTTGTATTTCTGCTGTCTGTGAGCCAGCCGCAGTTACAACCAATATCAAGTCTCCTACACACAAGCTACTGTAATTTTGAGAGTCACGTACATCGATTAAATCTAACTTAAAGTCCACTAATGGTTGACAAGGGAGGATGAGCCTCAGGGACACTTTTTCAGGGAGAAAATTGCTATTAATAATTTTCACACAACAAATATTGAAACATCACCATAGCTTTAAACATTTAATAATTCATATTGTTTGTATTATTTTCATATTTTTAGACTGGTAAAACTGTCAAATATATATGTAAATGTATTTAAAGTGTAATACAAAATAAGCAGTGAAAGCATAATAAAACAGTTCCGAAGACATGTTTTTAATTATGATTAATGATTCACTTTAATTAAGAAGGACTGATAGACAGGCATACATTTAGTAACACATTTGTTCTGTTTCTTTATTTGTTTATATAGCACTGTTTCTTTATCTATATAACACTACATAAATACAGCTTAAATTGACCAAAGTGCTTTACAAAATAGACACCAAAAGATAATACATCAGAATATTAATAATAAAATTTAAAGCAAGTAGTTCAATCATAAGACATTTTTATAATGCCAACGAATAGATATATTTTTAGACTTAAAAATGGCCAAAGTCGGTGCCATTCTAATAGCTAGTGGCACCTTATCCCCAGATTGGGACCTGCCACTGTAAACGTACAACACCCTTGTGTTTACATTTAGTTCTGGGCACTGTTGGGAGTGCAAGATCACTGGATCTAAGTGGTCTTGAGGGAACATGACCTATGAAGAGGTCTGCAAGATTAGATTGGGCGAGGTTTTTGATGGACTTGATTCTGTGTCTTGCCATTGCAGCGAGGCAATAATGGGAGTAATATGTTCATATTTTCATGGCTGGGTCAAGAGTCTAGCGGCAATATTTTGCACTAGTTTCAGCCAAGCTGGAGACTTATTAATACCCTGGTAGAGCAAGTTGCAGTAGTCCAAGCGGGAAGTTGAGTATCTAAAAAGTTTAAAAACGGCTTAACTTAAACGATTTGCAATAGAAGAAAGTAGCTAGGCCAGACAATGCCATTCATTTGACTACGGCATTGACATTTGAGTTGCAGTAACGCAGTTGCATCTATTCTACAGTTGATTTTTGGTTAAGAGCAATTTATATACGTGTAGATTACACATGTAAATTTAATCACTTTGTTCTTGAATGAAATGTATAAACCCCACATATTTAATTTTATTTTCCCATATAGGTGAATTTGTAAAAATTTATATAATAATTTATATTTATTTATATTGTTATATTATAATGTATTTATTTTTGTGTATACCTCTTAAGACTACTAAGTAAATACAATATTAATGAGTTGTGAGTTTGCACAAATCACTGGATGTTTAGTCCAAGTTGCCGCATATTGAGTTGGCATCACTGCCTCATAAATGTGTTCAGTAATATAATCAGTTTTATATATTTTTGGGCTGTGAAGGAAGTTTTGATTTCTGAAAATGATATGTACATGTTTTTATAGTACATTCAACTCTTTAATGTTAAAATATTATACATGAAATGACCCCTTTAAAGTGAAGGAAAGGGAGGTTATGGGGTACAGGGGGTCCAAAGTTACAGTGTTGTTATTTTAGCATGTTATGTGCTGAACTATGAGTGGTACAGAACAAATATTAATCTATGTGTAGACTTTGTTCCCTGTTTTCTGGAGCAGGCCCAATAGCCCTGTCTAGCCTGCATATGTCTTTGTATTTGTGTGTGTGTGTGTGCGTGTGTGTGTGTATTTATGCTGATTTATTTCACAAACCCTCTCTCCAGTCTAGATGATCACCACCTCCTTCTTTTGTCACCCATGTGTGAACGCAGAAGCCTTTGACCGGTGCTGACAGAACACATTTTTCTTCCTGCTTAATATGCACTCTCATACTTCATAACAAAAACTTCACCCGAGGCGAGAAATATCGGAGGACGTTGTTCACAGTGCAGTGTCATGATAATGTCACGTGGTGTCATGCTTAAAGCGAATTATCTGACGTTTCTTCTGTGTTCTGACACCTCTGTGTGATGGGGACCACGTTGTGCCAAAATCAATCAAAACAGGTTGCTGAATCATTGTTTCCTTCATTGAACGTGCCTGCATGAGTTACAGGATTATTTACATTCACAGTCATGTTTTAGATTTGAGGTATAAGCGACATTTAAGCGTTTTGACCAATGGATGGCAATGAGGTTGATATAGTTGTTTAACCATGCACATTTTTCTATTAACCTGATAATCTGCATAAATGTGTATGTAATCAGTTGTTATAACAGGTGTTAAATTTGGTGTGTTCTAATTCTCAGAATTAGGTCAGACACATATACAAAAGTCTCTCATTGTCTCTGACTGGTTTACATGAACAAAAGATTGTTATTTGCAATGAATTCTTTAAAGGGTACATAGATTTGTGTTGAGACTAGTAGTTATGGTACACTTTCTTCTCCTTGTGAGCAAAACACATCCGTGAGCAGGTGTTTTACAGGAAGCTTCAGCCTTGGTGTTAAATTTCAGAGTGTTTATGCTTTTCTTACAGCGTTTAATTTTCTCATGCCTCCCGAAAGGGCTGCAGGATGCCTGAAATTTTACTCTGTATTAGGTTTCTTATATTATTATTCAGCAAAATGTCAATAACATCATTTTATGTCTAATATGTTTGTTTAGAATAACACTGGCACAAACATTTCATTGTCTTTTGCCGATAGGATTATCTGAAGATAGCTTTATCAAACTGAATTTGTTTCACCTTTAGAATATCAGTTTTGTAGTTCATTGACGTTGGTGTTGTTCTGTAAGCTTTATCCACCCTGATCAGAGAGGAATTCAGAGTACAAGACATACTGATGCAACATTTAATCATTTATAGTAAACATAGTGAGCAAACATGCATTCTCATAAGCCTTCCAGACTAGAGCAAATCGATGTGTGCTGTAATCTTTGATTTCTGAGAATGAAGGGAATTTGCTGGAAGAACATAAAGGTGAGAGAGGTCCTTTTAAGCACTCCTAAACATCTGAAATGTAACTCAAGACATTTGCTTGAACTCTAGAGAGATCTTGGTTTTAATCCGGGGACCATTTGAAGATTGACAAATACATGCAGGCAGACACAGACAACCCTAAAGCTGCGACTTATTAATCTGGCTCGATTATAAGATGCTCTTTATCCCCTTCAATCCTGACCCCATTACGCACAAACACACTGTTTACAGTAGCTGTATGGAATGTCAAAATATGTCATATTAGTTAGTTTACATTCTTTAGCATGTCTAAACAGCATTTATTACTAGATCATTTAATTGACAATGCTAGCAATTAGTATTTGATATTTAATCATTAATCGTTGCACTAAAATTCTGATATATGTTGTTAATTTATTTCTTTTAAATTCATAACAGAGAAGCAGTAAGGATTATTGCTCAGATTCATTTTATATTTCATTAGAAAGAGCTTGGCCACAGATGTGTTCATAAGGATCTCCTGAGCTCTATTCTGGGTTATTGTGCCCACAAGCTGGAAATTAATACTGATAAAGTGACCCTGTCTCAGCCCCAACACCCCCCCAAAGGACCATTCCTTTCCCAAAAAATGTTTTCCCCCCCATAATAGGAATGTAAGCAGTGAGCATTGACGCGCACCGAGAATCTGGCCTTTCAGGTAATATTAAATACTCTGTACAGTGTGTGCTTATCGTAGGGCATACAGTTAGTCAAAATAAAACTAAAATTGTGATGTGGTTTAAGGACTCCCTGCTGCTTTCTGCCAAAATAAAAGCTTGATGGTTTAACGTTTGAAAATGAAGAAATTAAAACAATAAAATCTAAATGACAATTTGGTCACACTTTAGATTGGGTCCAATTCACAATATGAACTATTAACTATGACTTCTGCCTCAATACACTCCTAATTACTGCTTAATTACTGCTTAAGGTATTTGTAAAGTTTAGGTATTGGGATTAGGGATTGTAGAAAATGGCCATGCAGAATAAGACATTCATGCTTTATAAGTACTAATAAACAGCAACTAAGTTAATAGTGAAAATTGAACCATAAACTAAAGTGTTACAGACAATGCTTGTTTTTTACAGAATGTTTATTATAAATAGGGTTTTTTTTTCCACGCACATTGTTTTTTATTATTATTTATGTGCCCTGGTAATCTTAAATCAAGAACATTAACCTTCCCTCCCTCTCGGAACGGCATCTGCTCTCTTCATGATGTGTGTTTTGGCGGAAGATGGGACTAAATATCCTCCACAACTAACTGCAAAATGCCATTCAGATAAGTCTCCATTAATGCCCTGTTCACATTGTATGATTTTGTGTTGTCCCAGACGAAAGATGACCAATTGTGGTAAGTTCTGTGGTCGTGGCTCCTAAACGGTGGTCCTAAGTCGTATAGTGAGAGAGAATCAAAGACCGCCGTTGTCATGGTCTTGCGACCAAAGATAGCCTGCAAAAATCTTCTGACAGTGTCAGAAATTTAGCATGGTCATCTCTCAGTGTGCTTGCTGCTATGACCTACGTCTACTGCTCCATTTACAAAATTGGCATGCCAAGTTAGCTTTTTCCCTAGCCACGACCACATTCATATTCTCCTCTTTCACACATATAACCACAATTGCCAAATTGTGATTCATCTTGCTCTATTTGTTTACCATTAGCTCATGCTAATGATATTTTACTCTTCTACACTAACTTGCCTATGATTCAGTAGGTGTCATCATCATACAGTTTAGGCTACATACAAGTCTTAACCAAGTTTATTAGATCCATGTTGTAAAGTTTGATTGATTGATCTTATAGGATTGCCAAAGTCTGTAGCAGGCATTAGTTAGCAATGCAACTTCCTAAGATCCAATCAATTTCTGATGACTTAAGTCCTGCCTTTTTTTTTTTTCTCATTCCAGAAGCCATTTAATTCGGATATACATCACAATACTGAAGTTCGAGTTGCGCAGAGGTTTTCTGATACAAACACAAATGTCTTGGTGATTTTTAAAGCCAGATGAAAGTAGCGCTGACATTCTCAACAACACTGATATGGAAAACAGGAGGAACAATGTGTGATAACAATCCAGTTAGAATACTTTAATTCAAATCACACACATTTACCATGGATTTACTGTAGTAAGACCAACTGTAAACATATTAAATATTAAAGGAGTAATGAAAGGGCAAATTGCAGAAACCAACTTTTGGCTAGCTTTAATAAGAGTTGACTTCTAACTTAGTAAGAATATTTAAATTTTACCCTTAAAAAATTAGGTTGTTAAAACCTAGTCGATATCTATATGGACTTTTTAAGGTAATCAGCTAAACTAGCTAGACAGCAGATAAAATGAAAATTAGATAGGCTATCAATCTGCATATGCGAAGGACATCGTATCGGTTATGCTCATCTTTCCTCACTCCTTTAAAAGCTATCTTAAAACGCATCTATATTCAACAAATCTCATACAAAAGACCTGAACTGGTATTTTCTCCCCATTTGCAAAAAATTGTGGATGCAAAGTGGCCCCCAAAAAGAAGACACAAAACGTCACCTGTAGTCAACAGCATTTCTAAGTGCAGATAAAAGTATGTCCCGGTATGTCCCATTTATAATCATTTATATGATGAACAGATTTAATTTGAAGCTTTTATTCACATATATAAACATTCATCAACTCACACATCAGTTATGGGTAAACAGAAGCTCAAGCTCAAGTTTGGTTGATGTGCAAGAACCCATGCAAATCATTCTTGTCTCTTTTGTAGGTCCGCACTAAAAATTTTGGCCATACAAAAGAGCACAGCATGGAGTTTACTTTTTTTTTTCTTTTTCCTTCAGACTGCAGCCCTAGATTATCGGACAATACTCATAATGCAAATTAAACCCACATATGCATTCCTGATTTTGAGCAAATCCTGGTAAATCTCTAAAACTGTAAACTTGTAAACTTAAATTCAATTTCTCAATTGCTAAGCAAGTCAGTAAGTACCCCGTGATTGCGGTAACATAGAACATGTTCTCCTATGAATTTCTAAGTGTCAGAGTGCCGTCACTTAACTGCGCTCAGCTTATGATTTCAGCGCTACAGACTTAGCAGTGGGTCATAGAGTGATACAGAGTGATAAATCACTCAAACACACACACACACATGTACATGCACAGACTCATGCATAGAGAGCAGAGCAGTTATGAGAATGATTCTTGCAACTTAATACGGTTTAGGCTTGTTAAAAACAACCTCTCGTAAATCAACAATCCAGGGCTGTTTTTGTTTTCTTTCTGTGATATTATGAGGAAGTGACAGGGAAAGCTTTACAAACAGACAGAAACTCCTGAGTAATCATTCCGATTGGAGAGGTTCATGTTTAGGACTCGTCTTATTATGGGTTAGAGCAACAGTATTTTAGATGAGTATCTTAAAGAAACAGTCTTGTTGGCTTAGTAGTGTTGAAATACTTGTACTCAGCCTTGAGCAAAAAAAACTTTGGTACATTTCTCTAAGCTGTGTCACAATATTTTTCAATCATTGACCAATTTTAAGAACATTATGAGCACTTGTTGCAAAGTCTGGGAAGCTCACAGAACAATATTATGAAGTAGATAGAGATTTTCACACAGTCACTTTCTCAGAGGGCCCTTCAGCTGTGTGTGCGTGTGTGTGTGTGTGTGTGTGTGTGTGTGTGTGTGTGTGTGTGTGTGTGTGTGTGTGTGTGTGTGTGTGTGTGTGTGTGTGTGTGTGTGTGTGTGTGTGTGTGTGTGTGTGTGTGTGTGTGTGTGTGTGTGTATGCTTCTTTACAAACCATTGTATCAAATGTATTAGTATGCTTACATAACCCTCTGTCTGACAGGATACTGTTTTGCCTATATATATGACCATTGTGATTGTATGTGTGTGCTTACATGCATATAAATATGCGTGTGTTACCAATTCTCTTCAGCAAGGGTTATTAGTGATGACATAGTGGTGAGTCACCCTGCCCTCCCCAGTGTGAGTAACAGCAAGCATCAGTTACAGGAATGCGGACACACACACACATACACACACACACACACACAAACACACGGATAGTAGGGAACCCACGCCTGTTCATACATTCTCATTACTGAATCACTCAGCAGTATTTAACAGCTCCAGCCACTTGTAATATGAACGTCTTGAGACATACAAAAAAAGGAAAGAGAATTTTAACTCACAATGTATAGTTCCAAATGGAGGGTAAATAAACTTGCTTGGATCAAAAAAAAGATATCAGCTGTGTTTGAGTCAGCAAGACATTGATGTCAACGTAAAAAAATATAATTTGTGGAGAAAAAAAAAAAAAAAAAAAAATATATATATATATATATATATATATATATATATATATATATATATATATATATATATTTATAAAAAAAATATATATATATATATATTTATACATACATACACACACACACACACACACACAGGGGAACAAGTATTTGATACACTGCCGATTTTGCAGGTTTTCCCACTTACAAAGCATGTAGAAGTCTGTAATTTATATCATAAGTACTCTTCAACTGTGAGTGATGGAATCTAAAACAAAAATCCAGAAAATCACATTGTATGATTTTTAATTTATATGACATAAGTACTTAATACATCATAAAAGCAGAACTACAGAGCAGGACCTGGTCAACGACTGGGACCACAGACTGAAAGAAAAAACATTAGTAACACACTATGTGTGCGCTGCATGGATAAAAATCCTGCAGCGCACACAAGGTCCACAAGGCTCAAGCCAGTGCATGTCCAGGCCCGTCTGAAGTTTGCCAATGACCATCTGGATGATCCAGAGGAGGAATGGGAAAAGGTCATGTGGTCTGATGAGACAAAAAAATTGTTTTTTGGTCTTAACTCCACTCACCGTGTTTAGAGGAAGAAGGATGAGTACAAACCCAGGAACACCATCCCTACTGTGAAGCATGTAGGTGGGATGCTTTTCTGCAAAGGGGACAAGACGACTGAACCGTATTGAGGGAAGGATGAATGGGGCCATCTATCGCGAGATCTTGGGCAACAACCTCCTTTCCTCAGTAAGAGCATTGAAGATGGGTCGTGGCTGGGTCTTCCAGCATGACAACGACCCGCAACACACAGCCAAGGCAACTAAGAAGGTGCTCCGTAAGAAGTATCTCTATGTCCTGGAGTGGCCTAGCCAGTCTCCAGACCTGAACCCAATAGAAAACCTTTGGAGGAAGCTGAAAGTCTGTATTGCCCAACGACAGCCCCGAAACCTGAAGGATCTGGAGAAGGTCTGTATGGAGGAGTGGACCAAAATCCCTGCTGCAGTGTGCGCAAACCTGGTCAAGAACTACAGGAAATGCATGAGATCTCTGTAATTGCAAACAAATATTTCTGTACCAAATATTAAGTTCTAGGCTGATCCCTCACCTTCCTCATGATCATTAATGCCCCACGAGGTGAGATCTTGCATGGTGCCCCAGACCGAGGGAGACTGACCATCATCTTGAACTTCCATTTTCTAATAATTGCGCCAACAGTTGTTGCCTTCTCATCAAGCTGCTTGCCTATTGTCCTGTAACCCATCCCAGCCTTGTGCAGGTCTACAATTTACATCCTAAAGCCTAGAGTGGGGCACAATCTAACTTTGTTTGTGTAAATCAGTTTGTGTAAATCCACTTGGGGTTCAGAGCATTTATTTTTTCCCACATTAATTTCACACGCCTAGTACAATTTTGTGGTTTTGTTTCATTAATACAGTGTATACTTTTTTCTTGATTTACCCCGAAAGAATGAAAGTGAAATGTGACAACATGCCCCATAGGTGGGGTACATTGTAACATGTGAGGGGGCACATTGTAACATCACCACATGACAGCTTAAAATGTTATCTGATATAATCAAAAAAATATCCAAAACAAACTAAAATATTTTTTGTCAATAAAATACAATTATTAACTTTTTTAAATAAAATAATGGCATTTTTTATAATTAAAAATACACTAATTTTTGAGTTTGACAACAAACACATCGCTAAATACAGCTATACAGCATAGTTAAAACATAATAATAATTAATATTTTCTGAACATTGACTCTCAGTCATTATTCACCATTTTCTCACGGTTTCTCAAAAGAATTCATAAAAGTATAGAATATAATATCGTAGTTCTAACAGGGGCTCATTGTAACGCAGTGTTACAACACACCCCATCTGTGCATCTGGGATTTAAAGGTCCCGTTCTTCGTGATTCCATCTTTCAAACTTAGTTAGTGTGTAATGTTGCTGTTTAAAATTATAAAGCTCAAAGTTCAATGCCAAGCGAGATATTTTATTTAATAGAAGTTACCTTTCAAAGCCTACAGCGAAAGGTCGGTTTGGACTACACCCCTGCACTTCCTGCTTTAATGACATCACTAGAACAGTTTGTTGACTAACCCTCCGCCCACAAGAACATGCAAATTAGGGGGCGTGGTCTTGTTGCTCTCCCACGAGAAGAGTGTTGTTTTTGTAGAGAGTGTTTGTCGCCATGTCATAGAGACGCTGTTATTTTCATCCCGGAGTCAAATCACCTTTGTTTGGCCTTCCTACGGACGCTGTACGTAGAGATCAATGGTTACAATTTATGTTTAACTCGGTTCCGGAAAATTATCACAATTTAAAACTATGTGCAGCACATTTTGCTGAGGACTGCTTCTTAATCTCAATCAGTTTAATGCCGGATTCGCAGAAAGATTATTCTTAAAAGATGACGCAGTTCCCTCTTTGTCTGGAGAAGGCGTTGTTTATGGAACACAACCGTAAGTGTATTTTATTATTTAAGTTGGTCCGTTTAACAGTTTATGTAACTCATTACACAAAGTGCAACGCTGTTTAGCTTTGTTAACTAACGTTAGATAATAATTGAAACTAATCCGAAAAAAAGTGAATTCAGACACCATCGATTGATGGTGTTTGTAATGATCAGTTTAAATGGTTTGTTTATTATA